>CAUOFW020004280.1:661517-685302 GCA_963454935.2 Ilex paraguariensis | reverse complement strand
TATATATATATATATATAATAATGAATGAGTAAATAAAAAATAGTGAATAAAACATTTAAAAAAAAAGTAAGGAAATTAGTTCAAAAAAAATAGAAAACAAAAACTTTGACCCTTTGAGGTATTGAATTGCCTTTTTTTTTAATCCACATCGATAGAAGAGTGGAGAGATGGGGCTTTAGTTGCCTATAAAAGAGGTAGTGGGCCTCTTTCTTTTAGTTAACCTTCGTGGTAAGGCTCATCACGTGGACTGCTGATTGTTGGCTGGAATTAAGGAAAGTATAATCGGAAGAAATAAAAAGTTCTGTAAAAATTTGTTAAAATAATAAATTTTCTGCTTTTTTTTTGTTGTTTTTAACTGGGTTAATGGAGTTGTGTTTTGTTATTTATTTATTAAACAGTTAATATTTGTGTTTAAAATTTTTATCTGTTTTTTAAAGGTGTTGTGTATGAGTTTATTTTTTTATTAAATGTGTTGTATATGAATTTATGTGTTTTATCTATCGTTTATTATTTAATTTAACACGTAATCGTTTAATCTAACACGATTGATTAAATACGATTGACACCTTTAATTTTTAATGCATTTCTTTCTGAACTAATCTTTTTAATGCATTTTGGTCTTGTTGCTCGAGTCTAATGGTCCCACCCATTTGGATTTGGATAAATGAATAAATCCATAGGCTTGCAAAGATTTTCAGATTAGGCCCGAATCGCCTCTCTCCCTGTGCCACTCAAAGCTATTAATTAGGTCTTGAAATGGTATTGGGTGGAACAATTCATGTTAGGTGAAAGGGATTCGTGCCAAAAAAATCTTTCATTCATATTCTTTTTGTTTATATAAATGGATCCAATTATTACATTCGTACATAACTCGTTTATTAGATGAGTAATTTGATATAATATGTGTGTCACCCACTCAATAAGAGACTTAATTAAAATATTTCGAGTTCATACGAAAAATTATCAACTCGTCACACATTACATATGTTTGACTAGTTTATTATAACAATAAAGCATTGCTAAGCTAAAAAAGTACAAATAAAAAATAAACATTAAATTACTATCAAATTCAAATGATTTTAAGAGATGGAAGGGGTGAGATGAGGTTGAGGCTAAGAAACCTAATTTTTTTTTTGGAATTTATAGTGCCAGTATTAACAGATTAAATAAGTTAAATTGAGTTTATGAGTTAAACACAAAATTTGGTCTGTCAAATTAACCTGTTAATCACCTAAATCCGTTAAGATTATACTCAAACTTACTAAATTTGTGTCAAATTCGTGTCAGTTTCACGAGTCGTGTCTAACTGTTTCAATTTAGTAAATATTGGACGTAATTGTTATACCATGTCAGCAATGTTAACATAGTGTAACCATCCAATAAGAAAAGAATAAAAAAAAGTAAAATAAGGCTCACTTCTTTTCATGGAAGTGGTTATGTCAACATGGCTGGATGGTTATGAGTTTTAGTAAGACTCATTTGCTTGTTTGTCTACCAATTAATAACCCGTTACACCACATGACACCACTGACGTGGTGTAACGATTACATCTAATATTTTTTTCTAATGAATGGCGCCCATAAACCTGCCTTTTAAAGCCCTCACAGTCCTTGTCAACCTCCATTGCTCTCCTCAGGAGGTCTTTATCAACAACTGTTGCCTCCGAAACGTGAAATTTGTATCGTAAACCCCACAATTATTTCCCTCCGCACATAGATACCAATGGAAGGAATGTCCAATAGGTCTTTCAGGGATGCCCTGGTGTCAGAAATGGCATGTACGCAAGTCGCCTCTCCACCAGGGGTGAGGCCAAGATTTATATGCAGTGGGAGTAACTAAAATATGTTAAAGACATAAATTATTATGTTATTTATTCAAAAAATTAATTTATTTTGTTAGAATCGAATATCATTGTGTTTTTAACAAGCAATTTGTTAGGATAATAAATATTGAAAAGAAATTGAATAAATTTAATAGAATTGTTGTTAGAAAAATCATTTTATTACAAATCTATTAAACCAAACTTAGATGTGCAAATAAGTTATTCTTTCAAAAGCAAATTGCTAAAGTCCAGTTAATTGACATAATTTAATCTCAAATATAATCCATAATAGGTAATTCTGCTGAAAAAATTCATTTCATCACATAATAGACAAACTTAATTTCAAGCAATCAATCAAAACAATTTTAATCCATCACAAAAAAAAAAAATTAATTTTAAATATATAAAATCAATTTCAAATTAAATTCATAGTAACCATAACAAATTAAAAAATTTGAGGTCTTTCCTATAAACTTTGTCGTGAACAATATGAAAGACCTAATGCTCTTAAACCGATCGAATAGAAAACTAACTTTAACTCACGGAATCCATAACAACGATTCTTAATAGAGATATGCAGCAGAAATCCCCACGATAAGAAAACCAAGAATACCGAATATAATCACGAAGTTGATTTCCATTATATTGCAGATATATATTTTCAAAGAGTGAGAGATATTGTAAGTGTGAATAAGAGATGGGGCCTCTTAGCTAATTTATATCCCCCCTCACTAATAATCAATTGTCTCACGTTAAATAATCAGTAACCTAGGACACCACTTTCACAAGGGAACTATCCACTAACCTAACCAACATTCATTAGGTATTTTAATTAGGATATCCTTATCACAAAACCCAAGTTTGCACCTTGTTAATCAAGGTTCATATGTGGGTCCTATTAAATAGGTTTCAACATTCTCCCACTTGAACTGAATTGACAAGGAAGTTGAAAGAAAATAATAATAATAGTAATACTTATATTTTGAAAATAAGCAAATACTTGGGTTCAATAAAATTATGCACGCTCTTTATCAAATTATCCCAACATAAGTGAGCTTAACTTTATTCTTAGTTACTTGAGCCTAGTAATATGAACCATAGTGGATATACACTAATAAATAACATACATCCTTCCGTGATCACAATATCACCAAACCCTCGTAAACAAAACTTTAGGCTCATTTTTTTTTATAAATGGATTTTCCATAAAATTCATTTATTGGTCAAAATTTTCTACTAAGAACATATTTGTACCACAAAAGCTATAATAAGCAGAATAACATAATAATATGATACAATAAACTGATAGTGTCTCCAAATGTGCATATATAATACATCAAGCAATAACATTGTTCACTAGACTCATATGATCTACATGATCTTTGTAAAATCCTGGAACAATAGATTTGGTCATAGAGTCTGCCACCATCAACACAGTGCTGATGTACTTAACTAACACTTTATTTTTATCACATTTCTCCTTTATGACAAGGTATTTAATATCTATGTGTTTGTTACCATTAGATACCTTGCCATTATTTATTAAGGAAATGACTCTTGCATTATCTCAAAACATCCTTATGAGCCTAGAAATAGAATCAACAACCTTAAGCCCAATGATAAAATTCCTCAACCAAATTGCTAGTGTAATCGCCTCATAGCATGCAACTAAATCAACCTCCATAGTAGAAGCTACTGTTAATTTCTATTTAGTACTTTTCCAAGAGATTGCACCATTAATAAGTAAAAATATATTCTGATATTGATCACTTGTTGTCTGGGCATCCTACAAAGTCGAAATCTGTTTATCTGACAACCTCTAGAGAATCAGATCCGTTGTATGTATCAATATAATCTTGTGTTCCATGCAGATATCTAAACATCTTCTTTGTAGCTCTCCAGTAATCCAAACTTGGGTCACTCTGGAATTTGCCCAATACACCAACTACAAAGGCAATGTCGAGTCTGGTGCAAATTTAGGCATACATTAAAGTTCCAACTAATGATTCATAAGGATATGCTCTTACCTGCTCATTTTCAAGCTCATTTCTCGGAGATTGATACTTACTTAATCTGTCACCTTTAAACATNAAAAAAAAAATTAATTTTAAATATATAAAATCAATTTCAAATTAAATTCATAGTAACCATAACAAATTAAAAAATTTGAGGTCTTTCCTATAAACTTTGTCGTGAACAATATGAAAGACCTAATGCTCTTAAACCGATCGAATAGAAAACTAACTTTAACTCACGGAATCCATAACAACGATTCTTAATAGAGATATGCAGCAGAAATCCCCACGATAAGAAAACCAAGAATACCGAATATAATCACGAAGTTGATTTCCATTAGATTGCAGATAAATTTTTTCAAAGAGTGAGAGATATTGTAAGCGTGAATAAGAGATGGGGCCTCTTAGCTAATTTATATCCCCCCTCACTAATAATCAATTGTCTCACGTTAAAATAATCAGTAACCTAGGACACCACTTTCACAAGGGAACTATCCACTAACCTAACCAACATTCATTAGGTATTTTAATTAGGATATCCTTATCACAAAACCCAAGTTTGCACCTTGTTAATCAAGGTTCATATGTGGGTCCTATTAAATAGGTTTCAACATTCTCCCACTTGAACTGAATTGACAAGGAAGTTGAAAGAAAATAATAATAATAGTAATACTTATATTTTGAAAATAAGCAAATACTTGGGTTCAATAAAATTATGCATGCTCTTTATCAAATTATCCCAACATAAGTGAGCTTAACTTTATTCTTAGTTACTTGAGCCTAGTAATATGAACCATAGTGGATATACACTAATAAATAACATACATCCTTCCGTGATCACAATATCACCAAACCCTCGTAAACAAAACTTTAGGCTCATTTTCTTTATAAATGGATTTTCCATAAAATTCATTTATTGGTCAAAATTTTCTACTAAGAACATATTTGTACCACAAAAGCTATAATAAGCAGAATAACATAATAATATGATACAATAAACTGATAGTGTCTCCAAATGTGCATATATAATACATCAAGCAATAACATTGTTCACTAGACTCATATGATCTACATGATCTTTGTAAAATCCTGGAACAATAGATTTGGTCATAGAGTCTGCCACCATCAACACAGTGCTGATGTACTTAACTAACACTTTATTTTTATCACATTTCTCCTTTATGACAAGGTATTTAATATCTATGTGTTTGTTACCATTAGATACCTTGCCATTATTTATTAAGGAAATGACTCTTGCATTATCTCAAAACATCCTTATGAGCCTAGAAATAGAATCAACAACCTTAAGCCCAATGATAAAATTCCTCAACCAAATTGCTAGTGTAATCGCCTCATAGCATGCAACTAAATCAACCTCCATAGTAGAAGCTACTGTTAATTTCTATTTAGTACTTTTCCAAGAGATTGCACCATTAATAAGTAAAAATATATTCTGATATTGATCACTTGTTGTCTGGGCATCCTACAAAGTCGAAATCTGTTTATCTGACAACCTCTAGAGAATCAGATCCGTTGTATGTATCAATATAATCTTGTGTTCCATGCAGATATCTAAACATCTTCTTTGTAGCTCTCCAGTAATCCAAACTTGTGTCACTCTGGAATTTGCCCAATACACCAACTACAAAGGCAATGTCGAGTCTGGTGCAAATTTAGGCATACATTAAAGTTCCAACTAATGATTCATAAGGATATGCTCTTACCTGCTCATTTTCAAGCTCATTTCTCGGAGATTGATACTTACTTAATCTGTCACCTTTAAACATGGGTGCAAGGCTTGGTTTGGAGTTTTTCATACCATACCCCTCCAACATTTTCTTGATTTAGATCCTTTGAGATAGATAAAGTTTTCCTCTAGATCCATCCCTGTGAACCTCTATGTTTATGACAAACGAGGCCTCACCCATATCTTTCATTTCAAAATGACTGAAGAAGAATGCTTACTCTCAATAAGCAACNGTGAACCTCTATGTTTATGACAAACGAGGCCTCACCCATATCTTTCATTTCAAAATGACTGAAGAAGAATGCTTACTCTCAATAAGCAACGCCAAATCACCACTAGCAACCAAAATATCGTCTACATATAGGGCTAGAAAAATGACATGGCTCCCACTGGTCTTAAAGTATATACAACGATCAACGATATTTTCTACAAAACCAAATGAAGAAATCACATCGTTTGCTTAATTCCATATATAGACTTGTTTAACTTACAAACCATATTACTTTGTCCCTCTAAAACAAAGCCCTCTAGTTGTTTCATGCACACCTCTTCTTCTAGATCTCCATTGAGAAAAGATGTTCTCATATTCATCTGGTGAAGATCCAAGTCAAAATGAGCCATCATTGTCATAATTATCCTCAAAGAATCTTACTTAGAAATAGGTGAGAAAGTGTCATTGTAATCAATTCCTTCTTTTTAAGTGAACCCCTTGGCAACAAGTCTGGCCTTATGTCATTCTACTTTTCTTTTATAGTCTCTTTTGGTCTTATAGACCCATTTACAAATTGTTGTGGCACTAGGATGTAGTTCAACTAAATTCCAAACATTTTTTTTATCCATTGAGTTCAACTCTACCTCATGGTATCACACCAGTTGGAGGAATTTAAATTATTCATGACTTGTGAGAAAGTAGTTGGATCATCACATTTTCTAATATCAAAATCGGACTCCTAAAGATACACAGTATAATCTTATGGAACTGCAAATTTTTTAACCCTTGATGACCTCCTTAAAGTTTCTTCTTGCCCCACTACACGTGAAGGTGAAGCAAGATTCTCGGTGACAATGAATTCAATTACAGATGGTACATTAATAGTTTACTCATCCTCCATCAAATTATTATAAATAATAGTATGATGAATCATTACCAACTCATCTGAACTTTGCATAAAAATTGGATGTTCCTCAAAAATACTATTTTGAGGTTTTATACTCCCACTGACTTGGTTATTTTCAAAAAAATTTGCATTTCATGTCTCTTCAATCTGTAGAGAATTATTAGGACAATAAAATCTGTATCCCTTAAGACTTCTTCGAATAATCAATGAAATAGTCACTTATGGTTCTAGGGTCCAACTTTTTCTCTTGGGGGTTATACACCTGAGCCTTTGTTTGACAACCCCAAATGTGTAGATGTGCTTAACAGGGTTTTCTACATGTCCATAACTCAAAAAGTGTTTTAGGGACAATCTTATTAGGAACCCTGTTTAAAATTTACACGGTGGCTTTCAAGGCATCACCCCAAAAAGAAATTGAGAGAGTCGAGTAACTAATTATACTCCTAACCATATCCATTAGTGTTCAATTCTGCCTTTCTGTTACTCCATTTTGATCAGGAGTAACTGACATGGTACATTGTGTCACTATACCTTGTTTCTGAAGGAATCGAACAAATAGACCTAAGTGTTGTTCGGATTTAGTGTACCTACCATAATACTCACCACCCCTACCCGAGCTCACTGTTTTGTTCTTTTTGTCAAGTTGTAGCTCTACCTCTGTTTTAAAAATCTTGAAAGCATCTATGGCTTGGTCCTTTTAAAACAAGAGGTAAAGACAATTGTATCATGAGAAATCATTTCTGAAAGTGATGAAATATTAATGGCCCGTAAAACATGGGGTATGAATGGCCCACAACTATCTTTATGTATCCAACACATCCATGCTTCTCATGGCACCTTTCTTGAGTTTGTTAGTTTGTTTACCCTTAATATAGTCTACACAAGTATCAAAATCTGTGAATTCAAGGCTTGGTAAGATCCCATCATTTACCAAACCCTTGATTCTTCTTATGGAGATGTGTACTAATCTCTTGTGCCATAAAGTGGAAGAATTTTCATTCAAAATGCCACATTTTAATCCATAATGTTCCTTCTCATGCAAGGATAACAAAGATGTTTCAAAAGATATATGTAGAGATAATTTAAATAAACCATCTTCTAAAATACCATTACCAATGACAACATCATTCAAGTGCAAACTAACAAACAAAGGTCCAAACATAACATGATAACCAAAAGAAACAAGTTTACATACTGAAAAAAGGTTTCTAGAAAATCCAAGAACATAGAAAGTGTTATGCAAATATATGATGTGGCCAGTCTTTAGAACAAATCTAAACATCCCAACAACTTCCACACATAACGGCATCTTATTTTCCATAACGATGAATCGTTCACTTTCCATTGGGGCCCTTTTGTTCAGCAATTCATTCCTACGTGGTGTTACATATGTGGACAGTTGCATCAGAGTCAATTTACCATGTGTTATGAGATACATTTATAAAATTTGATTCATAACACACTAAAGAAAGAAATGTACATTTCTTCTCGAGCCATTTCTTATACTTGATTCAGTTTTTCTCTGCATCTCCCTTTTTTCACGTAGAAGAAACATTTGAAGTCCTTTTTATCTATCGATTTGGCTGACACCTTCATGTTCTTCTTCTTAATTGGAACATGATAGCTGTTACTATCTGCTTTCCCCAGTCCTTTCCCTTTATGAGAGGTTAAATGGACACTTTCTTGTCTCTCTTGCTTCAGTCTTTGTTCTTCATCAACACACATGGTCAAAAACTGATTCATAAACCATTTATCCCTATGTGTGTTGTAAGAGATCTTAAATGGAGCATACTCCGAAGGTAGAGTATTAAGGACAAAGTGGACAAGAAATGTCTCAGACATGTCAACTTTCAGTAATTTGATTTGGGCAGAGATGTCACATAGTTCCATAATGTGTTCACATATGTCAATGTGACCATTATACTTCAAAGAAACAAAGTTTGATATCAGGGTGCTAGCAAGTGTCTTTTCAGGGCTCACAAATAACTCCTCACCTGCAGTCATGAATTTTTTAGCAATTTTGAAGTCCAGAATAGAGCCTCTAATTTTCCTTGAGATATGACTTTACATGAGTAGGAGACTGAAGCAGTTCGACTTCTCTCACTTCTCATGCAATTTTTTCTCCTTAGGCGTACTGAATTCCGTAGGGGTACGTGGCCTATCCTTACGAAGCGTTGTGTCTATCTCCATACACCCCAAAGTAAAGATAATTATATCTTTCCATTCCAACAAATTTGAACGATTAAGCAAAGGGATATGAGATGCAGATTGAGACATAAGGCTAGGAAGTAAAGCTGCAAAATAAAATATTACATGCTTACAATTAATATGCATGCTAATAATCACGCTAAAACTTTATCCAAACTACTAACTCATATTAGCAATTTTAGTGGTAAATAACCTTATACAACATTATAATGATTTACCTAACGATGAAAGTAATGACATAAAGCATCATTGAAAAGTAGAATTCAAAACCTTTGGACAACAAGAATTCAACTTAGCCGCAATATCTCAAACCATTACCTCACTCCACCAATCACTTATGATATAATAGTTTCCCTTTGGGATAAAGTCATTATTTAATATGGTGCAAGTGTTCAACGTCATAGATAAACACAAATTTCTTTATTGATAAATTTTCTTACATTTTAAAATTATGGGAAGTTTTGGCTCGTCACCATAAAATAAAAATAAAAATAATTTTATCAAACATAAGTTTTTATACATAAGATACTTTGGCCCGTTATTATGCATAGAATATTTCAAATCATGACATATGAATAAATAAATTTTACCCATATGAATCCAATAAATAAACAGTTAATTATGGTCAAAAATTGGACCCGGATAAACCTTATGGCCANCAAATCATGACATATGAATAAATAAATTTTACCCATATGAATCCAATAAATAAACAGTTAATTATGGTCAAAAATTGGACCCGGATAAACCTTATGGCCAAAATATCTTCAAATAGTGTCTACCAATGTTATTTCGTCATTTAAACAATGATTAATAGTAGGATATAAGACGCAACAACTTTAAACAAATGAATTGTTGACTTTTCAAAGCCTACACATTCCAATATAAATTGATATCTGCCCTTAAGTAGTAACCCCCAGTCCTATTCCAATATACAAAATGCATAGAATTTACTCCATAAAAGCATTCTTTGACTTNACCCCCCCAGCCCTATTCCAATATACAAAATGCATAGAATTTACTCCATAAAAGCATTCTTTGACTTTTCAAAGTCTAACATTCAAGGTGTATCCAATTGTTTCTGTACCACTAAGAATTTTACAATATAATAATACAAATTATTATATTTCATGCTTTTGTCCAGTAATGCATTTGAAATCAAAACATAGAGACAGTGAAAACATAGAGACAGTGAAAAGCAAAACTTGATATCATATCCACGGGTGTACCGACNTTATGCTTTTGTCCAGTAATGCATTTGAAATCAAAACATAGAGACAGTGAAAAGCAAAACTTGATATCATATCCACGGGTGTACCGACGGCAATATCAAAGAACAAAGCGTGCAAAAACTACGGTACAATAAAACCGTAGAATATAATTTTTGTTTATAATTTCGGTAGCTTGAATCTCACAAATTCCTGAACTGAATTTTATTACATAAAATTATCTTCTCGCAGATTTAATCATATGGATAAAATAAATTTTAAGAACCAAATCCCATAACCCGGCTCTAATACCAATTGAAAGATATACCGGTCTTAAACGGATCGAATAGAAAACTAACTTTGACTCACGAGATCTATAATAACAATTTTTAATAGAGATATGTTACGAAAATTCTCACGAGAAGAATACCAAGAATACCGAATATAATCATAAACTTGATTCTCAGTAGATTGTGATGGGTTAAGCCCAAATAGTTCAATTTATGTGTTAAAGTCCAACCCCAGTTGAGGAGCCCAACCTCATTTTGATACCACCAAGCCCAAGACAGTCCAATACCGGTTAGACTTTTTGTTTAGCACGTCACCAAGAGGAGAGCATGGGAAGCTTATCTGCACCACCGAAAGAAACGGTCCAATCTTTGACCACGTTTCATGAAGAGCTCCCCAACCTCCTCCTTCCGTTGAGGATAAGTCGTGATCTCCACCAGAATAATCTCTTAGCTGCGATAAAGAAGCCTTGAGGATAAGTCGTGATCTCCACCAGAATAATCTCTTAACTGCGATAAAGAAGCCTTGAAGATAAGTCATGATCTCCACAAGAATGATCTCTTAGCTGCTATAAAGTAGCTCTAATCTGGTAGAAGAGAGAGATGAAGGTCACGCCCCACCAACACTTACAGAGGACAGACCGACGACCGGNCTTAAACGGATCGAATAGAAAACTAACTTTGACTCACGAGATCTATAATAACAATTTTTAATAGAGATATGTTACGAAAATTCTCACGAGAAGAATATCAAGAATACCGAATATAATCATAAACTTGATTCTCAGTAGATTGTAAATAGGTTTTTCAAGAGAGTGAGAGATACTATAAACGTGAATAAGATATGGGATCTCTCAGGTAATTTATATCTCCTCACTGGTAACCAACTGTCTCACATTAAAATAATTAGTAATTGTTCCCTCCCATCAAGGTAATTGTCAAGAAACTGATTATTTGTTAAACATGTTTTCTTGTACCTAAAACACCACTTTTATAAGGGAACTATCCATTAACCTAACCAACGCATGTTAGGTATTTTAATTAAGATATTCATATTCCAAAACTCAAGTCTACACCTTGTAAATTAAGGTCCATATGTGGGTCTCATTAAATAGATTCCAACACAATAATTATTAAACTTGGCCGTACCAAATCACAAACATATAATGGGTGATGACAAATTATCATCCTCAATTGAAATTAAAACTAGGCCTGTCAAAATCCGACTCGTTACGATTAACTAACACCAATTGATAAAGAGTAATACAAGTTTGGGTGAGGTCTTATCGGGTTCCAGTGATAAACAGGTTGACCCCTCTAGACACATTTAATAAATAGGTCGTGTTCGAGTGAGACCTATCAACCCGTTTATCATCTGTTTATTTGTTTAAATAAAATTAATATAATATAAATTAATAATTATTTTTAAAAAATTAGCCAAAAAAATAATTTTTTTTAGTGACAACCACTTAAAATATATAACTTAAATTAAAAAATTTCCCTAATTTGAAACCCTACCTCTGTCTTCTCCTCTTCGTTGCAACTTGCGACATTGCCCCTCCACCTCCATGGCTGAAACTTGAAGCCAACGGAGCCTCCAGCCAACTAAACTATAGCCTCTTCTACTTTTTCTCTCTTTCTCTCTCTCTCTGGGGTGCATCAGGTTGGCTCTCTATCTCCCCCACTTCGATTTCAACCTTCTTCTCTTCTTATGTGTATATTACTGTGTATTTCTACCCTCATCTAACTGTGTATATAACTCAAAACTTTTGATTCCACAGACACTCAAAAACTCTAACTCAAGAGCTTCTTCTCTTCTCTCTCTCTCTTTTTTTTTTTTTTGATTATGTTTTTCTTTTTTTAAACTGATAAGCAACCTAAACCTTTGATTTCAAGATCTTCATGGGACACAACAAATACTTTGTTTTTTTTTGATACTGGACACACCAAATACTTTTGAATCATTAAATCAAAAGTTTTGATACTACATTTGTGTGTGTAATAAATCGTCACTCACCAAAAGCAAAACATATCAAACCACAGACGCTTCAAGTGTCTTTGATTCGAGTTAATTTGCCTCAATAATTTTTTTAATTCCCAATTTCTGATCATCTAATCCTCTAATCCGTTTGAATTTGGTCCTTGAAATTCTCTCTTTCTTGAGATTTCAAAAAATCACTCTCACATAAACGGGTCTAATGGGTTGGGTTTTAAAAGGATTACCGTGTTAACCCGATTCTACCCAATTCGATTCGTTTAATTACACTTATTAAACGAGTTATGTCTTGTAACTCAGTTTATTAAACAATGAGTCATGTACGACTAGATATTTTTTACCTATTTATTAAATGTTTCATGTATATGTTTACTAGTTTTTTACCCATCACCTGTTGAAGACAACTTATAGCTACTTAAATCGACCCGTTTGACACTCTTAATTAAAACTATTAGTAATTTTTTTCCAATTTTTTAAGTGGGGGCAAGTCTTAAATTATAAATTTCAATTAAACCCCAAATTTTTTCAAAATTTCAGTAGGGCAACTACCCCATGCTAGATTCGTCCCTCCTCCCCACCCTCCTCAGCGTTCCTTGCATCGCCAGCAACGATATCATTCATCATGAACTCTGTTCTAGTAGCCCCACTTTCCCATCAAATATGCCTCTACTTACACACTTGTGTGAAATATTTGTATTTTGATAGGTTAACGGGCTGTTTGGAATTCGTTTTTGTGAAAATTGGAACCAAGTATAATACGGAGATCTATTTTGTCAATAGATCCAGTCGCAACTCTTCTAAGGGCTAAAGGACAACCGCTTACAATTGAGTTGTTAAGTCCAAACTTATGTTGAAATTTTATTTTAATGATAGAACTGTCCTTATTATATTTTAAAGAGTTTGTTTGGGAAAAGAACTAGGTCTATCATCTCTTTTCTTCTCGGGCTTGTGACTGGTCTCCTTCCATGTGAACTGTGAAGATGAATATCAAAAGGAGAAGAAGAAACATTCGATAAAGAGTAGGAAAATTGCAAGCACAATGGATTTCCACGAGACTTTATTCAGGGATATTGGTGTATAATCAAATCTAGGGTTGTATCGTCTTCCACCACTACCATCATAACCATCGTCTTCATTAGTAGGGAGACGAATGTAACGAATGATCCGCTTAGATGCCATGGATTTCAATTCCAATGCTAATTTGTTCCTTTTGATTTTTCGTAATTGATCAGAATCTATGATTACTCATTCAATAGAGATCAACATTAATATCGTAAAAATGATGAGTTACAAACAAGCTTACCATTAAGTTCCCATCGGTGGTCGAAGGGATCGTCGGTATAAAAGAAGAGGAAACAATTTTCTTCAAATGATTTGACCGTCTTGAATGGAGTAGCCCAAAACTTGGATTGGGTGCAATGATATTCTAGCTTTATACATTATCTAAATTAACCTTAAGAAAAATGCTTGTAAAGTTAGATCATGATCAAACTCACAAACAATCTAGTTAAATTTAGGCATGTGCAATCAAAGAAATGTATATGTCCAAATGGTGTTCAATGAAATACATTTGGACAAAATTTCTTTGGTATTAAGCAAAATCTATTTCAAATTCGCACCTTCAAATATGGATAGTGACAACGAAATTCACTATAATTGTCATTGTTATTGTGGTTGTTACTACAATCATGTAACTGTCTAGATCCATAGAATTTTGACAGTGATTGTAGTTGTTACTGTAATTGTGTGGTTGTTAGTTTACATCACTTCTAGTTTCATAGAATTTTGATAGTGACTATGACTATTACTGTAATTGTGTTGCTATCTAGTCCACCACTACTCTATGCTATAATCTTGCCATCTTCCATAGCACTTCTATTCCCAACCATCGCCCTTTACACCCTACTCACAAGGGCATTGATATTACTGTGATCGTGTTACTGTGACAGTGATTATTACTGTTATTGTGTAACTATTACTGTATTGATGTTACTGTTACTGTCTTGCTATTACTGTCTGTTTTGTAATATAACTATTTATGTTATTAAAGGTAAATTAGTTTTTATGCCTTTAATTGTCTTTTAAGCTCCAAAAAAGAATACGCTTGTCCTTATTGACCCAAAAGTCCACAACTGTGAACTGGCCTTCAAAAGCCCTTAGTGTTTTTAGGTAAAAAGTCAAAAGCCCTCAGTGTTTTTAGGTAAAAAGTTGTGGTTTTAAAAATTTCGTAGCAAAATCAAATTTAAAAAAATTCCCCAAAATTATTTAGGGTGTTCTTTAAAAAACTAAAACAGTTGAAAAAGTCTATTTTGAGTGACTTTCTAAATTTTTTGACTTGTTTGTGTGAAAATAAAAAATAATTACATGTATGTATAGATTATGTATAATAGTTCTCAAAATATAAATTTCATATTTTTTTGCTTCACTAATAATATTTTATGAATATAATAAACCAAAATTTTTATGTTGGATCTGCGACAAAACTCCAAAAAATTGAAAGAAAAACTCATAAAATCAGTTTTTTGAATCTACCTAAATAAAATTTTTAGGGTCCAAAAAAATGTTTCATAAATCGATAAAAAAATTCAAACGGACCTGACTTTTTTACTCCAAAACTTTTAAAAGCTACTTAGTTGAACTAGCTTCAAGCATGTCAAATGTAATATCTATGTTTATATGTTTAGATTGAATTCTATATGATAAACGGTGCAATTGGTGGAAAAGCCAAAATTAACATGAAATTTAGGTACTTTTCATGGAGAAATTAATGATGTATTTTAATTAGCCATGAAAATAAATAACAAGTTTTTCTCGAACTTTTCTTATTGATTGGATTATGGTTGAGTTTTATTAGGTTTGATAAGATTGAGGGTTGGTAAAGAGACCTGGAATATTGATTAACTTAAGCCATGAGTTGAAAGGAATCATATAATAAACTCAGCGAAATTTTTTTAAAAAAATAATAATTTGATTCTTCATATCAAGATCTATGTTTAATACAAATCGAGAAACCTCATATATATAATGAAGATTAAGGGTTACCTCTTAAAGCGTGCTTTGAACGATCTTCAATCTTTCTCAAAAAATTTTAAATCTTCAAATTTGAATTTGATCTTTAACTTAAATTTCACAATTGTTTTGCCTCTATCGGTATTCATACAAATTGATAAACTTGAAAGATCTACCTCAACATTTGATAAACCAGTAAAGAGAAAGAGAATGAGGGGTGGTTCTTCTTATGCTGCCAAGAAAGTTTTTATATTTTTTATCCACCTACTACATGAAGGTATTTATAGAGTTTTAAAGACTCTAATCCTAGTTTGGGTCAAGTTGAAACTATCTTTTTTTTTTGGGAGGGAGGGGGCCCTTGAACCCTTGATCTCAAGAAGGCAAAACCTTGACAAGGTAAGGAGTACCATTGGACTAAAGGTCCGTTGGTAAGTTGCAACTATCTCATAATTACATATAATCCCGTTATTAACCATTAATTGTAATGAAGTCCCTAATTAACTCTTAATTAAGTTTTCACCCCCAATTAACTATTAATTGATTTTCTATCATTTATCCTTTAATTTTCAATCAATTCTATTGTGTGTGACCCTATAGGTTTAAGCATACTCGATTGTAGGCATTCAATACTAACAAGTAGCATCTTAAATTAGAACTGTTATAATTCTCCTTTTAAGAAGAAAAATTAATATAATTTTATTAATTTTATTTTTTGGATTTCCAGTAATCATGACTGGCACCTAGCAACATATCATGATCAACCTCCGAATAGCACGAAGAACTCATTTAGTCTATAGTTGTTATGTAATTCAATTCTTCTATCACACAATACCCCAATTAAATTACTAGGGTATATAATTAATTTCAAACCCCTAATTCAATCTTATTTGTTCGATCTTAGAATCATAACTCTTAATAATCAATTAGAAACTTTTTTCTAATTGTCATTATGTCTTGGCCAAGGACTCCTTGAGTCATATCCCAAAAGATCACATATGACATTCTCCTTTTATTTACTAAAGGTGATAGATATCATGTTGTACACTCGTAAGTATTCATGCATGTCTAACTATGTCCAACAATACATATCCAAGTTAGAGGGTTACTATATGAATATTTTGTATAGTTAAAGCATAGAAGTCTATGTACAAGACAATTATGGTGTCTCAAGTTTAAAGATCAGTTGCATAACTATAACTTTAAGATTTAACATTGATATATATGTAAAACTCCATATAAAAAATTTTACGCTAGTCAATGGTCACGTCTAATGTACTTGTTCTCTAACAAGCACTCACGCACTTGCTTCCATGTTTCTATACTAATGACTTAGACGAGTCACTTCATATCAAATATGAGTAAACATAGTGTATGTTAGTTTATCTGGATTACATAGTGCCCACATAGTAATCCTATGACTAGAAACATTTAAGAGTTAAGTGCTAAGAAGTATAGATCTCTTCTTCTCAACTCCTTGAAAAAATATCTTCTTAATTTATATTCTATGAACTATATCATGCATATTAAAATGAAATAAAGCAGAACTATGATAAATAAGTTTTTCCTTTTATTTAATTAAGTAATGAATGTTGCAAGTACAACCACAAAACATCATCTATGTAATTGGTCCTAGAACATACTACTAACATGAGTAATATTGGGTGTATGGTGAATCCCAATGCATTAGCTTAGTAATTATTTAGTCATCTAATAAATCTGTCATAAAAGGTAGATTAGGGGTTCGATTATCTCACAAAGCATAGTTCCTTGGAGTCACCGCCCTTAGATTTACCACTGTGTGTGGAGAGGTGACTTCATACAAGATCCAGCATTGGAGAGATGACTTTGCATAAGAGCTAGCATTGGAGAGATGGCTTTATATAAAGTTCAATATTAGTCTAGTATGTGAGCAGTAGTACTACAGTGATCTATTGGGATAACTAGAATATCAAAAAAAAAAATTGGGCGTTTATGGTTTATGATGATGCATAAAAGTTTTTATACAAACATCAATCAAGAGTGAAGTGTAGAGGGCTTAACACAAGTAAACACAAAAATTAGGTGGTTTGGTTTGGGTGACCTATTTCACTGGGAATGGCTACGATGACCGAAGATTCTAATTACTTAAGAGATGTAATGTGTTGAGATGCATGTCATGCCTTCCATGTGTAGGTGGGGCTTATAATTTATAGGAAAGTACAGTCTTCATGATGCCCCAGAGCAGAATTTGATGGAGACGTCATCGCAAGGAGCCTTAATTAAGGTGTTACCCTTGTGACGGGAGTGGGTGGCTTCATGATGTTGGCATAATGGTCGAGGTGGGTTAGGCTTGAGATGCGTACCATGATTCTCTTCCTAAGATGGAAATCTAACGTGCGTCACTAGTAGAATGGGTTTTTCAAAGCGATGGGCATGGTCCTTTTTGGCTTGTGTTTCTGAGTTGAGCCTGGTCTGTAATTCTAGGTCAGGCCTGGGTCGAGTCCGTCATTTGNAAAGCGATGGGCATGGTCCTTTTTGGCTTGTGTTTCTGAGTTGAGCCTGGTCTGTAATTCTAGGTCTGGCCTGGGTCGAGTCCGTCATTTGTTCCCATGCCCATAGTCTAATGGAATTTGGGGGAGAGGGCCAAACTTTTGCTTACCCTCTTTTAGGAAGTGAACTCTAATGGGGGGAGAGGTAGACATAACATGCTGTAAATGAAGAGTTGTGGGTGGCTCACGAGAAAGTTACACCTCTTAAGGCCTAGTTTCTAGAGACTAAGGTAGCTTGCACGAGAGTAAAGGTAAAGTTAAACCAAGCTTCTGGCGACTCGCGAGAAAGTCGCTAAGCTGGAGACTGAGGTTGTTTGTATGACAATAGAGACAGAGTTATGTTGAGCTTTTGGCGACTCACGAGAAAGCTACTAAGCAAACTGAGATTGTTTACGTGTGAGCAGAAACAGAGTTAGGTCGAGCTTCTGGTCACTCGCGAGAGAACCGCTAAGCTGAAAACTGAGGTTGCTTTTATGTTGATGCTCCAAGAAGGGTGACACCAGACACACTACTGAATGAGCTTGGCACGCGATGCGGGAGGCGCCAAGGCGGGCAGTATGACAAGACAGACGGTGTACCAAGGTGGGCAAGGAGGCAAGCGCCAATGCGCACAGGGCATTTCGCAACGTTGGGTGCCTTGAGCGCTGGCGTGGGCGACATTGGGCGCTAGTTGTTGGCATTGAGCGCCATGACGCTGGGCGTTAGCGTTATGCACTACGCGCATGTGGTTGGCTTTGGGTGCGAGTGGAGTATTAGAAAAGCATAAAGGAGTGGTAAAATTTTGAACGACTATAACTTTGCGCTCGGTTGTTTGTTTAAGGATAATTTTTTTTTTGAATGTAGGTATTTTTTTTGAGATCTACCAGAATTAAATGGCCTACAGTAGTTTGGGCAACGAATTCCCCTTAAAAAAAATCTTATTGTCCACTACTTTTGAATTTCAACTACAAATATGTGAAGAAGAAGTAGAATTTTCACATGTCATGTTCCATTCGTGGGAAAGGACGACCTTTATCCTAAGTAGATGAAATCATAGTTCTCAAGGTGAATACTATTTTCAATACCATCAGATGCTAAAATTGTCAGGATTGTTATTCTTTTCTACGTGAGGAATTAGCTGACGTAGCTTTGGCAACATCCTCAACATTCACATGTTTCTTGGCTTTGATAATAATTCTAGAATGTTATTTGGTGGGTGCTTCAAAACTGAATACATAAGACTGGATGAGCACAGACCTTATGTAAAGGCAATCATGGTGAATTTGTCACCGAGCTCTTCAATCTGGAAAACCTCATCGTTAAAACTAGTGAGATAACTCCTTAGACTTTCATATTGATCCTACTTGATGTTAAGCTAGTGCGTGGCAGGCGTTCCTTAATGAAGTGTGAGACGGAGGATTTGCTTAATTCAACAAAAGATTTAACGTAAATCGAGGTAAGCTTGACGAAGCACTGGAGGGAAAGCCTTGCACATGATCTTGTCTAGTATGTTGTAGAGTTGAATTAGGGATTTTTAGGTGTCAAGGTAGTCTAGTAAATCTTTGTAGCCATCAAAAGCATCCATGGTTGGCATCTTAAACTTTGGGGGGGACAGGATAGTTAGCCACATCAACAAAAAATTGTGTGTTAGTATGCCTCACTAGGTACTCGACCGTTTCAGGCCCTCGCGCCTTCATGGTGTTGAAGATGTTGCCGAGTTGGTTCTACATTTTTTTGATTTTTTTTGTCCTAGTTGTTGGAGACGCCTTTCAAATGTTCATTGCAGTGACTCTCGTAGTCCACATACTAGTTTTTCCTTTCATCTTCTTAGAAAGGAAGGTCACCAATGTGGGAGGACGAAGCTAGCTCGCAAGGAGAGGGAATTGATATGCCTTGGCACTGGGGGCGCACTTGCTCCCTAGACGAGGTGCTTGGAGTGTTTCCCTTTCTATGTGAAGTTAGAGGATTTGCTGGTTTTGTTTCACCAACAACTGCATAGTTTACAACAACTTTTGATGTGGTTCAGAAACAAGATTTGCTGGCGGGGGCAGGACCTCCTCCTAGTGTTGTTTATCATCTTCTGTTTGTTGATTCATGGATCTAGTTGTAATGGTCATAAGAAGAGAGAATATAGTAGGGTGCAAAACTAAATTGTTCTCACAAACAACGCCAAACTAATGTTGCACAAAAGGATTTATGTAAAAATCAATCAAAGAATGAAGTGTAGAGGGCTCAACACAAGCAAACACAGAAATTAGGTGGTACGATCTAAATAACCTACTTCATTAGGAATTGCTATGGTGGCCGGAGATTCTTATTATTCAAGAAATGTAGTGTGTTGAGATGTGTGTCATACCCCTCATATGTAGGTGGTACTTATAGTTTATAGGGGAGTACAATCTTCATAACACCCCAAAACGGGCTTTGATTGAGGTGCCATCGCGGGGAGCCCTAATTAAAGCGTCACCCTGTGACAGGAGGAGGTGATTCTGTAATGTTGGCATAACGGACGAGGTGGTTAAGGCTTGCGATGCGTACCATGATTCCCTTCCTAAGATGTAGATCTAACATGCATACTAGTAGACTAAGTTTTCTAAGGCAATGGACTTGGTCCTTGTTGACTTGTACTTTTTAGATGAATCTGATCTAGAATTCTAAACTAGATATGGGCCGAGCCTGTCAATATACGTTCCTCTTGTTGCGAAATTTTGTTAAAGCACAATTTGAGTGAAGTTTTGTTTAAATGTGCACGCGAGATGAATCCCATTCAAAATGCTTCGACATTCATCGTGTTGGCTTCAATTGCCACAATAATATTTTTGTGTCGGTTCTGAGGCTTGACTTGTTTAGACCTGTTCACAGGAGGTGTTTGATTTGTTTGGATCTGATGAATGGATCTCCCGTTCGACTCTCTTCCATGCTAATTCTTAGAACATTAAGTTAAATGCATCCACATTTTATAATTGAAATTTTGGAAGATTTGTGTGGTCCATTACTCTCATGGGTTTAGGTAGGTAATGAATGTTCCGATGGAGTATGAATGCTAAAATTACTCTCATTGGTTTAGGTAGGTAACGAGTCTCCTCATGACCTTAACTATTAAAAAATTTTCACGTGCTAAGTATAAATCTAGTTTGTACATGATGGGACGCGATAAAATATAAATACTAAAGTTACAATCTCTAACAGTTTAAATCAAGGGCAGAGTCAGGCCTGCACGTGAAGGAGCGTGTTGAAATATAAATACTAAAGTTATATTCTCTAACAATTTAAATCAGGGTGGAGCTAAGAATATCTAAGAGGAGGGCAGAATACAATTGAAAATAATTTATTAGTTGATATCAAAAAAACAAAGTTGTAGAATGAGAAAAATTAAGACTCAAAACAAAATTATTATGAAATAATAAATTTAATTTTTATTTAGCTGAACTAAAATCTGAACAAAAATACACAAAATAATTTTTTTAGTACATTTTAATTCAATTATATATTTCAATAAAATACAAAATTCTTTAAAATCTCTAAGTTTTTATATATTAATTAAGTGTAAATTAATTTCTCACTAATTTCCTATCAACTTGCACAATTATAAGTCCATAGGAAAATCACTTTTCATTTAATTGCGAAAACTAGTTAAAATTATTATAGATTTTCTATAGAAATTACATATTCACAATAACTTGAAAATAATTTTGAGTTATAATATTTTGTTTCTTGTATCCAATCGTGTTTTATTATGTTATAAACTATTATTATAAAAAAAAAAAAAAAATTATTCTTAAAATGTAATGAAAATTGTGTTAGATTAAGAGAACTAGTGTCTTTTGATCAATATACAAATAGATTAGGATGATTATATCTGATTTACTTAATCCAATAATAAAATATTTATTTTAGAGGGTTAGTGAACTACTAATTTATTTAAAAAAAAAAAAAAGGAAGACCAAAACCATTATAAAATGTTTTAAAAAATTAGGAGGGCAAACATAGTGTGTTAAATAATTTTGTGGGTCCCCATCAAAGATAGTTCAAAAGTGAGGAGGGCCAAGTTCCCAACCTAGTCCCAATGTGACTCCGCCCCGAGTTAAATTTTTGGAATAGATTATTATTTAACGTGTAAAAACTAATAAATTAATATTATTATTAGTTAAAACAAATATTATTATGGAGATTGTAAACCAAAAGAATTGCTTCCGTGGCGAAGCCAGATGAGGACTAGGGGGAAATGGGCCCACCCTGATTTTTTTTTTAAAAAATATCAGTTATATATATGTAAATTATTATAATTATAGTTATGTACCTTCGCTCTATAATTTTTTTTGACGTACTTTGAATACTTTATGGATACGTTTAGATAAATATTTGACATATCAGACTCAATTTTTTAGAGTTATAGATATTATAAAAACTAAGTTAAATAACTTAACAAGTGATCAACGACAAATATCTTGATTGGTTATATAAAAAAAGACTATGATATCTTTTATGCAGTTAGTCTCATTTGTTACAAAAGGTTGTAATTAGTTTATTTTTTTATTGTTGTATTTGTGTACGTTATATTTATCGATATTTGATCAGTTTTATATTTTATGAATCTTTAGGTATTAAATATAATGTCGTAAATTTAAATATATTATTTTATTTTTATTGATTAAAAAAATTAAAATTTATGAATAAAATATCTATTCTAGACAGAATTTCTGGCTCCACCACTGTGTTTGAGTCTGGAGAAGCTAAAGGTGAATCAGTATTTATTGTCAGCCGGTTCCCTCGAACAGTTATGCTCCGTTTGGTATGACGTATGGAAAGTAGAAATAAGATAAAGTATGAGAGATACACGTTCAATTTTTTAAAGAAGGAAAGTAGAAATGATACACTTTTCTTCCTTTGTGTTCGATTGAATGGATGAAAAATAAAAATAACTAATTTTTTTTTTGTGCTGGCTAAGTTTAGGGGTGACAATCAAATTGTGTCAAATTCATGTTGAATCAGGTCATTTTCAAATTCGCGTGTCAGGTCATTTTCATGTTCGTGTCGAGATATAATCAAGTTTGTGTCATAAAATTTATGTCGAGTTCGAATCGTGTCATCTTATTGAGTCTAAAATTTTCACCCCTAACTAAGATGAAAAAAAATGTTTTTTTTAATTTAAATTTTTTTTTATTGTTAAATTTATTTTTAAAATTTTTTAAAAAATATATATGCATACATAGTTTATCATTGTGTATATATATATATCAAATGCTATATAGACAAATAAAACACATCTCAACACAAATAATTAATTTTTCATTCACTTTCTTTTCGATTTTGGAGGGATTAATTTTGGTGAGTTGGAAGGAAAGTTAATTCATCTATTTTTCCATTTTTCTTATTTTCTTTTTTTATCAAACATGATATTTTATTTATCTCTCTAACTTTCTATCCTTTTTTTTTTCATCGTATCAAACGGAATTAGACGAGCAGTGAGCACCTTCCCTGTTCTGAAGTTCCGGAGAGAATCGTATCAAGTTGGGCAATTGAATGCCTGTTTGGTTGTGCAAATGCTATGCTTGCAATGAGGCACCAAACTGGCTGTTTGATGGTTTATAAGGAATTCGTCCTTATTGACTAAATAGCAGTCATAAAGCATTGATCTGTTTGAATATTTAGGGTCTCAATTTTATCCATTAATAAGAATTCAACTTAATATAAAATTTTAAAATAATATGGTTAGTTGATACGAGTAATAAATTAGTAAAATTAAGATTCGATATAAATAACACGATTAACTGGTACTATATATAAAAAATAAGTATTTAACAAATATTGTAAATATAATTTTTTTTTATAATTTGTTTTTTTTGGGGTGGGGGGGGAAAGGGGAA
>CAUOFW020004280.1:240345-661489 GCA_963454935.2 Ilex paraguariensis | reverse complement strand
GGGGAGGGGGAGGGGGTTTGAACATTTGACTTTAAGAAGATAAAATTTTCATAAGGTAAAGAGTATTATTGTACCAAATGGCCGTTGGTATAAAATAAAATAAGAATCTTATAATTTTTTAAATAAAATTATATGAGTTGTTGTAGAATTGAATAATAATTGAATAATTTTTTATTGACACGAACTGACATGTACTGAAACTAACCCGGCATGAAAATAACAAGATTAAAAGTGACACAACATAAAAATGACACAATACGACATGATTGATACCCCTATCAATATTGGTTGTGTGAGTGCTCTTTTAAGAGAGAGGGCGAGAAAATAGGAAAGGAACGCTTAAAGCATATGAAAACATGTAAACCAAAAGAGTAACTCAAGTGGTAGGCTGTAAATTCAGATATTGTAATTTAGAATTTTAGCAATTTTTTAGAGGTAGGTTATGAGAGATTTATTTATTATAAATACCGTAATTTCTGTGCGAATGGTCTACCTTTGATTGGACTGGAGAGAAGAATAGTTGAAATACGCATAAGTTAGCTCAAACACTCTTGACCGTTGACCTAAAAAAAAACAAAGGAAAAGGAAAAATGTACAAAAAAGTTGAAATAATTTTGCAACGATGCCTGAATGGTCATTGGTATTCTTCTTGTGCTCACAGAGTCTCCCAATGAAGTTGAAGAATTTCCCATTTTATACAATTTAATATCAAATTTTATTATTTAATGGGATTTACGATCAATCTAATGACTACAATGAATTAAGTAAATAAATTATATCAATAAATTAAATTCTAATAACATTGCTAATTTTATAGTAAGTCTAGAATTAAAATATTAGGCATTATAAAAATCTAATATCACAAAAATATTATCATTAAAGTCTAAGTACGAGGAAAACAAATCTAAAACTAGTCCTAAAAAAATTAATTAACATTGACATTTGACCAAGAAAAAAAAAATTTACTATACTCGTCACAACTTTTTTTTTAAAAATAATTTTTTTTTTCAATGTAAATAATATTTGATGATACCCAAAATAAATTCTAAGTTTGAACTCAAGCACGACGGACAGTCACGAAAGTCAAGCAAGTAACTAGAGCTCCCTTCTAAGGAAATAGTACATAAAGAGAGGGAGACAGTTGGCCAATAAAGAACCCTCAAAATAGCATAAAGCTGTCATCAAGGTACAAAATTCTCAATTAATCGAGATTCTCACCCAGAATCAAAGACAATCCCTCGAATGAAGGGCAAGGACCTCAATACAAATCTTTTAAGAATAGGAATTAGACTATAAATACATAACAGTGCCTCCATTGAAGGGGCAACCCTAATTGTATTGGAATACTATTGAAATTTGAAAAAGCGATCAATACAGATCCAAGGAATAAGAGCTTTCATTAAAAAATGGATTAGTCGAATTTCTAACCTGGTGAACCACTATAATTTCATTATGTAAATCAGCCCAATTCCTTGAAAATTTTTCCACAATCCTCACGAGCCTGGTAGCTCAATTTAACACTGATTTCCATAGATCATACGTTCTGCTCATCCACCTAATTACACTATAAATATTGAAATGAGAACCCCCATCAAATCTCTCTTTCGTGTGAGTATTTGAATTTTTTTTTTAATTGAGTTATTGAAGTCCATGAGATTTTAAATTATTTTTGGAATGCATGCATTGATTATAATTTATTATGGGCAATATATACTTATAAAAATTTTTACACAAAAAGATATTTTTTAAATTAAATGAATAATAGGTCATAAGAAAAATTATGTACGTTAACATAAATACTATCAGCTACTAACAATACAAAAAATTAATTAGTAATTTGAATCTTCTAGAGCGTGACAAAGAAATTTTAATAGAAAATTTATTATAGGTAACCCGTATCTGAAGATATGATACAATGTGAATGATTTTGATAAGAATGTTGGTGGTCGTTTGATGAATCTACATGAAATTATCGAATAAATTTATTGAAACATGCTCTATTTTATATTATAAATTATTGTAGAGCTTAAACTATCTCGAAGGAGCCCTGTTAAGGAGTCAAGCCTTGTACATTGGCCTTGGTTAACTCTTACAACACACCAAACATCAATTGCTTTGCTTGAAAATTGTGAAATAAAAAACTTACCATGACAACTCGCGTATAGAATTTTCTCAAAAAAAAAAAATAAAGGATTTAATCCACATTTTGGAATTAATTATATCTACATATGGGTATGGAGTTGTTTACCATAGTGGAAAAAAAAATGGTATCGTATCAACATTTATAACTTTTGTGTGTATTTTTATTACTTTTACGGATATTTTTACTACTATTTGTGTTATTGAGAAAAAATGATAAAAATAGTTATCACAATAGTGATAAAAACACTCACAAAAATTGATGATGTACAAAAGTGTGTATATACAAAATTAATCAATGATGCAGTAAAGACGGCTCAACACAAGCAAACATAAAGATTAGGTGGCTCGATCTAGATGACCTCCTCCACTAAGAATGACGACGGTGGCCGAAAATCTAATTTACTTGAAGGGTGTAATGTGCTAAAATTTGTGTGATGCCCCATGTATAGTAGAACTTACAATTTATAAGAAAAGTACGATCTTCATGGTGCCCTAGAGCGGACTTTGATGGAAGCGCCATCGTGGGGTGTCCTGATTAAGGCGTCACCCTTGTGATGGGAGTGGGTGGCTCCGTGATGTTAACGTAACAGACGAGGTGGTTGAGGCTTGCGATGCGTACCTTAACTTCTTTTTTAATATGGAGATCTCACGTATATCACTAGTAAACTGAGTTTTCCAAGATAATGGACTTGATCCTTATTGGCTTGTGTCGGGCTGCAACTGTGACCTGGGCCTCTGCGTTGGGTTTGGTCTGAAATTTTGGATTGGGCCTGGTCTGGACAAGGCCATCAAAAATAATAAAGCATATATGAAAGTGGTAATTTTTTTTGTATCCAATAAAAGATATAAAAATAATTACCACAAAAGTGATAAATCACCTGATTGTAAAAATATTCATAATTTTTTTACCAAATTTTTGTATGGTATCAATTTTTTTTATTAGGTACTGTAGTCAAATAGGTCTGTAAATCGTGTCGGGTAAGAAGGGTTTGTATCAAATTTTAGCAGGTTCATGTCAAAAAATGTTTTATTTATACCTAATTTATTTATTAATTATTGTCTAACGAATCGCGTCATATCGGGTTGGTATAGTGTATAAACTATATAAACAAATTATGTCGTATATTTTTTTCTGATTGATTTTATTTATACCTAATTCGTTTATTAATCATATTATGTCGGGTCCACTATTTAGCGAGTGACTTAAAAAAGATCTAAATTCTCTAATTTCATATTATGTTCGTATCGTGTTATATTTTGACACTCAAATCCTATGGGCATATACTCCAAGTTGACATCTTGTTTTTTATCATCACCCTACTTTAACCTATTTAACGATAATAATCACTTCTAATTTGAATAATTTCTTAATTTCTAAAAGCAAAATAAAAAAAAACTGGGGTTGCTCAGGTAATTAAGTACTATTCACTTCTAGTGGAGTCTTACCAACCATATCTTATAACTAGGGATACATCGTATTTGAAGATACAGTGCAATATGAATGATTTTGAAAGAAGTATTAATAACCGTTAAATGAGTTTATTTAAGACCGTCAGATGAATTTATTAAAATCTGTTATATTTTATATTATAGATTATAAATTACTTTGATAAGGTATAAAATCAACTGCAGAAGAGAATTTGGAGGAGCACGCACACGTTCAATTTGCAACACCAGGTCAACAACTACTAGTTGGAAGGTTTTTCCGTTTGGTAAACGAAGGCAACAATTTCTAATTGGTGAAATTATTTCATCTTTTTTTATGTGGAAAATTAAAAATAAGTATTATTTTTTTTTTATAAATATCCATTAATTCCTATTATTTTTATTTTATATCAATGAAGTCCTACTTTTAATGTTTTATTTCAATTAAGTCATAATGTCTTTATATTCCAATTTTACCCTTAATTTTTAGTTACCAAAACCCTTTTATTTTTTCTGGAATGTCACAACTCCAGTGCATAATCTTGGTGGAATTTTTCAATTGCTATTTATTTTCTTGCACAAAAACGGTAACATTTTTTTTTTTTTTGTGGAGATTATGAATTGGAATTTTTTTTGCTCTTTTATTCTCACTTTTTGCTCGTTAAAAAATTTTTAAAGCTGAGAAATACATCATTGTTGTATATCAACTGTTATTTAACTCAATTTTATATTTTTTTTCAGAGTGGATCAATTGTCATCCTTTTTTTTATGAGTTAATTTACATATTTTTTTTCTAGAAATAATGTTTAGTTTTTATTGAAGTTAATGTTACATACACATAGATGCTCAACTTTTATGTAGGTAATAATATTAATTTCAATCGCGATTCTAAAAGCATAAAGCACTCGAGTTCTCTCCGTGAAACTCATCTCCATCGAGAATGCACCGGGTTCAAAGTTTTTTGTTGTATCCCATAATAATAATTCTAAAAATTATTAATAATTAAATTTTTCATAAAATTATTAAATTGACAATACATAATTTAAAACACAATAAGTCGGAATATGTACTAATAGAAGAAAAGTAATGTTATATCCCCAATATTCGTCAAGAGAAGAATAAAATATAATATTTATGAAATTGAAGACTTTATTGATATAAAAATGATAGAATTTAATGGATGTTTAGCAGAAAAAAAAATACTTATTAGTAATTTTTTTTTTCTTTTCTTTTGGTGACGATGCGATATAAGCTCCATGGACACCTCTACAACGGAGTGTTTGAAAATTATAGATTCCTACCTTTAATTGTCGTACTGAAAGTTTATTTTTTAGCATTATACCTTAAATTGTATTTAAATCGATCTTTTTACCTTGAATTATTCAAAACGAAATGATCATGAAAATAATCAATTATATGAAATAATAAACATGTATCACATTACCACCTGAGGTTGAACTGCTGGTTTGGTGGTAAGCTGTATTCATTTAGGGTCATTTCTAACTCTCATGCAGTTATCAAGCATGATTCGTTCTACAAGAATAAAGTAATTTGTTGCTTGTCTTTTGGTAATGTTATGGTGACGAATTGTCCTTTTGAATTAAATGTTATGAGTCAAATTAAACATTCCACGGGAGACCCTCTTGGACATTTCACATGGGACCCTCAAATTAAACTACCTACTTGTGACCCCTATCTTCCTTTCACCTAACAAAATATGTATCAGATTGGACAAAAAAAAGGTGTAATACATACTCTAACCCTACCTATGATGGATTCATTATGTCCATTTAATGAGGGACAAGTAAATAGTGTACTAATTAAATTTAGAAAAAATATTATTTAAACATAATTTGAGAACTAAATTTAGCTTGTTCCTTATTTAAATGGGGTTCGGTTGCATTTCAACACTTTTTTTAATACAATATTTTTACTTTTTTATTTAATAAAAAATAGCTTAATTAAAATTTGTGATTGTGATTGTGATTAATTTTGGTACCTAAAATTATCCTATTAGATGACGAAAATACATGTGGATAATAAAGTCATGTCACTGTTTTATTAGTCGGAGCAGACTATGGTTACCGAAATAGAATATTTTGGTACCATACTTAGTTGTCAATTGAAAACAAAATTACAATATCAGTAGGAAGTTTATGACTATAATGAACAAAATTATAATATTAGTGAAAAAATTACAACAATAGTGGACAAAATTACCACAATAGTGAAAAAAATTACAACATTAATAAAAAATTTATAATAATAGTGGGCAAAATTACAACATCAATGGACAATTTACTACATTATTGGACACAATTACTATAATAGTGGGCAAACTTTTACCACCATTTGAAGTACTAAAACTATATTTTGTGGATTTATGATCAATCACTAATATCGATCAGTAAAAAAATTATAACATCAATTGAAAAATTTATAACAGTAGTGAGCAAATTTACAACAGCAATGAAAATTTTACAATATCAATCAAAATTTTACAACAACAATGAGTAAATTACAACAGTAGTGGACAAACTTCAATCAATATGGTGGTAAAAATACAATTGACACTTGTAACCACATTTGTCGTAAATATAACATTAATGTATCTCATTAATGTCGTAAATTTATCTTTAAGTTTATATTATTATCCACAGTTCTTATAATATTAACAAAAATGAAAGTAAAATTTGTCTATATACTAATAATCTTAACTACAATCATTCTAACCTTACAATATTTGTGGAAAAAATTGCCACGGCAGTGAACAAAATTACAACATCAATGAAAATTTTATTACATTAGTTAGAAATTTACATCAATAGTGGAAATTTTACATAATCATTGTTTTTAACCCTGAGTTATAGTAAATTTTTCCTTTGATGTCATAACATTTCCTCAATTGTCATAAATTTATTCACCATTTTTTTTAACTTAACCTCTTTTGTCATAAATTTACCATTAATCCTTGTATTAATCAGAACAGTCACAAATTAACCTCTAATCTTGTAAATTTATCCACAATTATTGTAAATTTACCCTCAAATACAGTAAATTTGCCATTAATTGTGTTAAATTGTCCAAAGTTTTACTAAATCTGACGCTAGTAACCTTGTGATTGATCATAGACAATTGTGATCAATCAAACTTATAGTTTTTCAAAAAAAATTAAGTCAATGATACTTGTAATTGATCCTAAACATTCTTTTAACATTTTAAGGTATATTCTAAACTTCAATGATAGATCCTAATCTATTGGGATAGATTACAAAAAATATAGTACTATGATCTATCATAAAAACATATGACCTTCTTAGGAAAAAAAATTGTCATGAAATGCAATGATCCATCATTTCACTTTATGATCGATCGCAATCTCCAAATAAACCACTTTAGAGGGAGATTACTGTAACCTTGTGATAGATCTCAAGTTCTTATAATAGATCATAAACATTCATAAAATTTAATTTCACCAATTAACAATTTCGTCAATTCAAAATAAAATTTAAAATTTAACAACAAATAAACATTCAATTTCACCAATTCAAAATTCACTTTCACTAAAATTAATATAAAATTCACATTCAATTTTATTTAATAAAATTTAATTACATAAAATTAAATTTTATTTTTTAAAATTTAAAGATTGTGATCGATCATAGAGTAAAACAATAAATCACAACAATTTTTTGTTCTAAGAATAAAAATTGAGATCAATCCTATGCTTTTGTGATCGATCACAATACTATATTTTTTGTGATCTATCCCAATTCATTATGATCTATCCCAAAGGTTTAGAATATATCTTAAAATATTAAAAGAATGTATGGGATTGATCATAGGCATTCTTCACTTATTTTTTGGCATTTAATCTTCAATTAATATTCTAATTCATAGATTATACATTAAATTTAATCCAACTAATATTCAATTCATCACATTAGCACTAAATTTCTTAATTTAACATTCAATTCTACTAAATTTTCATTCAATTTAATTCCATTAACATTTAATTCATCTAATATACATTCAAAATGACCTTAAATTTCTTTAAATTAATATTCAATTCATCAAGTTAACATTCAATTTCATACAATTAACAATAAATTTATCAAATTAACATTCAGTTTCATTCAACTAGCTTTCAATTCATCAGATTATCATCAAAATAATCAATTTAACATTTGTTTTTTGCTTTTTGTGAAATTGAATTTTGAATTGATGAAATTAAATATTAATTTGGTGTTTATTTGATGAATTGAATCTTAATAAGATGAAATTGAATGTCAAATTCATTAATGTTAATGTTAATTTGATAAAATTGACTATCAATTTGGCGTTAATTTTATGAAATTCAATTTAAAAAAATAAAATTGAAGACTAATTTCATGTTAATTTGAAGAAATTAAAACTTTAATTGTTGAAATCGAATATTAATTTATGTTGATGAATTTTGATATTAATGTGATAAAATTGACAATTAATTTGGTGTTGATTTAAGGAAATTGAATGTTAGTTTAATATTGATTTAATGAATCGTTCATCAAATTGGATGCAATTGATTATTGACTTGATAAAATTGTCTGTCAATTTGGTAATAATTTGATGAAATTGAATTTTAATAAGTAAAATTGATGGTGAATTTGATGTTAATTTGATTAAATTGAATTTTGACATGGTAAAATTAATGGTCAATTTGGTGTTAATTTGATGACATTGGATTTTAATATATAAAGTTGACAATGAATTTGATATCAATTTGATGAAATTAAATTTTGAATTGATGATATCTAATGTTAATTTAGTGTTGATTTAATGGATTGGATGAAATTGAATATTAAATTCATAAAATTTTATGTTAATTTGATAAAATTAGCCGTATGTATGGTGTTAAATTTCTGAAACTATAAATAAATTAAATTGAAAGATAATTTTTTTTTTAATTTGATGCAATTTAATTGTAATTTGTTGTTTATTTAATTTCAATGTTAATTTGATAAAATTGATAGTCAATTTAGTTTTATTTGGATGAAATTCAAGTTCACCTAATTAATATTCAATCCACAAAATTTATATCAAATTAACATTTAGTTTCATCAAATTAATATTCAATTCGTCAAATTAAATTTCAATTATTCAAACTCCTCTAATTAACAATCAATTCATCAAACTAACATTCAAATTCACCCAATAAATATCCACTCACTAATGTTATCGGGACATATTTAACCTACAGTCACTAATAGTCAATTTTATTTAATTAACATTCAATTTATTAAATTAATATTCAAATTCAACTGACTAACATCAAATTCATCATATTAAACATCCAAATTCACTCAATTAATGTTCAATTTATCAAATTAAAACCAAATTAACATTTAATCCATCCAAATTATATTTAAATTCATCCCATTACCACTCAATTCAAGAAATTAAACTATAATATTATCTGATAAACATTCAATTCATCCAATTGACATCAGATTAACACATAAATTAATTTAATTAGCATTCAATTTATCTACTTAACAATAAATTATCACGCAACTTCATCAAGTTAACATTCAATCTCATTTAATTAATATTCAATTCATCAAATTTAACTATTTCTCTTTAACTTCATTAGATCAATATCCAAATTAATCCGATTAATATTCAATTCATCAAGTTAACACAAATTTAACATTAAATGACTCCAATTTTTATTTAATTCATACAATTAATATTTAGTGTCATCCAATTAGCATTTAGTGTATCAAATTAATATTCAATTTTAAATAATTAACATTTTATTCATCAAATTAACATCCAATATCATCCAATAAACATTAAATTCATCAAATTAATAAAAAATTAATATATAGTTCATCAAATTAATATAAAAGTAATATTTAATGTTAAAATACCAAAAACAAATTTACATATTAAAATTCAAGTTGATTAAATTTCGTTTTTCTACATATTAAAATTTAAGTCGATTAAAATTTTGAGCTCAACCTAGCTACTAGCTCCTAGAACTAATTAAAATTCGATTCGAGTCGATTGAATTTGTATTTTTTTTACTTCTTAAAATTCGTGCTAATTAAAATTCGATTCAAGTTGATGAAAATTTATTTTTTACGTATTAAAATTTTAATAAGTAAAAAATAACTTGATATTAGTCTGTTGACAAAATTTGGTAACTAAATTAATGTTTATTTAGTAACTAAATTAATGTTTATTTAGTAAAATTGGCGGTCATGTTGGTAGTAATTTTATGAAATTAAATTTTAATAAATAAAATTGAAGGTCAATTTTATATTAATTTTAATGAAAGTGAATTTTGAATTGACGAAATTTTTAATTGGTGAAATTAAGTTTTATAAATGCTTATGATCTATCATAAGAACTTGATATCTATCACAAGATTACAGTAATCTCCCCCAAAAATAATTTTTTTGGAGATTGTGATCGATCATAGAGTGAAACGATATATCATAGTACTTCATGACAATTTTTTTTTTCTAAGAAGAAAATTTGTGATCGATCTTATGTTTTTATGATAGATTATAGTACTATGTTTTTTGTAATCTATCACAAAGGTTTATAATATACCTTAAAATGGTAAAAGAATGTTTGAAATTGATCACAAGTATCCTTGACTTAATTTTTTTGAAAAATTGTAAGTTTGAGATCGATCACAATTGTCTATGATCAATCAAACGGTTACTAGAGTGAGATTTAGTAAAACTGTAGACAATTTACCACAATTAAGGGTAGATTTACCACCTTTGAGGGTAAGTTTATAACAATTGTGGATAAATTTACAAGTTTAGATGTTAATTTACGACTGTTCTGATTAATATTGTCACTGTTTTTGATAAATGTTATGACAATTCTAGGTAACATTACGAGGATTAAGAATAAATTTATGACAAAAAGAGGTTAAGTTAAAACCATGGTGAATAAATTTACGACAATTGGAGAAAGGTTATGACATCAAAGGGAAAATTTACTATAATTCAGGGTTAAATATAATGATTATGTAAAATTTTCACTATTATTGTAAATTTCTCACTAATATTATAAATTTTTTATTAATTTTGTAATTTTTCCCACAAATATTTGTAAGTTTAGAATGATTGTGGTTAAGGTTATTAGTATATATACAAATTTTACTTTCATTTTAGTTAATATTTTGAGAACTGTGGATAATAATAATACAAATTTAAAGGTAAATTTACTACATCAGTAGGATGCACTAGTGTTATATTTAAGACAAATATGGTTAAAAATGTCAATCGTATTTTTACCACCGTATTGATTAAAATTTGCCCACACTGTTGTAATTTACCCACTATTGTTATAAATTTTTCACTGATGTTGTAAATTTTTCATTGATGTTGTAAATTTGTTCACTACTGTTGTAATTTTTTTCACTAGTATTGTAATTTTTTTACTAATCGATCAGTTAATATTAATGATTTATCACAAACTCACAAATATAGTTTTGTACTTCAAATAGTGGTAAAAGTTTGCCCACTATTGTAGTAATTGTGCTCATTATTGTAGTAAATTATCCATTGATGTTGTAATTTTGTTCACTATTGTTATAAATTTTTTACTGATGTTGTAATTTTTTCTATTATTATGATAATTTTATCCACTATTGTTATAAATTTTTTTATTAATGTTATAGTTTTGTTTACTATAATCGTAAACTTTCCAGTTTTCCATTGATAACTTTTGGGTATGATACCGAAATATTTCATTTCGGTATGCTACCTTAGTCTGCTCCTAATTAGATATTTAATCAGCAATCAAAACCAACCCCTCTGTCAAGATACACTCCATTTGCCAGAACAAAGGTGTTTGAGATAAGGTGATATAAGCCATTTGAGGACAAAAGAGCAATGGATTGGAGTGAGAAAATATATAAGAGAGAGATTTTACTAAAATAAAAAAATTCAGTACCAGAACCTCTAAAATTTATTAATTTTCTAAATATTTTTATAACAAAAAAATTTATTATTTTTGTACATATTTTTATCATTTTTGTAAGTATTTTTATTACTATTATAATAATTAATTTACCATTTTTTTTGGTAAATTAATATTATTGTGGGTGATTTATCTTTTTATCAAAAATTATTATTATTGTGGGTGATTTATCAAAAATTATTATTATTGTGGGTGATTTATCTTTTTTTATGTGTTTTTACCACATTGTTATAGTAATTATTTTTATTCTTATGATTCTATTAGTTAGGGCAATCAAAGTGGTCTCTAAAGTTCTAAACGCTCTCTTTTGTCATCACCTTTTTCTTAACAAGCAAAAAAAAATTATTATTATTTTTTGAGATTATAATCTATACAAAAGTGGTTAACAATGAAATTTTTTTGATTTCCTCTTTTACTCTCAATTAATATAATAATGTCCATTATATCCCTCTTACCCATTTAACTTCTTAAATTAAATACATATATTCCATGGTCTTCTAAAACTAATTACATTCATAAACATCTACATCTATACTACTTATAACACTATTTAATTTTTTACTACCAATCATGTCATATTGCATCATTCAATATCTATTCAATATTGCACAAAATCAACTGTAATCGTTAGATCAATAATGGAATTCACTGATCCAACAGTTGCAAGTGATTTGATACAAGATTTGGTGCACATAACATTGCTCATATTATATTATCTATCTATACTATTTCTAAACATCAATCCTTATACAAAACTTTTGATTGACAATAATGTCATTAAAACATGCTAAAAATCAAATAATATTATTTTGTTGTAATTTTTCACTGCCTAGAAGTCTCTCTTGTGTGTTACTGTCAATTAAAGAGACATAACTCTTAGAGAACTCTTAGAGTTCTATAACTCAAATTCTTTTAGACATGTAATTTTTATGTTTCTTTATTTATTTACACATTTTTATTTATTCTTATTTTTATTTGCAATTTTTTTATGTTAATTTTGAGTAGTTGGTTTCAAATAACACAAACTACAATAGTATTATTTGTTGAAAGCACATAAGATTATTGTATCAACAATAATGAAATTTATGCGCCACCTATTACTCAAAATATCAAACTAAAGTTCGGCCACATTAATTTAGAAATCAAACATTGTATAAATTTATAGGTTAAAACTTAAGAGAGCTAAGATTTTGGTGCGACAATAATTAAATTATGTACTCAATAAAACAATTCTAGAATATATCATTACATATAAGTTTTATTAAATTTTATTTTGATTCATAAGTATATATTTGTTAATATATTTATTTGATTATTTTGTAAGAATAAGAAATAGATATAGTCTTAGTTAAAATTAAGATAAAAGCTATAATACGTATATCCGCCACCAATTGAAACTTGAACAATTTCATATCTTTTATATTCTCGCTTCTTTTACAACTATGTTATGAACCAAGAAATATGAATTAATCATATAGCATAAAATGTTTATTCATAACATGTTCGATCCAAGTCTTTTGAACAAACAATTTTATGAAATATTTTTTTGAAGTATTTTGAAGATGTTTCGACATTAGCTACGCATAAGATCTATTTTTTAGAAGATTGCATTTTTGGCATTTTACATAAGAAAATTCAGCAGACATAATTATTGATATATTTGAGATTAGCGGGTAAGATTTTAATTGCGAATTTCATTGGCGATCATATATTTCGATTTAGAGAAAATTAAAAACTAAAATTATAATTTAAAATTATCAGCGTATAACCCATCCATCAACTAGTAATAATAAAAATATTCAAAAATATAATAAATATAGGTACAAAACTTTTTTTGTTTTTTTTTTTGGGCTACCGTAAACAATTCTATATGAGACAATGAGAGAGAGAGGCAAAGGACAACACAGAGATAGTTAGGTGGCCATGCAGTTGACCATTGGTCCACCCCACCAATCAGTCAATCCATTTACAGACCCAAAAAAGCCCATTTAATCAAGAAAAAAAAAATATTTTGAATAAAAAAAACCCATTTACACATCAAAAAATATTAGGGCATGATTTTAAAAATGGATCAATAAATCAATAATTCCAGACAAAGAAACAATCTAATTACATTTCTTTTTTATCCCTTAAAATTAAAAAATAATTTTATTATTAATTATAACTATATCATGTTTTATTAAGTCATGAGTAATAAAATTAATATCAGATTAAGACGTATAAAGAATTTAATCAAATCATCAAGGCGATATGCCATTCAAATAGTTAAAAGTATTAAGTTAACAAAATAGAGGAATTTGTGACTAATACATTAATTTTACAATATTATGAGTTTTTGAAAAATACCATAATTAATATTAAGGAAAATTAAGATATACTTCGAGTTAATAACAAAATTATTTGTTAGTTTATATGGGATAAAGGCAGAATTTAAGTAGAATATACTTCTTTATAATCATTTCTGAAAAGTGTGACTTATTAGTCTAATTTGAAAATATTATGGGAATTGATAGTTTTTTAGAGTATAAAATAGGATATAATGATATTTGGTAATATTATGTAATTCAAATTAACGAGACCATTGGATGAGTGGAAATGAAAATTATTGATTTGAAATGTAAATTTGAGTTATATAGTATTGTTCAATCATAAATTTTCCTAAAAAAGTTAAAATTACTCAAACTTTTTTTATAAAAAGAAAATTAGACTAAACACCAATTATCTGGATTTCCTTACTTTTCTCTTCTGCAGTCCTACGATGACTTCTGTGTATTAAGCTGGGAAACGAAAGACTCTCTGTTACTCTCTCTGATCTCTCTCTCTCCCTTCTTTTTTCTCTGTTCCAAACTCAAAAAAGCACAGCCGACGACCTCAATGGTTCTTGAGTTAGCCACCCAGGGTTCTCTCTCCTAAACAGGCTCAAAAAGTCAAATCCTTGTGCTCATAATAGTAGGCTGGTGTGCATAGATTGAAGTTGTTTAAGGTTTCTCTTTCTGGGTTCTAGTTTTTGTTTCCATGTAATGTGCATATGTTAGTTTTTGGATTTATCTTTGTGAATATATACATTTTGTAACTACCTTTGTGTTGTCTTGTTAAAATCTGGGTTATATAATGCAGATTCAGTTGGGTGCTGCAAAATGACAAATAAATGAGATTTAATGAGAGAAAATAGATTCCATAGTTTGTGGGTAGTCGCCATTCTGATTAGTTCCAACTTCTCCCGTGTGTCTTTCTCTTATTTGGAATGCTTACCTATGAATAATGCATTTGGGTTTGATGTGTGATGTTATTTATGTGCTTAAAGTTTTTTTTTTCTGGGAACTTTCTGATCCTATCTTATCCTGGAGTTTTATCCTGCATTCTGATTTTCTTTCCTTTTTGGAATAATATTTTATTTATAAGTGAATGGTTTTAGAGTTCATGAGAATGGGCCCATGTATCAAGAATTTACTGTTGTTGTAGAAAATTCTGTTGGTTCGCATGGTCTCCTTGATTATTCTTTAATCTACCCATTGGTGTAATGTGAAATTGCAGTTATTGTTGATCTGATTAGGGATTTCAGTTGACTCGTGTCATATCAATCTTCAGGGTGTGTCATTTGGATTAGTGTCTGGTGTTGTTCAACCCTAACCCAATCTATCTAAATAATCAAGTCAGAAGTAATAAACCCCCAGATGCTAATTCCATGTTAAGTTGTCAAATTATTGTGTTGTGTTGCAAATTGATGCTAGGAAAATTGAATTCCTAAGTTCATCTGTGACTTCCAGTGACATATCATAGAGCCAATAGACTCTGGCTAGCACTTTCTATATTCCTTGAGGATGGAGGTGAAAGAAGCAGAGAGGATAGTTATAGCTAAACCGGTTGCTTCAAAGCCTACCTGCTCCGGTTATAGGACCTTCTCAGAGCTCCTTGCAGGTGCAATCAGCGCATCGCCCTCTAATGTATGTACTGGTGCTGCAGTCACTCCAATCAGACCAAAGACGGTTAGGTTCAAGCCCATGGCAAACATCCCTTCAGTTGGGGTGATTTCCTCCCAGGTGACCTCTTGATTCATGGACTTCTCTTTTAGATTTCCTTTTCTTTCCATTGGATATTTTCCCTTTACTGTTATGGGGTTCAATGATTTTAGGATTTGAAATCTGGAGCTGCAGTTGTTGATTCATTTGACAACGTCTTAAAATCAGAAAGCAAATCCACTGTGGTTTACAAACCCTTGGCGAAGCTTTTATCAAAGACCCCAGTCTCTCTCCTAGCAAATTCGGTCGGTATCTATAAATTAGATACCATTCTGCTTTGAATTTCTGTACTTTTTTTCTTTGTCCTTAGCATAATTATCTGGTATTGTTGAAGATTTAAGGTTTATAATACTTTTTTCTAATCTCTTAGATTTATGTAGTCCCAAACATGAGCCTACTTGAGATCATGTGTAGAGGACAACTTGGCTTTGCTATTTATCTGTATACATTTATCGGCTATATACTGAGATATGAGTGTCACTTTTATGTCTAGGTAAGCAATATCAGCCACCAACAAGGATTGTTTCAGGCTGGGTCCTGCCCCCAGCTTTCTTATCAAGTCAAACACCATTTAGAATCTGACCTTGGATCGAATCTCCATAAGGATTTTCCATCACAATCAGAAACAGAGAAAATCATGGAGCCCTCCAACATGACACCAGAGAACTTGGAAGAGGATCCAAGAACTTCACAACCCATAGCTAATGGTGATCGACCTTCTTATGATGGATATAGTTGGAGGAAATATGGACAAAAACAAGTTAAAGGAAGTGAGTACCCACGAAGTTATTACAAATGCACACACACCAGTTGTCCAGTGAAAAAGAAGGTTGAGCGGTCATTTGATGGACAGATAACAGAAACTGTCTACAAGGGTGAGCACAACCACTCAAAGCCTCAGCCTCCTAAGCGCAACACATCTGGGGGACAAGGGCAAGGGTTTGTATCTGATGGAACTGTTCAATACACAAATAGCCAACTGTGGAGCAACCAAATCAATGGAAGGAATGAATGTTCTGAAGGTAGAATAGAAAATCAGAGTGAAGTAGGATTATCTGTCAATTCAACTTCGCCGGGGAAAGCTTTATTATCTGATCCTGCTACTTCTGGAAAATTCAAAGCTGATGTCCCTACTCCAGATAATCCTTGTGGTTTGAGTGGCAATTGTGATGAAGAAAGGAAGGGAGTAGAAGCAGAAGATGATGAACGCAAAAGTAAGAGAAGGTAAGTTATTAACTTTTGGTACAAGTTATGACAGGAAAAAATACTCTATCCAAGTTGCTTTGATTTGCCAATCAATGTATATACTCTGTTTTCCGGTTAAAGCTTGTGCAGTTTTCTTTCCCATCCTTTCTTTCTCTTCTTTCTTTTTTTTTTCGTTTAATTCTGGAAGTCCTTTTTCTTGTTGAAGGGTGGGGGTCCTTTTGATATATAGAGTACCACAAACCGTTTAGTTGATTCCTTGAAATTCATTTTAAGACAATCTAATCACATATTTCTTACACTTGAGATTGAATTTGAATTTAGTTTTTTTTTTCAGTTTAAGCATTCTTGAACGATCTTACATTGGACTATTATTGATTTCGCTCTCTTTTCTTCTAGGAAAAATGAAAATCAATCCCATGAAACAGGCATATCACAGCAAAGTGCACAAGAGCCTTGCTTTGTGGTGCAAAATTCCACTGATTGTGAGATTGTTGGGGATGGCTTCCGCTGGAGAAAATATGGGCAAAAAGTTGTGAAGGGAAATCAATATCCCAGGTTAATACTAACTTTCTGAAGTATGCATTGTATGCTATCATAGTATTGATTATCAAGTGTCGAAATAGTATAATGGTTGTTTTTCACAATGTTTCTGAAATTTGGTCTTCAGTCTTGGTGATTTGTATATTCTAATGTGGTTGGTCCATCTATCTTCCACATTTACAAAATTTTATGCTTCGTTGTTCTATTTTCTTTTCTGTGCCTGCAAAGAATAATCCAGTTTAGTTTATTGAAATTATGGTGTCCTTCAACTAACAAACCTTGTCATGGCCTCCCTCTTGACTTTCGATGACATTAATGCCTATGAACACTTTATTTCTTCTAAACAAGCTGCAATCCTTAGGTAAGTTGTAAATGGGTGATCAAAATTTTCTTGCACCTAGAAGTTCAGAACACACTAGAACAGAGCTGAGTATGTCTCGTAAACTCCATGGGAGGACAATTATATTTCAAAACCCTTATTGATTATTTCAAATTAGGTAGTTTCTGTGCTAGTATGGTTTGTTCATCGAATAAAACAGGCGCTCTTAGTATTAAAAAAAACATCTATAAGATTAATAGTAGTAATGTCAGTGAATATGGTAGGTACTAATGCTTACTTTAACTGTTAGTGTTGGCACTAATTCCACTATCAAGCACTAGAACATGTGGTGTCTTGTTCTTTTTTTCTAAAGTTTTGTGTGGCTAATCTCCCATGTATTCTTACACTACACTATGCTTGGTCGAGCAGAAGTTACTACAGATGCACCAGTCTCAAGTGTAATGTGCGAAAGCACGTTGAAAGAGCATCAGATGATCCAACAGCCTTCATCACAACATACGAGGGGAAACATAACCATGACATGCCAATCAAAAGCACAACCCCAATGGCATCTGAACCAGCTTCAAAGCCCAAATCATGACTGATACTGTGGATATAAAATGATTGCCAACCCAGTGATTGAATTGGCAAACTAAGGCCAATGAGGACATTGGAAATCAAAGGACTGGATTGATTTTGATGCCCACAACCGGTGATCCACTACAAAATCTAAAATTTTCTTCGCAAGTTGTTATAAAAACCATTGCCGCTGAGATTTGCTTTGGGTGGAATATTAAGATTATAAATGTGAGATTTTGTGGCCCTCTTTACCTCTTGTTGCTTGTGTTTGGCTTATCAGTATGTTTGTTATACCTTCCAATTGTTTTTCAGTTCAATTCTTCACACAGTTCAATCTTATTCACACACTGCACCTTACAAGTTAAATGTTATTTGCTGTCATCCCAGAGACATCGTTCTTAAAATGGTTGCAATGTGCCCCAACACCTGGATGACGTTAGGTTTCCATATATATAGATAATATAACGTCAATTTGTTCCATACAATTGTTTATTAATTTCATTTTGCACCATAAAATTCAATTGCCTCGGCGCACCTGCATGGCATGTAGGGTGTTAACTGACGAAAAAAGAGTCAAAAACTGATATCATTAACGACTTCTAGCACATTGCTACCATTAAAAGTAGTAAAAGAAATTCAAGGTATATTACAATACTTCTAATCTTTGATGACACAATAAAAATTTGTAAATCTTTCGGGACAAAATGCATTTCACCCCTGAAGCAAAAGTTTCTTCTAGTACAGCTTTCAAGTTTCATTGTAATGGAAGTAGGTAAAACTACCCTTCACAAGTTACTACAAAAGGTACAAAGTAGGTGAATGAGCATGTGAATGCACACTGCTCTTAATGGCTTAGTAATGGCACTTGCAGATGCTTCACATTGGAAACCAATCACCTCAAAAAAGGCACTATACCCCTCAAACTGCTCCTCTGCTGTTAATTTTTAACAATAGAAGTGGTGTTGATAAAAACGAGGTCGTTTTATTTAACTAAACGACATTGTTTTAGAGTAAAACAACGTTGTCTTAATCAAAACACCTTTACTAAAATTAACAACAGAGAATCCTCAACCTGTTAAAGGAGGATACTTTGAAGTTCTCTCTTAAATCAGTAAGCCTTTATGTCACAGCAAGTTCTAAAGAAAACCATCATTGCTTGTAATGTTCCACGGGGCTCTCTCCTTTTATACTGAAAATTGAGATAAAATGGTCCCTATAATTTAGAAAAGGGCATGTTACATATTATTTCCTTATATACATTACTTTTTGATAGATTAGAAATCTACACATAACCCTCTTGGATTTTAAACCAATTGAANTGGTTTGGCTCAATAATACATTGCTTTTTGATAGATTAGAAATCTACACATAACCCTCTTGGATTTTAAACCAATTGAAATCCTTAAAAATTCCAGCTAAAGTCAATATTTTTAATGGAATAGAATATCAAAATAATTTTTATACTCTGATTATTTTCTCGTATAATAAATCGACCTCTTTCTTTCTCTTCCATTTCTATGTATTAAGTAAAATTATATGTGTCAAACACATATTTTTAGAAAGAAAAAACCGAAAATTTTGATATTTAAAAAAAAAATGAAAGGGTATAATTGACCTTTGCCAATATATTGTCGCACTAANTTATTATTTTCTCGTATAATAAATCGACCTCTTTCTTTCTCTTCCATTTCTATTTATTAAGTAAAATTATATATGTCAAACACATATTTTTAGAAAGAAAAAACCGAAAATTTTGATATTTTAAAAAAAAAATGAAAGGGTATAATTGACCTTTGCCAATATATTGTCGCACTAAAATGGAAGGGTATTATTGTCCTTGTAACGCTAAAATGTTTCAATTCATAAATCTTTCGTCATTTCGGAGTTTAGTGAAAGTTCATAGTATTAAAAATACAAAAATCTATTAACATCCGCAAAGATTGGCCATTAAAAGCCAAGTTGCATCTTTATAGTGTAATTAATATTGCGTTTTGCAGGTGTTTGATAAAAGGTGTAGATGTTGAAAATGGGTTTGTTTTTGGCCCTCAAACTCGTTGTAAAGTCCTTCAATGCGGCATCTTGGACCAATTTTTTCTTCTGATAGCATTTTCAGTGTATTACCTCTTGAGAGACTCCTCCATAGCTTTAGGGAAGAATGGTTTTAGGTTAATTGGCTACTATAATGTTTCGAGCTGTAAGACACCACTGCTTTCGATTTGAGAACAATGTACTTACCCTTACTTTTGTGCCCTTTTTTTAATTTTTGGGTACTGCTAGGGTGCAACTCGAATGGTTGACGGGTTGTAAGATTAACTCTGGTTCCACCAAACATATAATACCCTCAACTCAAGTTCAATTTTAACTTAAATTTGATATGAATTCTCCAATTCAAGTGTTATCCATGTTTAAAATTTTCAACTCCAATAACATAATTTGGGAATGATGCCCGGTTTATATAATTTTGAGCTGAAAAATAGGCTCGAGTTGATTTGAATTCGGATTCAACTTATGTTAAATTCAAATTCCATTATGCCTTTACACTACTTAGGTAAGAATTCCTTTATGGTTATTGTGTTTATTTTATATCAGATTATAACTTTTTGTTCTAGTTCGTCTCGAGTACTGAAAATTATTACGTAAGTGCCAAATATTTCAAATTGGGTTCGTGATGAGTGTGGCTTGAGCTGCCCAAATTGAATGATTGGGTAGTGCTTGTTGATTTGCCATTGTGATTATGTGCAATGGGTAATCTTGAAATAAAAAGACAAGCCAAGAAAGATGCCATCAAAACCATAGGAATAGTGCCCATTTTTGGTGGGTTTAGGAAGGAACATAAAAAGGTTTGTGATTTTCTCATGGGTGTCTTCTTTGGTTCAAAACATTATGGTGCATTCTCTGATTATTCTTTTATTATTCAATTAGATGGATATAATTGGTGGTTCTTAGGGAGAGAAGATCAAGTTAAAGAAAGGAAAAAAAATGGAAAAAATAATAATATAATAGCTAAAAACCTAATCCACTTTTTGTTGGTGAATATAGCTGTCTTATTATTGTTTTTCTTTATGGTTGGAGATCAGTAGACCATCTTTTGGTTACTTTATATCTTTTGCTACTTACTAGAGGCCCACTAATTATTAAATAGTCACTAGAAAAATATATATCCTGAAAATAAATAAACTACAAAATATATATGGACGCAAAAGGGATAGGTTAAGGTCCTCTCTGTTTGCAAGTATTCCCATTTCACTTTCAGCATAATCATTTGCTTAATATTTAAGTAATATGCAATTTGTTAGAAAGAAAGTTCAGATTTTTCCTATGTATAATAATGGATTCAATTATTTCTAGACCGAAGAAGAACAGGAGATTGTACGGTTGATGACTCTAGAACGTGTTTAATGGTTAGACAACTCTATTTCTCGAATGAGTCTGTTTTAATCTTTTTCACGATGAACTTGAATATTGAAATAAATTTTAAGTAGATAAATCTTGGAAAATTTTTGTAGACATAAAAACCAGAAAGAAATCTTATGGTTCCACATTTGTTGTTCAGCAGAATTAACACAAGGTAGAGGTAAATATGTAGGGATTAAAGACAAGATCTTTTTTGCACTTTGACCAGGTCTGCAGCATAAAACAAGGTATACACAAAGCAATAATCCATTTACAGGTTCTTAACCAATAGTCTCTCTCCTCTTGGTCTATGTCAGTTTTCTCGTGTTGGGCCTGCCTTTTTTCATAACTTGTTGATACCTCTTGAGCTGCTACTCTCTACACATAACAGCTGTGAGAAGAGAGAGAGAGAGAGGGATGGGCTGGTTTCCTTGCTCTGGACAATCAAAGCAGACAGCAAACAAGAAGAGGAAGAAGAAAGAGCAACTTGATCGAGCCCAAACCACTTCAGGTATGTGTACATATATGTATGTTCTTAGGCATATGTGCTATAAAATTCAAGTGATTATTTGTTGAGGTATAGCTTTGTTATGAATACATGTGGATATTTTAGATGATTCTTTGAATACCCATGTGTTTTGTTGATTCAATTCTCCTAGTTATTTGGATTCTACTAGAAATTAGTTGAGGGTTTTGAAGTACAATCCACCACNTGGCTTTGTTATGAATACAAGTGGATATTTTAGATGATTCTTTGAATACCCATGTGTTTTGTTGATTCAATTCTCTTAGTTATTTGGATTCTACTAGAAATTAGTTGAGGGTTTTGAAGTACAATCCACCACCCATTCCACCTTTCATTCCAGTCTGAATTTATACATACATAAGCTCAAATGCTTCTGTTGTTTTTGCATATAATATGCATAAGCAAATAAGTGGTAGGAAAGTTATAATTTATGTCATTTCCTTTTGTCCCCAGATGATGAAATAATTTCTCAGGTCAGTCTCATAGTGAGTTAGGCTAAGTCACTTTGGATTCCTAACTCTCTTGGAAGCAAACCAATTAGAGGGAGTAACTTGTGGTGGCTTTAGATCTTTGTTTGCTTATTTATTTGTTATTCATTATTTTGATATTTAGATTTCCCACCCTTAACATCTATTTTTGATTGGCNACCAATTAGAGGGAGTAACTTGTGGTGGCTTTAGATCTTTGTTTGCTTATTTATTTATTATTCATTATTTTGATATTTAGATTTCCCACCCTTAACATCTATTTTTGATTGGCCACTGAGAGCTTATGAGTTTGGTTCGACCTTGGTGTTTTCATTGTATGTAGTGGAACCACCATAATTGAGGTTTTGGTGAATCTAAGTTTATAAAAATGCCTACTAATGGGCCTGAAGGATGGAATCTTGGCACAGGTTTAACGACCCTGGGGCATTGTCCAGTTTTGAAAATAAAATGGATAGATGCTGCAACATACGGGTTTTCTTGTTGAGTAGCTTTTTTTGGAGAAGAATTACATAGATGGCGTGAGTGCCAACTCCTAGATCTACAAGCAATCATTCATAAAAACTGTCTTAATAGGAGTAATGCAAATTAGACCAAAGATTGTGCTGAAGATTATAGCTGACAAAATATTCTCATCAGAACTTGGCATNGCCCAGTTTTGAAAATAAAATGGATAGATGCTGCAACATAGGGGTTTTCTTGTTGAGTAGCTTTTTTTGGAGAAGAATTACATAGATGGCGTGAGTGCCAACTCCTAGATCTGCAAGCAATCATTCATAAAAACTGTCTTAATAGGAGTAATGTAAATTAGGCCAAAGATTGTGCTGAAGATTATAGCTGACAAAATATTCTCATCAGAACTTGGCATCTATAACAAATAGCTCAAGAACTAGCCCATCACAGCCCAAAAAGAGTTTTGGACTTTCTAGAAATAGCCTTTATTTTATGCATTTTCTAGGTTAAACAAAGGTTGAGGTAGTATTTTTAACTATGGGGGAAAGATGTGTGACAGTAAGTCTGGTGTGTTATAACTATAGAACACAAATTAAATGAGGAAACGGATGGTTGGGATGGAAAAGGGTAAAATATATTAAATGACTAANAGAGAAGTGAGACAGTAAGTCTGGTGTGTTATAACTATAGAACACAAATTAAATGAGGAAACGGATNAAAGATGTGTGACAGTAAGTCTGGTGTGTTATAACTATAGAACACAAATTAAATGAGGAAACGGATGGTTGGGATGGAAAAGGGTAAAATATATTAAATGACTAAATTTATTGAGAGTGAGGGTGTGTAGAGGACTTCCTTGTCTCTCAAACACAATCAAAATAGGAATGTAGATTGATCTTAGAAAGGAGAAATGGAAGAGAATAGGCAAAGAGAGATGATGGATAAGGAAATTAAGGCTGCAACCTTTCGTTGTTGTTAAGAATATTATGGTAGTATATGTAAATTGTTAATAGTAAGAGGGTGTATGTGTAATTCTTATTATTGTGAGTTAACTATAAATACAAGTGATGTATGAGAGCTAGGTTAAGCTTTTCACTTCTCTCTGTTCCTCTCTAATATATTGTGTTAATCCTCTACACTTAACATGGTATCAGAGCATGAACAATCCTAAATATATTTTTTGAATAAATTAACTCTAGTTGTTGTGGTTGTGTACTGTTGATCATCGTTTGCCGTCGTTTGGTGTGTTTGTCATGGTGGTGTAGNGTCGTCGTTTGGTGTGTTCGTCGTGGTGGTGTAGCTGTGTCGAAGCTACAGTGGTGGTGGTGNGCTTTTCACTTCTCTCTGTTCCTCTCTAATATATTGTGTTAATCCTCTACACTTAACATGGTATCAGAGCATGAACAATCCTAAATATATTTTTTGAATAAATTAACTCTAGTTGTTGTGGTTGTGTACTGTTGATCATCGTTTGCCGTCGTTTGGTGTGTTTGTCATGGTGGTGTAGCTGTGTCGAAGCTACAGTGGTGGTGGTGATACAGTTGTTGTGGTTGATCTGTGGTGGTGTTGTCGTGAGTGGTGGTGGTGTGGTATTGTTGATTCCTTTGTCGTGGTGTAGCGTTGTTGTGGTGTGGCCATCGTGGTGGTATGTCGTTCGTTGTGGTGGTTGAGGCACAGTGGAAGACAGTCGAAAACTAGGGTTTACTAAAACCTTAATGGCGAAGAAGAAGAAGTCCAGACCCGATTTCATGGGTTTGGATAAAAGACCCGAACTCATGCCGGAGTCAACGGGTTTAAATTGTTTTAAACCCAAGTTCAGCCCACTTCGGTCCGAACCCAGAATTCTTTTAAACCCAACTCAACCCAAGCCCAGCCCACTTCGGTCCAAACCTAGAAATTATTTNTCCAGCCCACTTCGGTCCAAACCCAAAATTCTTTTAAACCCAACTCAACCCAAGCCCAGCCCACTTCGGTCCAAACCTAGAAATTATTTTAAACCCAACTCAACTCAAGTCCAGCCCAAACCCAGATATTGTTTTTTAAACCCAAGTCAGCCCAAGTTAGTCAATTTTGATCCCGGTTCAGCTAGCTTCAGACCGGTTAAAACCTGTTCATTCATTTTTACTTCGGTTCAGCTTCCAACAGACTCCAGTGGTCCGGTTCAATGTTCCTGTGGTCCGGTTCTGCCTTCCAGCAGACTCTAGTGCTCTGGTTCAGCTTCTAGCAAACTCCAGTGGTCTGGTTCAGTACTCCAGTGGTCCGGTTCAGTCTTCAAGCAGCCTTATCAGGTCCATTTCTGTCCGGTTCAGTCCTCCAGCGTCCGTCTTTTCTTCTGGTTCAACATTGCAGCACTCTTTGTTTGCTATTTGTTGCACTGTTATGGAACCCAAGTAAGATACCAGGTCCTTTACTCCTGCTTTGTCACCTACCTCTATTCCTTCAACTATTATCAATGGTCTCGGGGCTTCTGTTAAACTCTGGGACCAATTATACTTTATGGTCCCGATCCGTTCACGTCTTTTTTTTATGGCAAAGAGTTTAAGAAATATTTGATGAATCCTAAATCCTAGGAAGGTACTCCTGAATATGATCAGTGGGAACAAGAAGACGCTCAAATCATTTCTTTACTATTGAATAGCATTAAGCCTAATATTAGTTCTATTTTGCTCTATCTTGACACTGCCAAGGAGATAAAGGATCACTTAGCCACTATGTATTCTAGTACAGGTAATTTTACCCGAGCTTATGAGGTGTGCAAGGAGTACTTCCGGCTGGAACAGAGTACTTTGAGCATTGAGGATTATTACTCTCACGTTTGGGGAGTTTGTGAGGAGATGAAAACATACCATTCATTTACTATTGATGTAACAGTTTGGCAGAAGCAACATGAGAACATGAATGTTGTTAGGTTTTTGGTATGATTGAAACCAGAATATAAGGCTATTTGTTCTCAGATTTTGGGTGGTTCTAGTCTTCCCTCACTACTTGAGGTTTTCTCTCAGGTACAACGTGTTACTTTGTCTATTTTAGGCATCAATCATGGTATCCCCACTGATCGCTCAGCTCTTGTGGTTCCTAATAGCCACAGTATTGGTTATCAAGGTGGTCGTGGTGATTGTAGTGGTCGAGGAGGTCGTACAGTAGGTCGTACGGGTGGTCGTGGGGGTTGTAGTGAACCTCGTTCCTGTACTCACTGTTGCTATGGAGGGCACACTGTTGATTTTTGTTGGGATTTACATGGAAAACCTTCTAGTGTTGCGAATCAGGCTTCCTATCAGGATGATACCTTTGTTGCTTCTTCCATACCTTGGTCGGCTCCACCAGACACTGGGTCGGTTATTATTACACGAGAGGAGTATGCTCAGCTCTTGTCCCAGCAACAGGCTGTTCCATCTCCCTCCACTACTATTTTTGCCTAGTCATGTATTGCTTCCACCTGTTTATTGTCCTCCACTCGTAGTTCCTAGATCATAAACTTTGGTGCTTTTGACCACATGACTGATGCGTTTAATATTTTTTCTACTTATCAGTTTGCTACTTCCACACGTAGTGTTACTCTTGCCAATAGTACTTATTCTAAAGTTTCAGGTCTCGGGACTACTTGTTTGAGTCTTAATATGTCCCTATCTTCCGTGTTATTTATTCCTCAGTTTCCTTTTAGCTTATTTTTCATTAGTAAGATTACCTGTTCTCTCAATTGTTCTGTGACATTTTATCCCTCTTATTGTGTCTTTTAGGATCTCAAGACAAAGAAGAAGATTGGTACGGGGCATGAAGCTGGTGGCCTATATTACTTTGATTTTGATTCACCTACTCAGGCCCTACAGACCTCGCCGTCTCCTTTTCAATGACATTGTTGTCTTGAACATCCCTTTCTCCAGAATCTGAAGCGCCAAGTTTGCAGTCTTAGTGGTGTGTCGTCTTTGTCTTGTGAAGCTTGTCAGCTTAGTAAGCATCACGGTATGTCATTTCAGTCTAGAGTCAACAATTGTGTGTCTAGTTCATTTGAGTTGTGATACATTATGATGTATAGGCTCCAATAAAGAATATTTCATCTAATAAATATCTTTATCTTGTGTCATTTGTGGATGACTATTCTTGTATAACTTGGTTGTTTTTTATAAAGGCTCGATTTGAATTATTCTTTATATTTGAGACCTTTCGTAAGGAAATAAAACTCAGCATGATTGTCGTATACGTATTTTACGTTCTGATAATGTTCAGGAATATGAATCCGATACTTTTTCAGCTAATCTTAGTAAAACTGACATTATTCATCAAACTTTCTGTGCTTACATATCTCCACAAAATGGTGTTGCTGAACGCAAGAACCGTCACCTGTTGGAAGTCACCCATGCCCTGTTATTCCAGATGAATATTCTCCGATATTTTTTGAGTGATGCTGCTCTTATTGTTTGTCACCTTATTAATCGTATGTCATCCTCTATGTTAAATGGGCAAAGTCCATATTCTGTCTTTTTTCTTGGTAAGCCCTTATTTTCCCTGACTCTTAAAATTTTTGGATGTGTCTGTTATATTCACAATTTGGGTCCCGGATTTGACAAACTTGACACTCGAGCTACCAAATGTGTATTTTTTGATTATTCCTGCACACAGAAGGGGTATCGTTGCTACAGTCCTTCTCTGCGACTATACTTTACTAGTGCTGATGTCATGTTTGAGGAATCTGTTCCATATTTTTTAGCACCTTCTCGGCTTTTAGATCTGGACTTTGGGTCATCTCCTGTACCACCATCTCTTTCCTCATCTTCAGATATTCTACTGTCCACTGTATTATCATCTACTTTACCTCTCCATGTCTACTCTCGCCGTTCTTGCCCATCGACTGAGGTGCCCTTACCATCTTCCTTGTCGTCTTCTGATCTTGGTACATCAGGTAATTTAGACTCTTTACCTATTGCTCTTTGAAAGAGTACTCCTTCGTGTGTTACTAATCATCCCATTGCTCAGTTTGTTTCATATGATGTCTTTTCTCCTGTCTTCTCTTGTTTTACTTCATAATTAACTACTATATCTATTCTTAAGTATTTATAGGATGCATTATCTGACCCGGGTTGGAGGAAAGCTATAGAGGAAGAGATGGATGCCTTACATTATAATAGAACTTGGAATCTCATTTCTTTACCTCCTGGTAAACGAACTGTTAGTTGTCGTTGGGTGTATACTGTTAAATTTCATCCGGATGGTTCTGTGGAGAGTCTCAAAGTCCGACTTGTTGCAAAGGGCTTTAATCAGACTTATGATGTTGATTATGAGGAGACTTTCTCTCATGTTGCCAAAATTTTCTCTGTTCGTATCTTGATTTCTTTGGCTGCTAGTCTTGATTGGCCCTTATTTCAGTTAGATGTCAAGAATGTCTTTCTACATAGTGACTTGGTTGACAAGGTATATATGGAGCAGCCACCTGAGTTTACTGCTTAGGGGGAGTATAGTAAGAGTGTATGTTGGTTAAAGAAATCTTTGTATGGTTTGAAGCAGTCACCAAGGGCATGGTTTGGTAAGTTTTCCACTGCAGTTTTAGAGTTTGGCCTTCTTCGATGTTAGACAGATCATTCTGTGTTTCATAGACAGAAAGATGTTGGATATGTTCTATTGGTGGTCTATATAGATGATATTGTGATTACTGAAAATGATTCTGAGGGGATTGCCAAGTTAAAAATATTCTTTCAGGATCGATTTCATACTAAGGATTTAGAAAAACTCAAGTATTTCTTGAGTATTGAGGTGACTCGATCTAAATAGGGTATTTGTTTATCCCAGAGGAAATATATACCTGACATGCTAGAGGAAGCAGGTTTGCTGGGTGGTAGACCTATTGATGTTCCCATGGATTTAAATCAGAAACTTTTGATGGATGATGGTGCACTGCTTGAGAATCTGGGTCGGTATTGCAGATTGGTTGGGAAACTCAATTATCTCACTATTACTTGATCGGATATTTCCTGTGCAGTCAATATAGTAAGTCAGTTCATGGGGTGTCCTAGAGTACCACATTAGGAGGCAGTTACTCGTATTCTGCAATATCTCAAACGTGCTCTTGGACTTGGACTGTTATATCGAGCTAATTGACATCTTAGAGTGGAAGGTTTCTCAGATGCTGATTGGGCTGACTCTTCTTTTGATCGGAGATCAACCACTGGTTATTGTACTTTCTTAGGAGGTAACGTTGTCTCATGGAAAAGTAAGAAACAATCCGTGGTAACAAGATCCCGTGCTGAGGCTGAGTATAGGGCAATAACGCATACAACGAGTGAGTTAACTTGACTACTATACTTCCTCCGAAAAATTGGATTTACGGTTCAATTTCCTTTACAATTGTTTTGTGACAACTAGACAGCTTTCTATATCGCTGCCAATCCGGTGTTTCACGAGAGAACCAAAGATATTGAGGTTGATTGTCACTTTATTCGGGACAAAATAGTAGTTGGGGTCTTGGGGAGATTACAACTCCATTTGTTAAATCTGAAGATCAGCTTGCAAATATGTTTNGGGACAAAATAGTAGTTGGGGTCCTGGGGAGATTACAACTCCATTTGTTAAATCTGAAGATCAGCTTGCAAATATGTTTACTCAAGTATTGAGTCGTACACGTCTTACAACGATTTATTCCAAACTTGGATTATATGATATGTATAGTTCAGGTTGAGGGAGAGTGTTAAGAATATTAGGATAGTAAGAGGGTGCATGTGTAATTTTTATTATTGTGAGTTACTATAAATACAAGTGATGTATGAAAGTTAAGTTAAGTTTTTGACCTCGCTCTCTTCCTTTCTAATATATTGTGTTAATCTTCTACACTTAACAGTTGTTATGAAAGAATTGCCCCAGTTATTGAATGGAGTCAATGTACACGTAATTCTATGGAGGATTTGGTAAGTTATAATTTCCAGATCACATAAATCCACATAGCAGGTACCAAGCATGCGTCTGCTTTAGGAATGATGTTGACGCCCCACATTGCAAGTCAAAACAAAACTAACTGCTAAAGTATTTTGGCCTAAAGGCACGGATACCGCATAAGATTCCAAGAAGACAATTCCGAAAAGATTGAAAAACAATTTAAAGCTGCATCGGTTATACTTTCAAATGTGTTTCTTCATTGCGTAACAGCTTGTGTTGTGTATTTAGCATGGCAAAGGGGTTTTTGCATAGGAAAGAGTAGTGGTTGAGAGATTAGTAGTTCTAGTTTCTTTTGTGTCATTGGAGAAGTATGAGGATTAGACCCTTCCTATTCCTGGTGGTGAAATTGTCTTATGTTCTGTATCCTGTTTGATACTGAGCTATTCATGATAGCAATACATTTTTCCTTCAGTTGCAAAAAGTTAAACCCAATACCTCCTTTTCTGCTTGCTGGATATTCCATCAGAAAGGAACTTTTTCGTAATTTTCACTGAAAATTATTTATCACTGATCGTCTTAAGGGCGCTTGTAATGTTTGTTTTGCATCGAAATGAACAAAACGGCCTTTTTCCTTAGATTCGTATACAATATAACTTCAGTTAGTACCTTTGTAAACAAACACCAATATGGAAGCTAAATCACCTTTCCACAGTAACCCCACTACATTAAGCTCCGTTTACTTAAACTCTGTACATGATATGCACAAATTATGTATTTTGTTATTACCGCTCGGCTTATTGCATGTTAATAGTTCAAGAAAAAATAAAGGCAAATCCATCACTAAAGATAAAGGCGGCCTCTGAAGATGGAGGGTCCAATCAAATTGCAGCCAAGACTTTTACATTTCGTGAATTGGCGGCAGCGACTAGAAATTTCCGTGGTGATTCTCTTCTTGGAGAGGGAGGTTTTGGTAGAGTATACAAAGGAAGACTGGAAAGTTCTAATCAGGTTGGTCAACTTTATTGTACTTCAAATTTTTCAAACAATGAGGTGCATAGGAAACCAGTTACAAACTTTCCATAAAGGCCCTTGTGTTGGCATAGTAACCATTTCCTTAATATCAGGATTAGTTGGCTAGTTTGAGAATAACTGCCTTGGCAAATACCTTAAGAAAGCGACTAGAGTAAAAAATTTGTCAATTTTTTGTACTCTAGAACTGAGTTTTTGACATGTGTGGTACTTAGTAAGTTGGTGTTGTAATTCAAACCTTTTCATTTGTTTTACGTAGATTGTTGCCATCAAGCAGCTTGATCGTAATGGACTGCAAGGGAACAGGGAATTCCTTGTTGAAGTGCTGATGTTAAGTTTGCTTCACCACCCTAACCTTGTTAATCTTATTGGCTATTGTGCTGATGGAGATCAGAGACTTCTGGTTTATGAGTACATGCCACTGGGATCTCTGGAGGACCATCTTCATGGTGCCTACATCTTTTTAAGTCCACATCCCCAGTTTTTTTGCTTTGCCTTTTGAGTTTTTGCACGTGGATGATGGACATATGATACTTGCTTTGCAGATCCCACACCTGGAAAGGAACGACTTGATTGGAATTCAAGAATGAAAATTGCTGCTGGAGCAGCGAAGGGCTTGGAGTATCTACATGACAAAGCTAGCCCCCCTGTAATATATCGTGATTTGAAGTGCTCCAACATTTTGCTTGGTGAAGGGTATCATCCCAAGCTATCCGATTTTGGCTTGGCCAAACTTGGGCCAGTTGGAGATAATACCCACGTATCTACGAGGATTATGGGTACCTACGGATATTGTGCCCCAGAGTATGCGATGACTGGACAGTTGACTCTGAAATCAGATGTTTATAGTTTTGGTGTCGTTCTTTTGGAGATCATTACTGGCAGGAAAGCTATTGACAATTCGAAAACTGGAGGAGAGCACAATCTAGTTGCATGGGTAAGAGATCCCACCTGTCTCACTGATAATTTTGCTGATACGAATATAGTTTTGATATTTTTTTTTCCCGGTTGAAGCATAAGATAACCAACATCTAATTTTGTTGTATTGATAACAGAATAGTATTTCTCTACCTAATCTTCTGGATCTTAATCCAGCAATGATTTTTGCAAATTTGCTACGTATATGTACTTTATGCAGGCAAGACCATTGTTCAAAGATCGGAGGAAGTTTTCACAGATGGCTGATCCAATGCTCCAAGGTCAGTACCCTGTGAGGGGCTTATATCAAGCTCTTGCTGTTGCAGCAATGTGCGTTCAGGAGCAGCCTAACATGCGCCCAGTGATAGCTGATGTTGTCACAGCCTTGACTTATCTTGCATCACAAAAGTATGACCCTGAAACGCAGCCAGTTCAAAGCTCACGCTGGGCACCTTCTACTCCACCAAGAGCAAAAAAAGATGGTGATAAGAGACAGTGGTGGTAGTAGATCATAGAGAGATCAGACCCGAAGATCATGTTGAGGTCATGTTGTTTTTGAGTCGTGTGTGGGATTCCTTCCAATGCTGAGTAGAAGCTGCTTTGGGACCTACCAGCTGTAGCTACTTCTCAAATACTGGTAGGGTTTATCAAAAGTGTAACCCCAAGGTCTGTGGTAATTGCATTTTGGCTCTTGATTAGCATCTGCTTATTTTCTTGGTGGTCTTTCTGTACAGTTTATATTGAGGATTTGAATATGTAATCCATATACATTTTGAAATCACAGTGGCAATTTGGAGAAGAAGGGTGCTTTGGTTTGATGTGGTACTATTCATCAGTTAAGAAAGTTATGGTTGGAGGGTTTTTGATTACTGCTTCCAATCAATGAGAGCTTCAATGGGTAATTGTTGTTACTAGTCTAATAAGTTTAAGCTCTCCTTCATTAGGTATAGCCTGTGTATGCTCATCGAAAACTTCCTTCCAACAGGACCTTAACATATCTATGACGCTCTGTGATGATGCAGGGTAGTGTGAATAAAGAAACGAGATTCAACAATAGAAATTTCAACTTGTTGATTATCGCAATAATATTGAATTAAAATTTTCAAGAGCTTTGTTGATTTACGAAGAATACTAAGTCAATTGAGAAGAAAAAATAATGTATCTCCGCTGCCGAACCAGTTTACAAGATCATATAAATACAAAAATCTAATGGATCTAAATTACTAGAAAAATTAAGCAATTAAGTAATATTATGAAAATACCTCAAATAATGGAAAGAAATAGAAAAGTGTTTAAAAAGTTTCATAAACATAGTTTTTTAGCTTAAAAATGATGGATTGAAAAATACACTTCAATCGTGCTTAAATTGTTAGTTTTCTGGAATAGAAATAGAAAAGTACTTAAAAAGTGTCATAAACGTCATTTTTAGCTTTAAAATGATAGATTGAAGGATATACTTCAATCTTGNAGAAAAGTACTTAAAAAGTGTCATAAACGTCATTTTTAGCTTTAAAATGATAGATTGAAGGATATACTTCAATCTTGTTCAAATAATCGAGAGTTTTTTAGAGTAAAATCTTCTAAAATTTTCTGACATTGTCACTCATAATCAGCACTGATTGAGGTCCGATCAATAATGCTTTCTACAGTCTTGATTTGTTATGTAATCTGCTTTTATACGAACTGCATCACTCTGAATTTTAGTTGATGTCCTCGCGTCGTCACTTAGTGATTGTTCATCATGCGTTTAAATTGTTGAAATATTCTTTGCATATTGTTGAAATATTCTTTGCATATGGGGTCAGATGACTCTCCCTAGACTCTACGGTAGCGAGACGTTTCTGGACTGCTCTATTGCTATCTTAAATAAAGAATATATATGGGGTCCACTACCACCATTATCCAGCTAGTTTCATCGGGGGAGAGAGATTTCCGCCAGTTGATACAAAGTTTATGAGCTTGTACAAAAAAATAATAATAAATTAATGAGCTTAAACCAATTAACAAATATATTTTTTACAATGCATTGTATTGAACAAAAGAAAAAAAAAATCATTTCGAGTCTCATTGTACAAATAGATGGCTATCTTACAAAAAACCCAAGAGTATATGCATGGTGTCCCTAAGAGAAGGTGTGAGGAGGCTGCTACTTGAAGAGGCGAGGCTGCAAGTCCATCCCCTAGCATTGCTTTAACATAATAAAGGCTGGCCCAGAGTTGGATTTAGACAAATAGANAAGAAACGAGATTCAACAATAGAAATTTCAACTTGTTGATTATCGCAATAATATTGAATTAAAATTTTCAAGAGCTTTGTTGATTTACGAAGAATACTAAGTCAATTGAGAAGAAAAAATAATGTATCTCCGCTGCCGAACCAGTTTACAAGATCATATAAATACAAAAATCTAATGGATCTAAATTACTAGAAAAATTAAGCAATTAAGTAATATTATGAAAATACCTCAAATAATGGAAAGAAATAGAAAAGTGTTTAAAAAGTTTCATAAACATAGTTTTTTAGCTTAAAAATGATGGATTGAAAAATACACTTCAATCGTGCTTAAATTGTTAGTTTTCTGGAATAGAAATAGAAAAGTACTTAAAAAGTGTCATAAACGTCATTTTTAGCTTTAAAATGATAGATTGAAGGATATACTTCAATCTTGGTCAAATAATCGAGAGGTTTTTAGAGTAAAATCTTCTAAAACTTTCTGACATTGTCACCCATAATCAGCACTGATTGAGGTCCGATCAATAATGCTTTCTACAGTCTTGATTTGTTATGTAATCTGTTTTTATACGAACTGCATCACTCTGAATTTTAGTTGATGTCCTAGCGTCGTCACTTAGTGATTGTTCATCATGCGTTTAAATTGTTGAAATATTCTTTGCATATGGGGTCAGATGACTCTCCCTAGACTCTACGGTNGTGAAGAGCAAACAGAGCATTGATGTGCATACACACACTGTACACGTAAATGGATCTTTTTTTATGATCTCTCTCCCTCTCTCTCTCTCTCTCTCACACACACACACGCACACACACACACACAAAAACAAACATCCAAGAACACCTTGGGAAAAGCAAGCAATGCAATTCTCACTCTTAGTTGTTCGTTGGACATTAAACTATTGCCTGGAGCTCCACAGAGTTTCAGAGCACAAGGGTTTTTTCCTTAAATTTAATTTTGTTATTAACATTAATTATCAGGAAAGTCTTGGACATGCAAGCACAAGTAAGAAACGGATCATGTACCGTGGGGATGGTAGGGCTTTATTTTGGCCAGATTCATATTGCAATGTAGCCTCCAACATTGATTCTGCCATAACCACCCTCTTTTCCATTTGAGCAAGTGAAACCATAGTCTTGTCATATTTCTCCTGCATAAAATAGGACATTTGAGAGTTGTCATAATCATAGAATGCAAAATAGGGTATCAAAATTCGTCCTATTATTGAGAGAGACGTGGCCTCGTTGGAGTACAAAGAAAATATATATATCATCTATTGTCTCCTGAATGTTTCTCTCCATAGCCAATGGCCAGGTATGTGGATTCAAAACCGTGCATGTAACAGTAGTTCTATGTTAATAGTACTATGACTGTCTTGTCCATGACGAATTGAGTGAGTACACTCCTACATTCAGCAAATTCAAATGACTCTTTCTGTCTACTACCATTGGTGCTTTTGACAAATTTTAGGAATAGACTAAGATAAAAAGGGAAATTCAACTAATATTGGGAAGAGAGTCATTGTAGTTTTGTGAAAATGACAAGGGATGCAACGGGTCTCTGCCATGACTCCAATACCAGCACCTTTTAAAGGTCGGTATAGTTTTGTCAAAATGAACTCGGATGCAAAGGGTCTGTGCCATGGACCCCAATACCACCACCTTTTACCATCTATACTAAGGCTAGGAGCCCACAAGGAGTAGAAGTTGATCTTGTTAAACACTAGAAATTTGCTGTTGACTGCCCAATCTTATGAAACCCCAGATCTTCCCCTGCTGGGATCTTCCGTTCCACCCCAACCCAAGAAAAAAGGTATGTACCCAACTCAGAGTAGTAATTTCCTCCAATTTTTTATAGGGGTAACTTCACCTCGTATGCAAGGAAATGTTGGTGGATTTTAGTTTCAAGGGATCAACATTGAAGTAAAGTGTCACCCTAATCTCACTTTGAGCAATGTAAACAGGAATTAGGAAGAACCTGAAGGACATGCACTGCATATCTCTGAGCAGCTGAATCTTGCTCCGCAAAAATCCGAGCATCTTCAGTGACCTTTTGTTCTTGCTCAACCCGCATCAGAACCTGTAACGGATGCATGTAACAATTAAATATGGTAGGACTTGTAACAAAGCGGAGAGCACAGATCATCTTTCTCAACATAGCTGTTAAGAAAAACACATGGAAAATAAAACCTGAAGCATCGCATTTTCCTGTTCTTTTTTATCAGCAAGGGCTTGCCGTAGCTCAGATACCTCTTGCTCCAACTGCTCAATCTGAAGAATATAAAAACTCTCATAAGTTGAATGTAATCAAACTGGGTTCCGGCCAGAATGCATAGAGACTAAATCAAAAAAGGGCAGCCCATCAGAATAAAAATATTCATACAAACAAATATACGAAGTTCTAAAAACCATAATCACACATTAGAGGCATAACAATTTTTCAGTGTTGGTTTCTGAAACATAAGGTTTTAGTGATGTGCGCGTACATATATCAAAGCATGGACTAATAAGAATAATTTTTTGGACAATCAACAAATGTATTGCAGTTAAGTCTACAAATAGTGCTGCAGAAGGAGAGTTTTAAACAGGTGGTGATTCTTTGAGTGAGAAAGNCTGCTGGGATCTTCCGTTCCACCCCAACCCAAGAAAAAAGGTATGTGCCCAACTCAGAGTAGTAATTTCCTCCAATTTTTTATAGGGGTAACTTCACCTCATATGCAAGGAAATGTTGGTGGATTTTAGTTTCAAGGGATCAACATTGAAGTAAAGTGTCACCCTAATCTCACTTTGAGCAATGTAAACAGGAATTAGGAAGAACCTGAAGGACATGCACTGCATATCTCTGAGCAGCTGAATCTTGCTCCGCAAAAATCCGAGCATCTTCAGTTACCTTTTGTTCTTGCTCAACCCGCATCAGAACCTGTAACGGATGCATGTAACAATTAACTATGGTAGGACTTGTAACAAAGCGGAGAGCACAGATCATCTTTCTCAACATAGCTGTTAAGAAAAACACATGGAAAATAAAACCTGAAGCATCGCATTTTCCTGTTCTTTTTTATCAGCAAGGGCTTGCCGTAGCTCAGATACCTCTTGCTCCAACTGCTCAATCTGAAGAATATAAAAACTCTCATAAGTTGAATGTAATCAAACTGGGTTCCGGCCAGAATGCATAGAGACTAAATCAAAAAAGGGCAGCCCATCAGAATAAAAATATTCATACAAACAAATATACGAAGTTCTAAAAACCATAATCACACATTAGAGGCATAACAATTTTTCAGTGTTGGTTTCTGAAACATAAGGTTTTAGTGATGTGCGCGTACATATATCAAAGCATGGACTAATAAGAATAATTTTTTGGACAATCAACAAACGTATTGCAGTTAAGTCTACAAAAATAGTGCTGCAGAAGGAGAGTTTTAAACAGGTGGTGATTCTTTGAGTGAGAAAGAGAGACATAAAGCCGAAGAACCATCTCACATCACATGCAAGTAAATATTCATTTGATAGGATATGATGAGTTGATGCAACAGAATATAGTTGTCAAACTGCATTCATTCTAGATATACCCTTGCACTCAATTGCCGTCGATTATCTTGCTTGACCATCTCCATAAGTGCAGTCTCCAACTCCTCAGCTCTGGAAAAGAGAAATACCATTCTTATAGGTCCAACTACTGCTATCATGAGGCATATTATCAAATTTGATCAGTCATGCCAAAACAATAGCCGTTCTAGATGCATTTTATTTTTCAATTATTTTTATGACAAATAAGCTTGTTATCTATTTCAAATCCATTGCCACCATAGAACAACAACAATTCTATTCGCACACATGTATATGTTAATGAAAAATAAAATAGGGCAATAGCAAAAAGATACACATGACCAAGGATCAAATTTTGGTTTTGAAATGGCCGAAATATTTCCGCTTTCAAGAAGACCGAAGCGAATGAGTGATCGAATCAAAAAATCAATATTTCAAGTTGTTTCAAAATATATCGAGTTGTTTTGAGATGTTTTGGTATGTTTCGGCTAATGTTTTAGAATGTTTCGAGGTGTTGCAAGATGTTTTGGTATATTTCGACTAATGTTTTGAAAAATATTAGAAGTAAATTACCATATTTTTTATCTGTTTTCAAAACCTTTTCGAATATTTCTGAAACTTTTCCGTGTTCTTTGTGACCAAAACCATTCACCAAAATGAAATTTTGATCTTTGAACATGACTGTGTTACTATGAGATATAGCAAAGTCATAAAAAAGGACTAAAAACAACAACCCTAGCAAAGGAAGCATTAGNTATGTGACCAAAACCATGCACCAAAATGAAATTTTGATCTTTGAACATGACTGTGTTACTATGAGAGATAGCAAAGTCATAAAAAAGGACTAAAAACAACAACCCTAGCAAAGGAAGCATTAGTACTTCATTGAACAGTATAAATGTCGACATAGATGACAAATACAGTCAAACAAGCTAATTAATCAATCGTGGCAGCTTCCAAATGCAATTGGCAGGGCTCCTAGACTAAACTAACAGTTTATTNCAACATAGATGACAAATACAGTCAAACAAGCTAATTAAGCAAACGTGGCAGCTTCCAAATGCAATTGGCAGGGCTCCTAGACTAAACTAACAGTTTATTCATATATCCTTATCGAACTCACAAGTTAAAAACATTTGGTCTTCATCTTTAGCTTCGTAAAAAGAGCCTAATCACTTGTAACAACAATTTGGGGACATGCTCAAATACATGTAACGGTGATTACCTAAGTGTAGCTGATCTCTTCTCTTCCAGCAATTTGCACAACTCAACCTTCAACCAAACCACCTGCACATATTCTGTTAATGATTAAAACGGAGAAAAAAAGTTTCCTAGTAAGTTGTCTATATTTGTCAGCCAATGCAAACAACATGCCTTTACCATTAAAAAATTTCATAATCATGGAAAATCGAAATTTAGTCATACTAGCCACAAAATGAATTGAGTTGCAGTGAGGATTATTATTGCATATTCCAGAGTAATTTGGAATTTTAATCATAGCAATAAAAGGCAACTACCAAATTAGAGGAGATGCATATAAAGGCACACAAAAGGAGCAAAAAATCATATGCTTCAAACAATGTAACCTGCAATATCAATGCACTACTTTCTAAGAAGATTAATTATAGCGTAACGACGCTTCCAATATATGGACTTACATAATTTAAAAATTATCCAACGAAAGTGACTCCATCAAGGTTCACTGGTGATTTTATCAAACTATTTACTATTTTCAAGCATCCACCAACTGCCAAAGTTGTTATAGCACACTGAAGTAGGCAAGACATTAAGAAGTGACAATTTAGCTTGGTGACAAAGAAATTCCAAACCATAGAAGAAAGGAGCTAATAGAAAAATAAGAAGTTCAAATTACGGACTCCTGTTGTGGGGCATATATAATATATATTCAGTCCTTGGTGTGAAAGTTCTAAAGCCACAAACAACAATTAAAATACTCCCCATGCATGAATAAAGGTCATGACAAATAAGGAGTTATCAATATCTGAAACAAGTCCGAAGATGAAACTGAATAGATGAAAAACCATGAACACAACATCACATGTATGTTGGCTACACAAGATACGAAAGCAAAGAGACAGGTAAGAAGACACGCAAGGTCAAGAAGGCAAATAGTTGTGTATTTTTTTTTATAGATCTGCAAATCACAAATAATCACCTCTTCTTTCAAAGGAAACATCCCAATATGGTACGAGGTTAAAATAGCTAGCTACCTGTTCTTGTAGATCTGGAAGAGAATCTACTTCTGAACCAATGGTTAGACCACCAAGTAATTCGTCGAGATTAGTAGATTGAGACTCCAAATGGGTTAAATATTTGTCTACTAGCTTATCATCTGATCCTTGTTCTGTATTTGTTTCTTTCACCAGTGATCCAGGATCGTGCTTGAAGCTATATAGCTTAGATGCAAGACCTTTGGAATCTTTTGAAATTCGACAACCTTTTGATCGTTCCTCAACTGCTTCTATCACTGCCTGCCTATGCTTTTCTCTCAGCTCTTGCAATCTGTCCTCAGTTACATTCAAGAAACCCATGCAAGCAGTCAAAACAAGCTGGCTGCTATCAAATGTTGAACCAGAAAGAGATTGTAACAAAGTGATAGCATCCCCAGCATCCTTAGTTGTAACTACAGCAGGACCTACATGAAGTTCAATGTGATCATTTTGTCCCTAGAAAGTAGCCTAGGAGAGTGATTGGTTCGTACAAAACATTAAAAGCACAATAATAACTCCAGTACCATATAACTCCAAGAGAGCAAGTGCAGTTCGAAATAGCATCACACGATTTCCTTCAAATAGAAGCACATCCCAAACTCGAAGAACTGAAGTAAAAGGAAGCCATCAGAAGGAAATGCTTCATAACAAAGAGATTCCAAATTCAATCCAAGAATGCAATAATGGAGAACATTAACAAGGACATTGTCGATACAATCAGTTTGGACTTAAATTGGTAAATCATAATTCACACAACCAAAGCCTCACCACTTTCCCATGGAAGCATGTTCACGAAGATGGAAAGAAACCAAGGTCCAGAAATCCATGCCACCTGCACTCCTAAGTAATCCAGATGATTGACTGCAGTAGAAATATTAGGGGAATAAGAATGTGCAAGACATCAGAGAATGAAAACAACTATTAAAGAGTAGGTTGATATACTAGCAGAAGACAAACCCAGTTTAGGAAATCTTTCCCGTGTCAAGTCCTCAAAAACAAGCTGATCCACCTGAATAGTCAATTAAATTATTCCAGTAAGTCTCCCGTGCACATAAACCAAACTGAACATAACCATACTGTACTAAATCTGGAAAAACATCCCAGGACGATGGAAAGAGATACCTGGGATTCTATCATTTCCTGTGAGAAGTAGCCATCAAAGTAGTCATCAATGAGACCTACCAAAGTCCTGAGAGATTCACATAAAGCTAGTTCTTAAGGTCAACTTAGTTTGTCTTATTAATAAATGCGCACACACACACACAACACATGAAAAGCAGATTCAATTGATCTGACCAACTGTGAGAATTTTTTTTGTAGTAGATAAGCTCTGAACTCACCAAAAGGCATTTTCCTCAGGCATCATCAGCAATAACAGGCCAGCAAAAAAATTCATTGCCTGAATGAGTTTTGATACCAATGAAGAAAATAAAAGTAAGAAGAAATCATGATAGTGGTGGATCATTTATTTCAGAATGTTGATCAACCAGAACAAGGGTGGGCACCCCATTGACATCAAATTTAACCAAATGCATGTTGGACAAAAAATTGAAATAGCAATTCCATTTCAGAAGTTTCAAAAGGCCAAACGAAATTTGATTTTTCATTCAAACATTTAAGATACAAATATAAATTCCAACTACTCCCATCACCTGGTTAATGTTAAGTGACTTTGACAAGACCGCAATACCTAACTGGAATTTTCTTTACGCTGGGTATTCTCAGAGGTAATGGCCAGAGGCATCAACGTAAAATTAGAGACAAACAAATTTTTGTAGTTCTTAATAATGACTTCACATTAACAGCAGCAACATCACACCCTTGAGTGATAAAGGTGCCTCCGCGATGACTTTGAACAACTAAATAAAACAACCAAAACATAGGAGTTCTTTACATGCCAAGTACCTGGCAATACCCAACAGAGGGGTTATGTCGACCGTATGCTAAAAGTATTCGCCTCAAGGAATTTCTCCCATCCTCATTCAGAGCAGGATGACCTGGAAACGTTCGAGGCAAATCCTGAAAAGTGAAACACAAGACTTTATTTCAGCGAGAAACCTCGATTGCCATGCAAAGCACAAGAAGTAGCACCTACGAATTGAAAAAGATTGAACACTAAAGTCCAGGGGCCATGCATCTCATGACCTTCTCAATCTGCTTTCTCCACTTTTGAGGGACATCAAATTTGTGTTTGTTGAGGTCCTTACTATCATTGTCTGATAGTGACTCATCATGCTCCTGCCTATCCCCAGCATCACTTTCTGGAGCCAGCAAACCTTGGTAATATCCCTCTACCCGACGTGTCATTACACCGACAAAGGCTTGCCACACCTGCAAAGTTCAAGTAGACATAAAGTCCATAAAAAACCACAAAAATTTACAAGAACAAACAAACTCAGTGAATATGCTATTCTGTACCTCTCCCCTGAGATCCTTTGGCACTCCCCCACGAACAAGGAACTCCAGTTCTTCTTTCCGAGGAAAGACAGGCTCTGGAGAGACTTCATCATATGTGACACTTCCCTCTGAAGAGGTATTGACACTATCATCTACTATCTCGTTATCATAGAATTCTTCCTCAACCTCTTCTTGAGATTCTCCTCTTGATGGTCTAACCTCTTCAATTGAAGGAAGATGATTCTGATTCAGGGTCACTTGTTCATCCTTCATGTTATTTCTCTTCTTGACACGAAAACTCATCAAATTCTCAATTACATTAAGGGATGGTCTAATTTGAGTCCATGTCTGCACCCTACTGGTTGTTGGTTGTACTGACACTGGCGCCTCGATTTCAAAATCAATTTCTTTAAGACAGTCGGAACCAGTCTTCGGTCCACTTGAATCATCCCCTTCTCCACTCACCGAAACAGACTCTGTTTTCTGCTCTGTAACTGCAGCATGCGATGCCCTGATTTTTTCNATGGTCTAATTTGAGTCCATGTCTGCACCCTACTGGTTGTTGGTTGTACTGACACTGGCGCCTCGATTCCAAAATCAATTTCTTTAAGACAGTCGGAACCAGTCTTCGGTCCACTTGAATCATCCCCTTCTCCACTCACTGAAACAGACTCTGTTTTCTGCTCTGTAACTGCAGCATGCGATGCCCTGATTTTTTCCACAGGCAATTGCAATTCAGCAGACTCTCTGTGCTGTTCAAGAAAACTCTTCCATTTTTCTAATCTTTCTACTTCTTCTTCCTGAAAACCATGAACACAAAACTAAGCTGCACTGGCAATGCATCATATTTTCCTTAACATGTTATGATTCCCTAGCTTCACCATGATCCTTCATTCAATCCAAATCTAAGCCCACGTGCTCGTAATAGTTAAAAGAGTTGGGTAATCTTAAATTGGTTTCTATATTGTTATTTTGGTATCATGCATATGCTATTGAGGATAGCACACGGTTAATAACAACCAAAAAGAACGAATGTAGTAATTATTACCTTATAAATATCAGCATATTCTCTGTATCTTTGAAGGTGCTGAGGTCTCACAGTAAATCCATAGGCATCCCTGTCACCATAAACTAATTTGATTATCATATTCCTATGTCTACAACTCTATATGAAAGTGATTTTAGTACTCGGGGGAAAAACAGAAAATATCATAATCACATTCACATGTAACATTTTTTTATTGAACTTCACAATTCACATATAATATATCTACATATGTGTAAGCTGCAATACGAAAAATAACATTGAAACAAAAAACAGTTGCCATGATCTTACCTGGAATCAACGTCCAATAAACGCTTACTCAACAAGGATAACAACATACTTCACAGACCACTCCAATTCTACTGTCCATATCGCTGTTTTGCCTCAAACCAAACTCGAAACACTATTCCTCATGTTCTCAATTCACAGCAAAAACTGAGATCTATTCTAGTCATTAGTTAAACTGATCCTATTGCTGAATTTTAATGCTATTCAGTCTGAATTCACCACATACAATCAAAGTATAACATAAACACCTCAATTTTCAAATAAAACCAATTTTTCAAAGAAGAAAATCAACCACCAAAAAATCAATCTGGTTCTAATATGATAAGGTGGATAATTGATCCACGAGATCCGATAGTATTTTGAAAATCTTATTGATTGAACGAGCTCAATCAATCAATCTAATAATAATCGCAACAAACTCCCCAGAAATTTCTGAATTCTGTGAGCTTTTGCTCAAAGAACAGTACTAGGTAGCTAAATTATCGGCCTTAGAGACGCGTGTAGAGCTCATACTACTCCATATCCAAACGCGCATGTATAGTATGCACTGTTGTGTGCTTGTGTGTCTAGAGAGAGAGAGAGTAATAATTGTAGTCATACTACCTCTTCGGCTCGAAATTGATGGGAAAATTGGAGCTTTTCAGCGTCATCTTCGGAAGAGTTAGATCAACGGACTTCGTCGCTCCTGTGTCTCAAGTTTTTTCCGTCGACTGATTCGGAAAATGAACTGGCTATTACCTCAGTTCTTGCAACTGTTTTTCCCTCTCCTTCGCGCCATCTATCTTTCTCTCGGAGCTCATTGTCTGTTAAACCTCTCCTTCAAAAACGAAGACACGTACTCGCGAATTGACGTGCGTGACTCAGCGGTCTTTGACTCCATTGTGATTAGATTAATTATACTTCCGTGCCCAAGATTTTTTAGATATTAACGTTGACACTTTATTTTTCTAATCAACTTCCCCTCCAACCTCCTGCAAACTCGTCAATCATTCAATACAATATTGTTAATTTTTTCATACAAAACCAACTAAAATAATGCTAGATTTATAAAAATAAAAAAGACCAAAAATAAGAAGTAAATGATATGATATTATTACAATAGGATAAATTTAAATTTTAAATTTGTAAAAGTAAAATTAAAAATATTCACATCATTTGGTCTCTATTATTAATCTTTTTTTTTTGTTAGTCTAGCATTCTTTGATATTATCTATCACTAATTATCAATAATTTTTTTATATAAATTAAATTCAATCTAGTGAATATTGTTGTCAAAAATTTGCAACAAAATTCCATGCACACGTTTAAACTCAATTGATACTATAAAAAAAAGTCATAGAATGAATTAAAGAAAAATATAGGGATCAAAGTAAGAATAACTGTAAACTCTCTGGGTAATCAATATAACTAATCCTTGTTATTACATGAACCTTAAGGTTTTTTGGGTAAGGTTACATGAAACTAAGTTGATAGCGTTGAATGACAGATATAATTTTTAAGTGTCCTCTTTCGTAATTGTGCAATCAACGTTAGATTAGTTTTTGCCTTTCCTAAGGAAGGACCGTTAAATTTGACCTGCTGGGGTCCCACTAGCATGCGCAGGCCCTCACGTTGTACTATAGTTTTAAAATTCGGCGCGACACTAATTTGGAGAAGGAATCGGGTCAATGAATTTCTGGTTTAATCACTGGGTCACTGATCGAACCGGTGATATAATAAAAAAATAAAAAAAATAATTATTAATGATGATAAATAAACTAAAAAATTAAAATAGTTATAAAAATAACATGTTTAATATATATTAAATCAAACAAAATTATCAAGTCTGAATCACTTAATTGCATTCAATTAATAAACCAATGCATTCAATTAACAGCCCAGCCTCCACCCTTAAACTTGAATCACTTAATTGTATTCACTTAATTTTTGAGTTAACAAACACTGAACGAATAATTTAGGATTTAGGACAAAACAGAAGGGGAAAAGAAAAAGACAAAAAAATGTAAAAAAAAAAATATATTTATACTAAAGGAACAAAATCGGCCGGTTTTGTAAACTCGGTCCGATTTTCACCGGTTCACCAATTTTTTGACCGGTTCACCAATTTTTTGACACGTTCATCGATTTTATTTCGGGTTCTTTGCTCAAACGGTCTAATTACAAAATCGGCCCGGTTAGGGAACCGGTTCACCAGGTCACCGGGTCAACCCGTTGGACCGGATCGGGTTTTAAAACACTGCGTTGTACTGTGTCATTCAATCCCATCATGCCACGTCATAGTCTTAACCAGACCTACAGGCACATCTATTAGCTGCTTGGGTTCAATCATGAGGGCCTGTAATTTGGGCCGATCTGGGTTTGTAAGTTCTTTATAATGGGCCTCTAATTTGGGCCGAGCTGGTCTATATGGGATAATTGGAGGCAGGTCTTACGTGGCAATCTTTTTGAAAATTTGAACGCCGGTCTCTCTATTTGGATTTTTTGAACTTATCTTCGTCAAGAAAATTTATTTGTTATAAAATTTATATTTTATAAATTTTACCAAACTATTCATTCTCTTTATAAGTAAAGTAAAATTAAAATTAAAAATTAAAAATTAAAAACTCTTAAATTTTACGAGTTTGACTAACATTAATATTTTTTTTCTCTCATATCTATCTATATTCATATATAGGTTAGGACTATATATTTCTTATATATATACAACATTAAAAATAAAAAATAATAACTTTTAAATACAAAAAAAAGTTATTGATTAGACAAAAAAAATAATACCATTTAAATACAAAAAAAATAGTAACATTTAAACATAAAAAATAGTAACATTAAATATTAATAGTTTTAAAAAAATTACAATAATAACATGTTTAACAAAAACAGTAACATACTTAACAAAAAAAGTAACATGCTCAATAAAAAAAATAGCAGTATACAACATTAAACAAAATTGAAAATAAAAATGGTAGCATTTAAACTCATAATCAGAGAAAGAAGTCTTTAATTCTTCAGCTTCCAAAAAAGTAACATTGAAAAAATAATAACATACTCAATAAAAAATAATAAGATGGTCAATTAGAAAAAATAGTAACAGGGTCAACAAAAAATGTAGTAACATGAAACATTGAAAAAATTTGGGGATAATTTATCAAAAAAATAAAAAAAAAATCGAGAATCAAACTAATAACACATTGAGCAAGTTTTTTAACTTTTTTTTTTTCAAAACCCAACAACTTAGAAGTTCATGATGACCAGAACATAGTAAAAGATATGGTAGTTGTAAATGATGTTCCAAGACTACTGATTTTGATGCTATTGTGGAAGAAATGATATCTAAGGAGAACAATTTGTTGTACTGGAGTGATGATCTTCTTCTAACGAGAGAAAGAGAAAGAGAAAGAGAAAGAGAAAGAATATAAATTTCAATTTCAATTTAGGAGTGAATTAAGGGATAATAATTTTTAATTTAAGAAATTAATTTAAAACTACTTTCAAAGTCTTTAAGGTTTCCATAATTGAATAGAATAACATTGTTAAAGATATTTTTGGGATTTAAAAAAATAGTGGACTTAAGTATTTACTAGTAAGATAAAAAGCGGACTTATCACCAAATAAATTACTTTGACAGACTCAAGTCATTATAAGTCCATCCAGGAGGACTCGGCTCCAATTTTCACTAATCTTTTTGGGCAATTAGTTCATGTGCGTATATTTTGGGTCATAAAGAGTAAGAATATGAGAAAAGACAATAAAAAACCTCAAATAAATAAAAATCGTCATTCATATCCCAAAAAACTCACGTAATCTCTCTCTCTCTCTCTCATATATCCTAAATAATTTATCTCTCCCTCATTCTTACATTCTCTCACCCACAGACCTCTATACCTCTCTCTTCATATTAAAATCCTCATATATATATATACAATGTTGTTATGTGTGTATGTAGATGTAAATATACATTCTAGCAGAAAATTGCTATATATAAAAGGGAAATTTGAAAGTCGGTATAAAAATTTGGATTCAATTGAGTTAAACTACATTAAAGAAACTTATTTAGCTCTATATGCATTTTTTTTTTTGAAAAAAAGACTAAAATACCATTTATTACTCAATTACTCTCTCTCTCTCTCTCCATTACTCTCACTCTCTCTTCCTTATTTTCTCTCTTTCTATCTCTCTCACATTGATAATTTATTTATTTTTCAAATATGTAAAGATGTAATTTAATTTTTTCATCTTTTTCCTTTATGTTTTCTCTTTCTTACTCTCCCTCCCCTTATTTTTTTTTATTGTTTTTATTTCTCTCCTTATTCTCTCTGCATCCTTACATCATCGTTACAACAACACAGTTACACAAATTAGTTATAATTACCATATAATACATCAAAAAGTTATTCATGTGTTATAATAAAATCAAACAGTTACATGAAATAATAACACCAACCCAATTTATCATTCAGTTGTTTACATAAATCATATAGTTACACTATTTAATATCATGACATGGTTACACCAATTATATACTAAATTGTGTTTATCATTATACAAAAGATTTTATCATTATACCAAATTTGGTGTATATAATTGGTGTAACTATATCGTGATTATTAAATGATGCAACTCTTTGGTTTTGTATATGATTGAATGGCAAATTGAGTTGGTGTCATAATTTTATGTAATTGTTTAGTGTAACTGTTTAGTTTATTAGAACGTATGAGTAACTGTTTGGTGTATTATAAGACAATTATAATTGTTTGGTGTAACTGATTAGTGTAATTGTGTTGTTATAACATTAATATAAAAAGAGAGAAAAAAATAAGGAGAGTGAGTAATAGTGGTAGAAAATAGGGGAGAGATAGGGAGAGTAACGAAGAGAGAGATGAAGAGAAAATAGGAAAATATAGTGGGAGAGTAATGGAGACAGATGGACAGAAAATAGGGGGAGAGAGAGATGAAGAGAATAAAAATTATGCATAATTTATGGCATCTCCAACCAGGACTCAAATTTAGACTCAAATTTAAATTTTAGTAAAAAAATCTAAAAACCTTGCTTCAACCCTTACTCAAACTTATACCAAATCAAAAGAGACTCAAATCCTTACCCAAATGTTTAATGGTGAGATTTCACCATCTTTTTAAAATCCAATGGTCATTGTTACTCTCATTTAATTTTGGGTTTGCCCTCATTTAAATTTAAGTTTTTCCTTCTTTAAATTTGAGTTTGTCCATTAGAGCCCTTTGTATCAAATCAAGTTTTTTACTCCAATACTAACTTAAATTTGAGTGAAAATTTGAGTCATGGTTAGAGATGCTCTTAAGGAAGGATAAATAAGTAAAAAAATTCAAATGTTATTTGAATTTTGTACCTAATCACAAGATGTTTTATTAAAATTGAATTTAATAGAGTAAAATATTTATCCACACTTCTCAAATAAGTCTAAAAAAATATACCCAGCTCAAAAAACCCTATATAAAACATTGCTATGTAGTGTTATTGTGAAAATATGTTTTATTAAGACAAGAACAACCATTGTCACTATAAAAATGTGTTAGTGTGACATTAATTTCTAATGTGACTACGAAAAATATGTTCTATTGTGACAATAACAATCACTATCACTATAAAAATACGTGTTAGTGTGATATTAATTTCTAATGTAATTATGAAAATATATGTTCTATTGTGACAGTAACAATTATTGTCACTATGTCAATGTGGATGTGTTGATGTGTCACTGTAGGTAGCTGTATCATTGTGAGTGTCATTATATTATTGTGTTGTTACTATTATTGTGGTTGTGGGTGTGCATGTGTTTATATATATATATAAGGTGAGAGTGATAATAGATGGAAGAGAAAAAAGAGATATAATCAACAAATTATGCGTATAGATTGTCGTATTTTGCTGTAGGGTAGACTAGGAAATAAAAAAAAATAATCTATTGGATCTACTTATCAGAAATTTTATATGCTTTGTTTATAATAACCCAATAAGTTTGTTCATGTCTTTATTGGTAAGGGTGTCAAACGTATCGGATTAAACGGTTACGTGTCGGGTTAAACATGTGACAAAAGAAAAACATGTAAACTCATACATGACACGTTTAATAAATGAGTGAAAAACCTTAACACGAACACGAACCGTTTAATAAACGGGTAACACGACACGACTCGTTTAATCTGTTTAGTTTTAATTTATTATTATATTTTTTGTGACTATCACTAAATTAAAAAAAAATTATGTGGCTATCACTAAAAATAATATATATATATATATTGTGGTTGTCATTAAAAAAAATTTGCCTAATTTTTTAAAATAATTATTAATTTGTTACTATGTTAATTTTATTTAAACGGGTGATAAATGAGTTGATATGACTCACCCGAACACGACCCGTTTATTAAACGTGTTAAACGGGTCAACCCGTTTATCATCCAAACCCCTTAAGGTATCACCCAAACCCGCTTCATTCATGTCAGTTAATTGTATCGTGTCGAATTTTGACAAGCCTATTTATTAATAAAATAGATTGGCATATTTTATTTGATTCTAATTTTCACTTGTAAAGTCTTTAAAATGGGCCTGAAATTTGGGCCGATCTGTGTTTGTAAGTTTTTTCAAAGTGGGTTTTAGTGTTTGTCAAATTTTTAGGGTAAAACGGAAGTCGGTATAATTTTTTAGACTTAATTGAACAAAAATATAATATTAAATCTTATTTGGGCTAAAGTACAATTTTTTAAAAATTGACGAGAATGCCATTCGGTAAAAGGGTAAGTGATGGAACCTATATGTTTGCCAACTGTCTTCTTTGGCAATAGTGAAGTAATGGAGAGGTAATTAAGGGTGCAATAATTATCATAATCTTTCGTCTTTGGAAATTTTGAAAATAGGATAGATTTTGAATAGAATCTCCACAAAATAAATAAGATTAACAGTGATTTTTTCTAAAAAAAAAATAGAGCAACAAGACGATTAAAATTTCGGAGTTTTGGTGTCTAGTAACTTTTAATCGTCGTCGGCCAAAATATTCACTGGAAAATTCTGGTTGTCTTCGGGTTTCATATATAACATATATTATTTTGTTTTCATTTTTTTTTAAAACTCTATAATTTCTGTTCAAAAAATAAAATTTTAAAATCCTAATTTCAGAGATGAAAATCACAAAGTAGAATTCTTTTATATTGAATGAGTAATTCCAAAATTGAAGGTATTTGAATATAAATTCTAAACATTTTGAAAAAAAATTTGTTTGATCTAACAGTGTTGAGTAACTATTTTGGGATTCAAAGGATTTCATTCTTATCTTTGTTGTTGGTAACTATTTTGGAATTATGATCATTTGAATAGTACAAAGGTAAGAGATTGTTTATTATATTTTTTTTTAGTTCAGTTTTTTTTTTTTGCTTGATAAAATCCCAACCCATTTTTTGTTAAAAGAAAATAATAAAACGTCAATTCTTCAATGTAAATGAGTTGAGTTCTACTTATGAAAATTATGTGTATATGGTATGAATAATTATAATAAGTGTGTAGTGAATAATTACATGGTATGAAACTGAGTTACATCCCACAGTGATACATAACGGTACTTGGGTACACAATGTAGTTACTGTATGTAATTGAGTTACACCCAAAAGGTATAATGCTCCTAAAAACCTAGCTCAAAGTCATTGTAAAAATTTAAACAGTTACCGATTTGTGGGATAATGATTAGGTTAATATAGATACAACATATAGTTACTGTATGATACCCTAACATTGTTGTTTAGTTTTGGATATTGTCTATTTCAATAAAAAGTATAATATCAATTTTGTGTAATCTGTATCAATTAAGTATAAATTATGAAATTCTATTGTGTTATATTTAGAGTAACTCTGTTAAATAATTGTATGTTGTACCTCTATTCAAATTTTCGTAACATAATCATGTTTGAATAAAAGCAAGACTATTTACATCTTTGGACTTTATCCAATTAGAGACACATATGCTTCAACAATTGTATTAGACTGTAAATGTTACACCCATTAAAAAAATAGTTACACCTATTAAAAAAACAAAGAAGTTTTTTTTCCCTACATCCCAATAACAAACAATACATAATATCTAACAAAACACCTTGGCCAAATCGAAATTATGATTTCCTAGTAAAAATGGCCAAATAAAAGAAAAAACTTGATTATTAAAAATTTACCTTCAAGTTGATTGTGGTGATCAATATTTTCAATTCCTTTTTTCAAAAAAATAATCAATTGATTAAGAAAAATAGGCTTCAGAATCAAACGAAAATAAATCGAAAAGATACCGCAACCGGATAAGTGAAATCATCAAGGCAGACGTTGAACGAAATCGCAAGAAAGCCGACCGTTGAAGAACACATTTTAAGGCAAAGATAATTCAAAATTCTAAAAAAATGATAATGTTTAATGAAATCTTTATATATTTGATTAAATACATAACTACCAATTAAGAATGCATAATTTAAGGGAGGGTATTTAGGTAAAAAAAATTTGATTTTATTTGAATTTTGTACCTAAACACAATATATTTTATTAAAATTGAGCTTAATAGAATAAAGAACTTATCCATACATTTTTCCTCAAATAGGTCTAAAAAATTGTACGCATACCTAAAAAACCCAAAATGTTAAGCTCGCATCTAGGCTTTGTAGAATTGCCCAAAGATTTGGTCCTCGGTCGGAGTCACATGGGGGCTTGTGCTGAGTGATTAATAGTATTTTGCCCCTCAACATTGTTAGAAATCTCACTTTGTCCCTGAAAATTTTAAGTCTTACATTACACACTCAATGCATCTCAATTTTTAGATATTTTTCAATCCTTCTTACTTGACCATATAGATGATTAATCGATTGTATGCCAGTAATGCTCAATCTAATTTATTCTTAACCAAATACTTATAAATCTTAGGACAATATTCATATATGAAATAATTTAAATTACCATATATGAATCAAGCTTAGATCTCTAACCTTGAGGACCAGACTATTCTCCCCTGAGACAACTTACTACTTTAGGGTTAACTCAAGTTAGGACAAATAAGAAAAAATGAGATCTAATCAACTAGTTATTCTAGGAAGCTAAGATGGCTGCCACTGACAAGCTGAGAAGTGAGCAAGAGTTGCTACCTATTCTCCTAAAGGGTAAAATTTTAAGATGCCCTCTAGCAATTGCTTTAGTATAAATCAATACTACAACACCATTAGATACGAGGATGAGTTTTGGTGTCTCTCATTTTGCCATTAGTGGTGATCGGTTAGTTTAATTGGAGTTAACATAGTAAGAAACAATGCTCTTACTAGCTCCCCAAGCATTGAGGTCACAGCTAATTCTTATTCTCACAAGGCATAGAAAGAACTTTGAGCTAGAACACTAGTTAATTTGTAATGCAAAGCTAATTTGAAGATGTTTATGACCCGGTTTATGAAGCTTCCATAGAGGTAAGAGTGGCATAACCCGATTTATGACTTTCCCATTAGATGTGACTTCATGGGTTTTTAAACCAGACTGTTGTCTGAATTTAATATTGACAATTTACGTGCAAGTATACACGATCAACAAGTAATAAAGTGATAAGTAGAGTATCGTTCCCACGAAGAAATATTGCTAATAATATCCAAGTGCTAACTTTGTATCAATTCAATTTTATTTAAACAATTGAAGTTGAACTATGGAATGACTACATTAAAAACTAAATCTAAACTTAATAATCAAGGGTTGAATTTACTAGAGAAAAGAAGTTAAAATTACAACTTTCCCTAATGCTTCGTATAAATCTTTCCATTCTCTTTCCAATTAATTTATCAAAATAAGTTGTTAACTGAGAACTCAAAGTTATTTATCAAACCTCTTCCGATAGTTAGATAAAGTTATCTCTCTCAATTAAATTACTATATTCCTATTCAAAATAAGTTGGAATAGATTTATTAAGTTCAAACTCTCATAAAAGTTACACACGACATATAGGTATATTCATATCCTATACACAAACCCAGCAGTTCAATTCTAAGAAGAATTAACCAGACGCATGTCATCATATTCAGATTTATCCCTAAAATTCATCTCCTAATTTCATCTAGGGAATCAAATAAATTGTTGGCCACACAATCATATATTAAGCACAAAATATGACAAACAACTCATGTACGATTAATAGAACTAGAAACGAGAGTAAATTAATTTAACTAGACATAGGTTCCGTTGCAATCTTAATAAAAATTTTAGTTCATAATGTAATTGAAAAACATCATTCTCATATTAAACAAAATCTTAGAAAATCAAGAAATAAAAGTAAGAGAAAAGAATGAAACATAGGTGCAATCTTCAATCCTTCTCTATCCTTCAAGTTCAATCTTCTTCATATCGATTCCTTCAATTATTGTCTTCAATTTTCTTCAAATTCCTTGGCTTTTTCAGATGTTTTCAGCCCCCAAAAGTTAGAATATACCATCCCCACACAAACCCTAGCATATATGTAGCTTTAAAGTTTAATTTCGGGTCAAAAACGAGTCAAAATTTGCATCACAGACCAACACAGGCGCGGGGGTGCTGAAAAGGCACTGCAAAGGTGCTGAATGAGCAGAATGTGGGCGCAGGGGCACTGATTCTGCGCTGGAACATTACTGGCCTTTTTTAAGCCTTCAACTCCCTTGTTGCTTAGCCTTCAAAAATTCAACATTTAGGCTCCAAATTTACCTTGTTTCCTTCCAAATGATGATTCCTACAAAATAATATCAAAACACATAAAACAAATAAAAAGGAATAGAAAATAATAGAAAACTTGCAATTTCATCAAGCTAAAAGTACTCAATTCGTAGGTATAAAACCCACTCATCAAATACCCCCAAACTTAAATCTTTGCTTGTCCTCAAGCAAAATACTAACAACAACAACTATAAAAATTAATCAACCAACTAATCAAACAATGGATCAATATGAATTTGAATAATGGCCCCAAAAAGTTACTTCAAATAATAATTCATGAGGAACTTCAAAACAGTGCAAAGTCTATCAATTCAACAAACTCCTTAATTTTACCTCCGCTCATGACCCTTTAAATACATGTACATATCCGAACTATCCAGCTAGCCATCACCCAAATACATTTACTTAATCAAATGCTTCATATGAGATACTCAATTTCAACTCTATGAACTTACGTTTCACATCAACCTCCGCTTATTAAAGCAACCATATAACTAGAAGGTCAAAATATTTTTTTTTTTCTCACTTTTTTTTCTTTCTCTTTTCCATTCATTTGGTGAGTGTATTTTATGCTCCATCTCGCCTCTTATTGAGCGAGTCTATTTTACGCTCCATCTCGCCTTTTCTTAAACGAGTGTTTTTTATGCTCCATCTCGTTCTCAACATGTGTTTATGAGTGAGTGCGTTTTACGCTCCATCTTTACTCATCACATGCCTTTTTCTTGTTTTTTGTTTTCCTATTTTATTTTTTTCATCTAACTTATGAAGGATCAACTCAAAATAATTTTTCAAAAACTTTTTTTTTTTTACTGACCCATCATAACCAAGATTTCCCCCAAACTTATATGAATACCTCCATTCGCTTTGAATGATGCTTAAATAAGTTTTCTAAAGTCTCAATAATATCTCTCATAAGCATTTAACCAAATAAATTCTCTAAATAATAACTACCCAAATAGATGGATATGTGCTCATGAATGAAAAGATCACAAACCGTGTAAAACCAACTAGTATGTCAAACTACAGACTCAACATGTTCATCAATTTTCCTTAAATTGACAATTAATTCCATTTATCATTGGCCATGATCAAATTCAATCAACCCATTACTCAAGTCGTACTAAAACATGTAATCTATATGCAAACATGTTATCTAAATGCATACCTAATAATGCAAATGCAAACAAGAAAACACCCTCAAACTTAAACTAAACATTGTTCTCAATGTATAAAGTAGAAAAAAATTAAGACAGAAGACTTCCTTGAAACTTCGCTAGTTGGCATCGTCGTCCGCTGAGTCGGGAGTGTATTCGGGAAACATAGGTCGGCTGTTCTTAGCTCCTAGTATGGGTTTGTGTGTGCTCCAAATTTCTGATCAATCCTTGGGACCTGCAAGCAATTGACATACCAATTAAAATGCACTAACTAACTAACTATATTAAAAAAAACTAAATTAAATAAAATGAAATAAAACTAAGAAACTAAAATTTGGGTTGCCTCCCAATTAGCGCTTGTTTTATAGTCTTCAGCTTGACTACTTCCTGTTTCATCTTGGGTCGGCAAAGGTTATTGAGGTCATTTCACGATCAAAGTCACCGCCCCAATATTGCTTTAGTCTCTGCCTGTTCACCTTGAAAGTTTTTTTCGAATTGACTTCCTTGACTTTAACCGCTCCATGCGGGAACAACTCCTCTTTATATAACTTGGCGTTCTCAAGAGGAACTGAAATACAACTTCCTATAATTATCCCATTCATTGTATCTTCCACCAAATCAACTCGAAAAGATTCTCCTGGTTCCTTTGGAAATTTCATAGCTGAAAATACATTGAATATAACCTCTTGATCTTGGATTTGCATAGTTAGCTCACATTTCTGTACATCAATGAGTGTTCTCCCGTTGCTAAGAATGGTCACCCAAGAATAATAGGTATTTCCCTGTCTTCCTCAAAATCTAAGACTATGAAATCAGCTGAAAAAATAAACTTATCCACTTTAACTAGAACGCCCTCAACTATGCCCTTGGATAAGTGAGTGATCTATCTGCAAGTTGTAATGTAACATTAGTCGGCTTCGCTTCCTTCAAACCCAATTGCTGATAAATTGAGAATGTCATCAAGTTAATACTAGCTCCCAAATCACACAATGCTTTTCTGAAAAACTGTTTGCCTATTGTGCATGGAATTGTAAAGCTACCCGGATCTTTGAGCTTTGGTGGTAGCTTCTTTTGAAGAATAGCACTACACTCCTCCGTAAGTGCCACTGTCTCGAAATTACCCAGATTTCTCTTCCTTGACAAAATTTTCTTCAAAAATTTCACATAGTTAGGCATTTTCTCCACTGCTTCTGTGAAAGAGATATTTATTTGGAGCTTCTTAAACACTTCCATGAATTTAGAGAACTGTTTATCCCACTTATGTTTTTGCAAACGTTGTGAAAATGGCAGGGGAGGCACAATAGGTCTCAGATTACCTCTATTAGAACATGCAAATGAATCTTTTTCTTCCTTTCATATTCCACATCTGTGCTATCTTTTTCTTTACCCTTACTATCATCTCCATGTGGTTGTTTTGGAGTTCCATCCACAACCTTAGGTAACTCTTTTCCGATTCATAATGTAATAGCATTGCAGTGCTCCTTACCTTCCCTCTTAGGATTAATCTCTGTATTACTAGGTAGAGTGTCTTGAGGTCGGTTGTTAATGGCATGAGCAAGCTGATCCATTTGATTTTCCAGGTTTCGGATTGATAGATCTATATTGTTCATCCTTGTCTCACTCTGTGATATGTACCTGGAAAACAACTCCTTCAAATTCAACTTCTTTTCTTGCTGTGGTGGAGCTTGATTCTGAAAGCCTGGTGGGTATGATTGTCTTGGAGTAGAAGGTTGGGCTTGATTATTACTCCATGAAAAGCCTGGATGAGTCCCCCAACTAGGGATATAATTGTTGGAATTATTGTCATATTATTGCCTGTTGAAGTTACCAACGTATTGTACCCACTCTGATCTTATTGTACATTGATTGCTCGAATGGTTCTCGGCACACAATTCACACACAACTACAACACTCTGAACATGCTACACCCCTAAAGCATCAATCTTCTTTGTCGATGTAGCAACATGTGCAGTCAATGTAATAACCGCATCAACTTCATAAATTTCTGCTACCTTTGGCTGATTGATCCTTGCAGAGGGCCACAGATAATTGTTAGCAGCCATCGGCTCCAACAACTCATAAGCTTCATCAAAATTTTTCCCCATTAACGCCCCACTTGCAGCGCATCAATACTAGTCCGGGTAGCACTAAACAACCCATTGTAGAATTTCAGAAATTGCAACCACTCAGGAATACCATGGTGAGGGCATTTCAGAAGTAAATCCTTGAATCACTCTCAAGCTTCATATAGAGTCTCAGAATCATGTTGTGCGAATGATATTATGTCGTTCCTCATCCTTGCAGTTTTAGCTGGTGGAAAGAATTTAACTAAGAATTTTTAGCTAAATCTATCTATGTGGTAATAGAACCCGACGGCAACGAATGCAATCAACTCTTCGCAGAGTCTAATCGCATCTTCAGAAATCCCGTTGTATTTGAACGTGTCACAAATCTTCAGAAAACTCACCAAATGATCGTTTGGGTTATCATTAGGCAAACCCCCAAACTGAATTGAATTCTGAATCATTTGGATGGTGCCCGGCTTGATCTCAAAACTATTTGCTTGAATTGTAGGCCTTAGAATGCTCGATTGTATTTTCATAAGAAGTGGCATAGCATAATCCCTTAACGATTTTTGTTCATCTTCAGCCATAACTTCTTGGTTGTTTACTTCTTAATGCTGTTTTTGCAAGTTTTGGAGCCTTCTTTCGATTTCGTCTTTGTACGGTAGTGGCTCTTGACCTGTAGATCGTGTTTGCATACAAAATTCAAAAGTACTGGCAAAAACAATTAAAACAAAAAATTAAATAAGTTTAAACTAAGATCAAATTGATTGAAATTAATATTGAAATAATTACTAGAATAATTTCCCGACAACGGCGCCAAAAATTTGTTGTCTGAATTTAATATTGACAATTTACGTGCAAGTATACATGATCAACAAGTAATACAGTGATAAGTAGAGTATCGTTCCCACAGAGAAATATTGCTAATAATATTCAAGTACTAACTTTGTATCAATTCAATTTTATTTAAACAATTGAAGTTAAACTATGGAATGACTAAATTAAAAACTAAATCTAAACTTAACAATCAAGGGTTGAATTTACTAGAGAAAAGAAGTTAAGATTACAACTTCTCCTAATGCTTCGTATAAATCTTTCTACTCTCTTTCCAGTTAATTTATCAAAATAAGTTATTATCTGAGAACTCAAAGTTATTTATCAAACATCTTCCAATAATTAGATAAAGTTATCTCTCCCAATTAAATTACTATATTCCTATGCAAAATAAGTTGAAATAGATTCATTAAGTTCAAACTCTCATAAAAGTTACACACGGCATATAGGTATATTCCTACCCTATACACAAATCCAGCAATTCAATCTTAAGAAAAATTAACCAAACGCATGTCATCATATTCAGATCTATCCCTAGAATTCATCTCCCAATTTCATCTAAGGAATCAAATAAATTGTTGGCCACACAATCATATATTAAGCACAAAATATGACAAATAACTCATGTATGATCAATAAAACTAGAAACGAGAGTAGATTAATTTAACTAGACATAGGTTCCGTTGCAATCTTAATAAAAATTTTAGTTCATAATGTAATTGAAAAAAATTATTCTCATATTAAACAACATCTTAGAAAATCAAGAAATAAAAGTAAGAGAAAAGAATAAAAACTTAGGTGCAATCTTCAATCCTTCTCTAGTCTTCAAGTCTAATCTTCTTCGTGTCGATTCCTTCAATTATTGTCTTCAATTTTCTTCCAATTCCTTGGCTTATCCAGATGTTTTCAGCCCCCAAAAGTCAGAATATATCATTCCCACACAAACCCTAGCATATATGTAGCTTTAGAGTCCAATTTCGAGGAAAAAACGAGTCAAAATTCACATCACGGACCAACACAAGCACGGGGGCGCTGAATGGGCAGAATGTGGGCGCAAGGGCGCTGATTCTGCCCTGGAACAACGCTGGCCTTTTTTAAGCTTTCAGCTCCCTTGTTGCTTAGCCTTAAAAAATTCAACACTTAGGCTCCAAATTGACCTTGTTTCCTTCCAAAAGATCTTGTTTCCTTCTAAATGATGATTCCTACAAAATAATATCAAAACACATAAAACAAATAAAAAAGAACATAAAATAATAAAAAAATTGTAATTTCATCAAGCCAAAAATACTCAATTCGTAGGTATAAAAACCACTCATCATAGACATAATCGAGTTTTATTGTGTCGTATTATTTAAATTAATATAATGAATCAACAGGCCTTTGATCTAATAGTACTACTTACCTTATGAAGGCTTTGTTTTTTTGAAGTAAAGAGTTCAAGTCCTCCTCCCCTTCCTCATCTCCCCTTAAAAAAAAATATTATATAAAAACTTATTTATTTATTTTTTTGTTGGAATATCAAACTTTCCTTCATGACTCAGGTTGGCTTAGGTCGTACCAGCGTACCGCCCAATTTGCCAAGTCCAACATAGAGGCGGGCACACGGTCATATATACATGATCTTTGTCAAGTTTATGCTCGTGAATCACTTCATTCACATTATTTCACATGTTAAACTAATGTATCTAAGAGAGAGAGAGAGAGAGAGAGGGAAATGAACTCCATTCTCATAAACTAGAAGATACAACAGAAGGAGAGGAAAACGTATACAAATACAAACCATGAACAAAAAACGAACACATAGGTAATAAGTATCCTAAATATAGATATTGAGTACTATTTTCTATCGGCGCAAGCCTGAATTTAGACCAAGACACATTAGGAATGAGCATGGAGCCACTTATTTAGAACTAGTTTTGAGTCTTGATCGAGCGTGAGGGACCATATTTACTTCTGAGCCTGCAGGGGAGCAAAATATAGCCAAGAGTTAGCACTCCTAATTTGCCTTCTCACAAGAGAAGAAAGCCTGACATTAGGATAATAGGGATTACCAAAAAGAGACGTGTAAAGTGTTCAACAAGCGGTTTGGGATCACTTTTTGTCTGCGTGTAAGTGCCAATCTTGTTCATCTCCTACATAGGAATCTACGTTAAAATGTTGCTATTCAAGATCCAAGAACTTTGTTATTACGGGAATGAACTTCTTCATAATTAGGGGTGCAACTCGAGCAAGTTAAAAAGTCAACCCTAATTTAACCCTAGATATATAATTTTCAACTCTAACCCTAACTTTATCTCAACCCGAGGTACTCAACCTGAGTATTGTCCGAGTTAAAGTCGGGCGAGTTCGGGTTAAATTCGGGTTACTTAATTAAGGTTAATTTTGGATTAAAAATCAGGTTGACTTGAGTTACTTAATTCGGGTTAATTTTTTGAAGTGTAGATTTGATTTTTTCAAGTGATTTGAAATGAAGGGCGAGGCGTAGATGAAGAGAGAGGGAGTGAGAGAAGGAGGAATGACGTGTGAGAGAGGGAGGCTAAGATAGGAAGGAGTGACGAATAAGAGAAGGATTTGAGAGTGATGGAGACGCAGGGGTGAAGACTGGAAGTGAAGTGAAAATTTTGACTCTAAAGAGTGAAGATAAATACTAACCCTAGTTAAATATATTTATGTATATTCAGGTTCAACCCGATTTAATAATCGGGTTTAACCGTATTTTAATATTCGAGTTGAACCCTACAACTTGAGACCTCAACCCAAGGCTTGCCTAAATTCAATTCGGGTTGGATTTTTTTTGCCCAGACCCAGCTCAAGTGTTAAAAATTTTAACCCAAACCCCGTTTTTTTAGGGTTGGGTTCGGGTTGAATTCGGGTTGGCCCGCCCAAGTTGCACCCCTATTCTTAACAAGGTAGGAAATATGACCATTAAACTCTATATGGAAATGGCATAACTAAACTCTATATGAAGCATGTTTTTCATTATGTCCGTTACCGGACCCCCAAACAAAAATAATATTATGCTCTACTCCAAACCTTTTCTCATGATTTAGGTATGATATTTGGGGTTAACAACAAATCTAGATCATTATTTACCTCCATGAATGCCGCAATTTTAGGTCTGCCAGACCTGATATCATAGCTCCAAACACCTTGGAAGACGATTTGATGCATTTCAAGGAATGGAGCATCGACAATGTCCACCTGAAAATCACATGTATCATTTAGAACTGGAAGAGAATTCCAAAAATAAATTCATAAGCACACACAAGTTTCCTTCGAAAATATTAGCTGCTCACATTAGGCAATGAATGCCAGTTTGCTTATGAAATGTGTGACCATTCAGAGCAGCATTGAGGAAGATTGATGACTTACTAGACTAAATTTTTGGCCGAGGAAGAAAGGCCCATCATCAAATTTATGAAGAGCTGTTTCCAAGTAATCAAAAGCAGCACCTTATGCAGGTAACAGAAACTGATTAATTTCATATGCAAGCATTACCATGATGAATCTCACATGCAAGATCATAATCTCACCAGCTTCTTTCACTGCGTCTCCTTTAAATGAAGTATACACTCCTTCGAGTAATGTATCAAAGTAGGATATCAGCTCTTCAGCAAACTCTTTTTTGGCGGGGTCTTGCAGTATTATATTGTCAACACTTATCCCTGATATTTTTTTTTGGTGTGTGTGTGTGTGTTTTATTTTTTTTTTTGGGGGGGGGGGGGGGGTTGTCAAACAAATTTCGCATCTTACATCTGGTAAAAGCGCAGGTCCTTCAAAGTGACTGTCTACATATTTGATCAAATCTAAACTTTCTCCAATGATTTTGTTCTCATGTTCCAGAGCTGGAACCTGTAGAAAAGGAAAAAGTCAGGAATGAACATGAAGGGAAGATCATGTATCTCAATAAGGTTTTATGCTCCTTATGCTAAATTACTCAAATGCTTGGATGAACATGCGAAAAGGATCTACAAGCAATTACCGCCAAAATAAATTCATCAATAATAGCCAAGATGGTGATTCATAGAGGAAATTTTTGCTACAATTTAAGAAAAAGATTTCAAGGGATGCTAAAGCTAATTATTGGGAGGATGAAGACTCATAATCAAGCTTCTCGGGTCAATTGATTCAACAGTGTCAGCACATGGGTCCCCAATCATCACGACGCATGAATAAGTTTCATATTGCAAAAGAAAAATTGCCCTCCAATCAACTGATTTCTAAATATACCTACCATTAACATTACTATCACCATCCGAGCACCTTACACACCAACGAATATATTTAGTAACACTAAGTCCACATCCTCTCAACTATTTTTTATCATACTAAATTGAAGCATAAGCTCGGAAACTTAATTCCAAAGTCAAAATACTACATAAAAAATGCAAAGGGCAGGGCATGTGAAATTAGGTGACAATTGCCTTTCAAGTGACGACAATATTGGTGACTGAGCTTATAACATCACTGAGATAGAATTCAACACAGCAAGGATTCACAAAATTATAAAGAGGTTTGTTGCGGATGAACGTAACAACAAGGACAAGGATACAATAAAAAAAATTGAGAACAACTTCCCTTCAAGGAGTTAAAATACGAAGCACACATTCGTCGAGATTGCAACTTCGACCCAAGTGGTCAAATATATAGCTAACCATAAAGACTACTTCACTCATATCAATGGTTTTCAGAACAAAATATGAGAAGTGACAATCAAACGAGTCCATCGAAATACTTGAATATATAGGAACAAAACAATACCTTGTTTTCAGGGTAAACTTTCTCTTTGTACCAAGCGGGTCTGTTTCAATAGGAACCAATTTGATCTTGTACTGTAATCCTTGCATTCCAATATTCAAACAATAATAAGCCAATTTCCTTCAGTCAAAACAACAATGGAGTTTCTTCACTAAATTCCAAAGCAATCAACACTGGATTGAATATTCCACCCACATCTTATATAGCATCTACTAATAATGTATCGTATTGTGGATTTCACACACTGCCTAAAGAAAACTAAAACCCCAAAACACCCAAAATCACACACCCACACGCAGAGAGGATATGAACAAAAAAGTTGTGATTGCGAATATAAGTAAAATCAAACCTTATAGTTCCTCAAAATCCACACACGTGCCCAAATGGGCACTGGTAACTGACGTATAGCCTTCAAAAAATAGAGCCAATTTTTTTGGATTGTGCGAAGATGTTGTAAATATGTAAATATATAATAATATTTACTATTAATGATAAAGCCCAAAGGCCTAATCCGCATAGTAAGTCTAGTTTGAAATAAGAGCTCAACTTATAAAGATTTAAGTATCCAGCCCAAGGGGTTCACACCCGGTCAAGCTCGCCAAGGGAGTAAGCAGGTCTCAAAGAGTCTTATCCATGCCGTCTAGGAAAGGGTCAACTCCTATGTCACCCTTTGACCGAATCTCATGGAGAGCACCGTAACTGCCTCGTTCGTCGAGAAGAGGTCGTCAGCTCCATCAAATTAGTCACTTAGTTACTATTAATTCGCCCTAATCAGTTATGAGGCGACTATAAATTGTGAACCCCGCCAACACTTGGGTAGTATCACATTCAGTCGAACACAACTCTTTCATCTCTCTCAACTTGTAACTCTTTGCTCTCCCTACTCACTTGAAGTAATAAAGTACCACGGTGACCCTAGTCATTCAAAGTGGACGTAAGTCACGTTGACCGAACCACTATAAACGTTGTCTTGCCTTTGTCTCTATCTCTCACTTGTTAATTATTGTATTTATTACTGCTCATATGACAAGTGGGGTATAAACCCAATTTGTGTATCATCAATTTGTCGCCGTCTGTGGAAAATGACAAAATTCTCACTTCTAAATACTTTCTTTGTTGAATCTATGGTGATCACCACCAGATTGATGAATCAACTTGAGAATAATCCACCACGAGAGGAGGAGGTTGCTCCTCCACCAACCAATCCTGTTACAAATGCACAACAGATGTTGGAGACAATGTAGCAGCTTGTGGCCCAGAACCAACAGATCCTGCAACTCATGCTCATCGGACAAGGAGGAGCATAGCCTGTTAGACCCCAAGATAGAGGAGCTCCACGCCCTAGGCGTCAAGGAGCTCCGGGCGTCCTCTTGGGAGCCCCCTTGGTCTCCCCACACAGGGGAGCTCACCATAAAGGGTCTTCACCCCCTCCTCCAGCTCCCACTTCTCATTGTGGAGACCCTCATTTCCAAGAGGATGAAGTCGAAAACCAAAGTATGGAACATGGGAGCCATTTCTATGATAATTCCAAAGGAGCTTCCAACCATTAGGTCAAAAAAATAAAAGAGGTATAAAATCAATTGGGTGACGTCTTTAATGCCATGAAGGCGCAAAGACTCGAGACTGTGGACTACCTTGTTAGGTGAATTGACATACCTTTTGTGCCAAACGTGGCAAATTACCCTCTTCCTCATAAATTTAAAATGTCATTTGTCAAAACCTTTGACTGTTCCAAAGACCCACTTGAGCACCTGAAAACTTACAAAACTTTAATGCAGCTGCACAACATCCCCGACGAAATCATGTGTAGGGCATTCCCAACTACTTTGAAGGGATTAACCCAACAATGGTTTGCCAAGCTCTCCCCAGCATCCATTGCTCATTTGTTGAGCTAAGCAGGTCCTTCGTATCCCACTTCATTGGAGGGCGCCGCCACTAGAAGCCTGCCACCCATCTGTTCATCATAAAGCAGGACTGAGATAAGAGCCTAAAGAGCTACCTCACTCGTTTTAATGAGGAGGTCCTTCAAGTTGAGGAGTCCGATGATAAGGTCACCATGACCGCCTTCCTCAGAGGTCTCTGGTCATCAAGCTTCCTTTTTTCAATGATGAAGCGTCCACCAAAGAGCATATCGGAGCTACTAGCAAAGGCCCATAAGTATATGAATGCTGAAGACATCACAAGGACCAGACGAGGCGAGTCCTCCCAAACAGGCGAGAAGAGAAAAGAAAGAGACAGAGACGTCAAGAAGGAGAGTAGTAATAAGCACAGTAGGACAGAGAGGATACCTGCTAAAAAATTGGCTTAGTCTTGCTCCTCAGAGAGATCGATAAGCCTTCACTCTCCTTAATGCCACTATCGGGCACATCTTATTCCAAATCCAAGATAACCCCTTAATAAAGTGGGTGGGGAGGATGAAGTCTCCCCAAACTGCAGGAACCCGAACAAATATTGTCGTTTTTATCGCGACCACGGCCACGACACCGATGATTGCTACCACCTCAAGAGACAAATTAAGAAGCTCATACAATGCGGTCACCTTCGCCAGTACGTTGCTAGTAGGGGTTAGGCACTGCCACCGTCTTATAATCAAGAAGACCAGCAACCCATTGTAGAAATTCATACCATCTCTAGAGGGCAAGTAGGAGGAGGACAATCATTCTCTGCCATGAAAGCCCATGCCAGAAAGGCTAGGCACCTCAACGATTTGCGCCCATCTAAGACGCCTAAGCATGGCAAAAACGAGGTCATATCCTTTTCAGACAAGAATTTAGCAGGAATTCAGCACCCCCATGATGACTCCCTGGTGCTCACCATGATCGTTGCCAACTTCCAGGTGCGAAGGATTCTTATGGACAGTGGCAGCTTTGCGGATATCTTGTTCGCAGAAGCTTATGACAAGCTCAACTTGGACAGAGGGAGATTGCAGCATATCAGGTCACCTCTCATTGAATTCTTTGGGGAGAATGTGTATCCCCTAAGGTCCATCACCTTATCAGTCACTGCCGGTGTAGCACTCTAGAGCTCCACTATCATGATCAACTTTCTAGTGATAGACTGCCCTTCAGCCTACAACATAATCCTAGGGCAACCTACTCTCAAGACCCTGAAAGTTGTGCCCTCCACCTACCATCTCATCCTTTATTTTCCAACATCGAATGGAGTTGGAGAAGTCCAAGGAGACTAGGTAGTTGCAAGAGAATGCTACGTCTCCTCCATGAAGACCAAAAAATCACAAGATCCCCTACAAGTGGAGGTCCTCGATCCGAGAGATGATGCCACATTAGAAAGAGGAGAACTGGTAGGGGAGCTCAAACCAATGGTCCTAGATAAGGAATATTCAGACAGAAGAGTATACATTGGCTCTTCCCTTTCTAAAGATTTAGTCCGCCAGCTTATAGATTTTTTGAAGCGCAACATGAATGTTTTTGCATGGTTATATGCAGACCTTGAGGGCATCGACTCAGATGTCGCCACACACTGCCTCAATGTTGACCCTCATTACAAGCCTGTCCACCAAAAGCTAAAGGGCGGTTCCATTGAAAGGGCTCAAACGATGGACAAGGAGGTGGAAAAACTAATCAACAAGGAGTGCCCAAAAGACAATTATTCGCTGCCGCGGATTGACCTCCTCATTGACGCTACTGCAGGATACGAATTGCTCACCTTCCTGGAGGCATACTCTGGATATAACCAGATCAGCATGCACCCCCCAGACTAGGAGAAGACATCATTTATTACTCTGAAGGGGACCTACTATTACAGGGTCATGCTCTTTGGACTAAAAAATGCAGGAGCAACCTATCAACGGCTGGTGAACAAGATGTTTCAGTCTCAGATTGGGAAAACAATGAAGGTTTACGTGGACGACATGCAAACAACATTGACCACCTCTAAGAAACTTTCAATGTTCTTAAGTTATATCGCATGAAGCTAAACCCTGAGAAGTGCGATTTTGGTATAGGGTCAGAAAAGTTCTTAGGCTTCATGGTCAACCAAAGGGGAATTAAGGCGAACCCCGACAAGATCAAGGTCATCCTCAATATGAAGTCACCCTCCTCGACCAAGGAGCTCCAGCGCCTCAATGGGAGAATTGTAGCACTTAACATATTCGTTTCCAAGTCTGCAGACAAATGCTTGCCTTTCTTCAAGATTCTTCGAAAAGCCTTTGAGTGGGGACCTGAGGTGGAGGAAGCCTTTCAAAGGCTCAAAGCCTATTTGGCTACGTCTCCCCTCATTTCACATGCTACACCAGGTGAAACTTTATATCTGTACCTTTTTGCTTCCTCATCGGCAGTAAGCTCCGTCCTCGTCAAGGACAATGATGGAGTGCAAAAGCTTATCTATTATGTGAGCAGGGCATACCGAGAAGCAGGAATCAGGTATTTAGGGCTTGAAAAACTAGCGCTCGCCCTGATCTCAACAGCAAAGTGCCTACGACATTATTTCTAGAGTCACAGCATTGTTGTCATTATAGACCAACCTTTGAAGAAGGTTCCAAAAAAGCTGGACGTGTCAGGGAGACTCCTTAAGCGGGTAGTAGAACTGGGCGAGTTCGATATCCTGTACCAGCCAAGAGTGGCCAACAAAGCACAAGCCTTGACAAATTTTATTATTGAGCTCACACTGACAGAGGAGGAGAGCAACGAGTCTTCCACACCTCAGTAAGCTTTAAGATGTCCGGACACTCAAACGTCGAGCCCGGGCACGCAAAATAATCTGATGCCCGGTGAGGACAACCAGACACCAAGAAAGGACACCCAGGCGCCCATACAGGACACCTAGGCACCCAAGTGTCTACAATCTAGACACCCAAGTCACCCAGACCAGGCATCCATCCTAGCCCAGACACCTAGGCCAGCCAACCTGGTGCCCCAGTCTGGCGCCGAGGCTCCCACAATGACCTCCGAGTACTCCTCTCTACGACCCTAGAAGCTTTATGTGGACGACTCCTCGACCAGTGAAGGAGGTAGAGCAGGCCTAATCCTGATCAGCCCTGACGGCACTCCCATCAAGTATGCTGTGAAGCTCTACTTCATTGCCTCTAACAATGAGGCCGAATTGAAGCCCTCCTTTTTGGTCTAAGGTTGACAATTGAAATGGAATCTTAACACCTTATCACTTATAGCGATTCCCAACTAATAGTTAACCAAGTGAAGGGTGAGTTTGAGGCAAAAGGAGCCAGAATGCAGGAGTACCTTGCTACAGTGCGAACCTTGTTTGCTAAGTTCTACCACTTTCAGATTTGTCACATCCTGAGGGAGGATAACATGGCCACAGATGCACTCGCCAGACTCGCCTCATCCTCGGAAGTCCCACCAGGACCAGCATTCATTGGTCACTAGTTTGAACTAAGAAGGCTAGACGTGGAAGCCCCAAACGTCCAATGTGCTTCTATCGAATCAAATTGGATGACCTCGATAAGGGCATACCTCTAGGAGGGCATGTTGCCAGATGCCCCCTGGAGGCCAAAAAACTCAGGATGAGAGCTTCCAAGTTTACAATCTTACAAGACACCTTGTACAAGAAAGGCTACTCCTTATCATTACTGCGGTGCCTTTCACCCGAATAAGCTAACTATGCCCTATGGGGAGATCCATGAAGGAGTTTGTGTGAATCACTCTGGAGGATGCCCCCTCGCCCACAAGGCACTTTGACAGGGCTATCTGGCCTAGCATGGCGAGGGACACACAGGAGTTCGCCAAGAAGTGTGACAAGTGTCAAAGTTTTGCCATTGTGCCCAAGCAGCCACCAAAGGAGAGGACAATCATCATGAGCACGTGGCCCTTGTCCAAATGGGGCATCAACATCCTAGGTCCCTTACCTTTGAGCAAAGCATAGTGCAAGTTTGTAGTGGTAGCCGTCGACTACTTTACTAAGTGGACAGAGGCTGAACCCTTGGAAAGATAACAGATGTGAAGGTTAAAGACTTTATCTGAAAAAACTTGGTCTGCTTCTTCAGAATACTCCATGCCATTGTCAGTGACAATGCTAGGCAGTTCGACAACAAGCTCCTGAACTCCTTCTGCTCCGACCTTCAGATAAAGTAACCTCATTCCAGCCCTGCGCACTCGTAGGCAAACGGACAAGCAGAAGTCATGGTGAGAACGATGTTACGCAACCTAAAGACAAGCTCAAAAGAGCAAAGGGTTTTTGGGTTGACGAACTTCTAGGTGTATTATGGCCCTACTGAACCACGCCAAAAATCCAACCGGAGAAACCCTATTTTCCCTGGCCTTCGAAATTGAGGTTGTCGTCTCTGTGGAGATAGGGATAAATTCTCTATGGGTCCAACACCACGACCCCATCACCAACGAGGAAGGACTCCTTATCAACCTCGAATTGGTGGAGGAGGCAAGGGAGATGGTTGTGGTTTGCAATGCAGAGTACAAGCGCCGTATGACAAAATATTACAACTCGAGGATGAAGTCTCGTTCCTTCCAACTAGGAGACTTGGTCCTCAAAAAAATGATTCTCGCCACAAAGGATTCGCGATAAGGAAAGTTAGGATTAAACTGGAAAGGACCCTACCTCATAACAGAAGTGGAGAGACCAGACACTTATAAGATCCAGAATTTCGAGGGAAAGATATTATCACATCCGTGGAACGCTAAGCACCTGAAGAGGTACTACCAATGACACCTTTGCATAGTAGAAACAGTTGGGAAACTTGATTTTATTTTTTGTATCTTTTTTGGGATTATTGCCCATTATTGCTTGATATAAGCAATGAATGAATCAAATTTTCTAACTTGGTTTCAAAAGTTCTTTGCATTCTATTTCAAAAAGAACATCAGTGGCAAAAAAATCACTTTTACAAAAGTGAGGCTACAAACTGCCTTTCAAAAAAAAAAAAATCAAAAGTCCCCAGCACTATGACTACTCTCATGGTTGTCGTCGTCCTCCTCCTCCTTTTCAGCATCACTATCACCATCAGAGCCTCCATCACTATCATCAGGCGCCTCATATGGCACGAAGCTTGAAAGATCAATGTCAAGGAAAAAGACAAAAATCTTTCCCTGAAACTCCTCATAACCATCAATAAAGACATCTGCAAGGTCATTCTCCAAATCACTCTTGACCCTGACGGCCCTTTCACAAGCCAATAGCAGATCCGCCTTACCTTGAGAAGCTTTCTCGTGAGCTGTTTCATCTCTATCTCCGCTCTCAAGCAGGCAGCCTCTCTAAGCGTGGCCCTCTCATGGGTCTCAACAAGCTCAGCCTTTCTGAGCACGACCCTCTCACGGGTCTTCACATGCTCAGCCTCTCTAAGCGCGTTCCTCTTATGGGTCGCCAAAATCTCAGTCTCAAGCTTAGCCGTCCTCTCATAGGTCACCGTGCTTCAGCCCTCGTGTAAGCAACCTCTCTAAGCACGACCAGCAGCTTCAAGCTCAGCCTAAGAAGCCCTACCAGCAGCTTCAAGCTCGACAATCCTCCCTTGAGCAACGAGAAGCTCCTTTTTTATAGATTCATGACTAAGCTTTAGCTGACTGTAAAAATGGGTCCTTGAAGACAAGCATATAGATGCAGTTAAAGCCTGAAAAAGAAAAAAGACAGAGGAATGACAAAACGCATAGGAAAGGATTGGAGAAAAGGAAATATCAGACCCTTACTTGAGTCGGGCCTTCCAGAAATGTGTTGATGATTCCCTCAGTGCCTAGAGCACTAATCTCATTAACGTCGAGCGAAAACATGAATCTTCCAAGTTGTTTCCTAATGACTCACGCGTTACCTAACATGGAGCTAATCTGAGTGGGTGCTCTCGTAGAAGTTTCCACAGGAGGAGTCGACAAATGAGGGGCAGAAGGTGTGGTCGACTGTGGAGTCTCTGGAGTAGCAGTCATAACTAAAGGAGTCACCGACTGTGGAGGCACCACTAGAGGGGTCACTTAAGGAGAGCTTACCTTAGGCGGCACCACTGGAGAGGTCAATTGAGAGGCATCGCTCATCCTCGCCACCTTAGGATGAGGAGTGCTCCTACTAGAGTAGCGGGACCGAACCACCGTTCTATCCACTGCAAAGGAGATAAAGTGTTATCTAGATGAAAAACACCAAGTAAAGGAGGCAAGTACAAAAGAATCAACATACATTTTCTCTTCAAAGAGGAACCGCTAGATCTCAAGGATGCATCAGCCCTAGCACCAACTGTAGGAGAACCACTAGCTCCACTATCTTTGAGCATGAGAGCTCCAAAGTCCTTTATAGGATGAGCTCTTACAGCTTGTAACTTCCATTATTGGTCCTTCGAGAGCACAGGAGAACCTTCAAGGAATGTGATGACTACACAGCCTGCAAGGAATGTGATGAGAGAAGGGTAAGTATATAAGGCGTACCAACTTTCTTAGGAGCACCCCATCCCGTAGATACCAAAGCCCTATCAGCATCTGAAGCCCACTCTCCGCCGAGGAACTTAAAACGAGACTTCAAGCTATGATAGTTGGAGGGCAATACGATAATCAACTTACCTCCTCTCGTAGTAAAATAGTACTAGCCTCGATTAGGAGCAAGAGTCTCACTCAAAGTATAAACTGCATAAAACTCATCACGAGAGGCATACTCATGGTGCACCTTCCACCACAATACCAAAAAATCCAACAAAACTCTCCAACCATTGGGCGCCAATCACCCTGGTACTAGTGAAAAGTAATGCAGAATACGACAAATGGAAAAAAGGCATTGGGAACCTAAGCCCAACCTCAAACATCTTTTCATAGACAGCAATGTCTCTAGAGGAGTCATCACAAGTAGGTTCACCCATCTCAATTTGACGGCACAGTACCATTGGAGGAATGTTACAAGTAGAAACAATCCGCAGAATATCACCATCAGTATTGAGCATACTAGAAATGGTACTTAAAATCCATAATCGTCGAGAGCTACCTTGCATCGGTGCTTTTTGTTGAAAGGGAGTGAAGGGTTGTCCAAGCCACTACTAGGGAGGCCTTGAGGAATCTGATTTTGAGAAGGTCCACCAGAAGTGCCTGTCACCAACTGCGTCTCGCTCACAACTCCCAGCTCAGCGCAAAGCGCCTGGGCCGCCCCTGTCTCGGCGCCCAACGCTTGGGCCACCCAGGACTCGGAACCTAGGGCCTGGGTCGTCTGGCTAGCGGTGCCCAGCCCCACCTTGGACCTCGTCTGCTCTTCATCCTCGCCTGCACGGGCGCTTAGCGTAGTGCGCACAGCAGGCTCCCTAGTCTGCTCGCCTAAATGCCTCCCTAGACTGCTCGCCCAGCCTACCTGACTGTCTAGCCCAGTTACCTCCATGGTCTACTCACCCAGGCTGCCCAGAATGGCACCCAGAATAGCCCGCCTAGGCCCCTCGCCCAAACCACTCCTTTCGGCTCCCTACTCTTTTTCTGCGGGGACAACGGCAATCTCTTCAAGTTCTCCATTAAGACTCGTCAATCGCTGCACATCTTCTCCTCCAACTGACATTGTTATGAATGCTCAACTCAAGAATCTCAACCCTTGACTGTGTGCTTAATGGAATTTGGGAAGAGAACTCTCTTTCTCTCTCTCAAAATTATATGGAATGGGTGGAATGAAGAAGGAACCCTCTATTTATAGCCTTTGATTTTTTTGAAATCCTATTAAGGGAAGAAAAAAGTAAAAAGCCTCAATTTATAACTCAGGGCTCTTCAATAATCCAAAAAGGAAGGTAAAAGAAGGAGTTTATATAGCTAATGATGTCTTACAGGCAAAAGGAGTTTACAGGAAAGAAGGGAGTTGCCAATCAAATGGAGTCTCAAAGAAATTCAAGTTCAAGAAAGGTTGATCGTTATTTTGACCATAACTTTTGCTTCGTAACTCTAAACGAGACTTATTATATATCAAATCAAAGCTCTCAACGAGCCCTACAAGACATTTTGCCTTTGGCTATGATTGACATTGTTAAAAGTACAAAAAAGGCCTAGAAATAGATGTTTTGACCTCCCGAAATTTTTTTAATTGTGCGCTCAGCCGAAATTTCAAATTCAATCGAATGCCCTTTTCTCCAAGTTCCATTGGACACAAGGTATTGGGGGGCAAATGATGGGTCAAGCCCAAGGGCCCAACCCACGTAGTAAGCCTAGTTTGAAATAAGAGCCCATCTTATAAAGATCTAAGTATCCAATCCAATCCAAGGGGTCTACACCTGGTCAAGCTTATCAAGGGAGTAAGCAGGGTCTCAAGGAGCCTTATCCATGCCGCATTGGAAAGGGTCAACCCCCATGTCACCCTTTGATCGAATCTCATGGAAAGCATCGTAACTGTCATGCCCGTCGAGAAAAGTTCGCTAGCTCCACCAAATTAGCCACTTAGTTACTAGTAACTCGCTCCAATCAGTTATGAGGAGACTATAAATTGTAAGCCCCGCCAACACTTTGGGGGCATCACATTCAGTTAAGCACAACTCTCTTATCTCTCTCAACTTATAACTCTGCTTTCCTTACTCACTTGAAGTAATAAAGTACCCCGGTGACACTAACCATTCAAAATGGACGTAGGTTGCGTTGACCAAATCACTATAAACATTGTGTTGCCTTTGTCTCTCTCTATCTCTCACTTATTAATTATTGCATTTATTACTGCTCATCTGACAGGTGGTATACAAACCCAATTTATACATCATCAAATTCTATTATCATATTTCTTGTGATTGATCTTGTGAGTTTCATTCGGGTTGAGTTTTGGTTCCAAAACTACTAAGAAATGCAGTCTTAAAGTTAGACATTGCATCCTAGAGATAAAATTTTTATGAGTTCATCTGTATCATAATAGAAAATTTATTATCTCAAAAATAGCGAGTGTCGCACCTTCCTAACGACTTTTTTTATCTTTCTTATCTTTTATTAGGTCTTCTACTTTGATTTTTTATACCACCGGTTATTCTACAACAGAAGATCACACACACAGCACCCAAAATCGAACACAACATACGATAAATATCAATGGACGCCAAACAGAATTTAATTACACAGAGTGAGAGATACCTTGTAGTACCGTCAAAGAGAGGTGGTGGTTCAGAAGAAGAATCCAAAATTGGAGGAAGAACCTCTTGAACACATCTGCAATCAGGTAAGCATAGTCAACAACATTAACACACGTAAATACAGAATCTCTATTCTAAACAGACATAAGTATGCAGAGAGAGAGAGAGAGAGTGGGGGGAACGTACGGAACAGCCATTAATGTTTTTGTGTAATACAAGGTTGAAGCTTTCGATTGTTGAAGGTTGAGCTTGAAAATGAAGATGGTGATCAAAAGGCTTTATAGTCTTCTAGTTTGACAATGTCGGAAATGTCGCGAAAAGGAACGTAACGACAGGGATGTATGAGAAATGTTAGGATACAGGCCGGCCTATAATAGCTAGACGGCATGATCAATGACGAATAAATGAACAAAAAAAAGTATTATTTATTACAACGGTGGCACTACCTTATTGCCCTAACGTAATATCCTATCCAACGAAAAAAAATAGATTCCACATATTTTAATAATAATCTCTCTATATTATTTGATTATTACCTCATATTTTGAATATTATAATAATGTGAAATCACTGTTATTGGCACGGTCTAATTATGATATCAAAAATTAATTTTTTATAATATAATTTTATTTTGAGAGAATTATCACACGTCTCTTAAAGTTTGTCATCTAATTATTTAAATTTTTTAACATTTAAAATATTACACACAAATCATTTAAAATTTGTACATGCCTAATATTTAGACTCTTATTGTCAATATCCGTTAAAATATTCGTTAATAAATTACACTCAAATCTCTTAAAATTTGTATGCGTGTAATATTTAAACCTATCAAGTTTAAAATGTTATACTTAAATAAAAAAATACTCTAATCAAATATTTAATATAAAATATTTTAAATTTTACAACCAAAATTCATGTTATGTTATGTTATGTTATGTTATTTATTGATATAAAATTTAAAATAAATGTATATCAATAAAATAAATTTTTTTTTTAAAACAATCATAATTAATATATAATTATGATATCTATTTGAATAAAAGTAAAAAAATAAATAAGAGGTCAAACTATAAAAGATAGCATATCTTATATCTTTAATTGCGGGTAGTGGTCATTTAATAAATATGATAATTATATACTAATTATGAATTTTCAAATAAAAAATTTAAATTTTTTATTTTATTTTAATAAATGACATAATAGAATATGAATTTTAGTTATAAAATTTAAAATATTTGATATTTTATCTTTAATTGAATTATTTTTTGTGTAAGTATAATATTTTAAACTTAAGAAGTCTAGTATTACATGTTTATAAATTTTAAGAGATCTGAGTATAATTTATTAACTGATATTCTAAATATCAAATATCACATAATCTAAGAGATTAAGTAATAAATCTTTGGAAGTTTAGGTTTAATTTTTTTTTATATATTTTATCTAATAAATTTTTGATGTATATAATTTTTTTTAGAGAGATTACACCCATACTCATTGAGATTTGTCACTTAATCACTCAGACCTCTTGATATTTAAAATATTACATACAAACTCTCTAAAGTTTATACACGCATAACACTTAGACCTCCTAAAATTATAGGTATATAATACTTATACCACTTAAATTTAAAATATTATACTTAGATAAAAAATACTTCAATCAAAGATAGAATATCAAATATTTTAAATTTTATAATCAAAATTCATGTTCTATTGTATCATTTATTAAAATAAAATCAAAAATCAAAGTCTATTTTTTAAAAAATATAATATATAATTATATTATCTATTAAAATAAAACTAAAAAATTAACAATGAGTCAAATTGTAATTGACATAATATCTTTTAGTTTTAATTGGGATAGTTTGATATTTTAAATTGGTCGTTTAAACGACAAATTAAATTCTAATAGATAATATAATTATATAATAATTACAATTTTTTAAGAAAAAAATAAATTTTTAATTTTAATTTTATTTCAATAAATAAACAATAAAACATGAATTATGGTTGTAAAATTTAAAATATTTGATATTTTATCTTTGATTGAATTTTTTTGGTCTAAGTATAATATTTTAAATTAAGGGGTGTAAGTATAATATATTTACAAACTTTAAGGGTTTAAGTGTAATTTATTAACTGATATATTTATAGCATGAATCTAAATGTTACGTGCGTACAAATTTTAGGGATTTGTGTGTAATATTTTAAATGTTAGGGGTTTGAGTGATTAAGTGACAAATTTCAAGGGATCTAAATGTAATTCTCCCTTTTTTTAATTAGATCTTTTATCCTACCCACATGGCCGAGTCTTGTTTCGTTTGACACATGTTAGCATGAGAATTTGAATGAACGGGGACTGATTTCTTTCTACATACATACTTTTCCATAGGAAATCGGCAAATGAGGATAAAAGCCTTCATTTTTTTCGCCATTTGTATAAAGGGTTCAATTACGGTATCTACCACCCACTTTTCGGTATAGTATCGGAAAAATAAATCAACGATAGATGTATAATGAATAACTTTGATTGTGAGTTTTTAATAGATAACTATCAATTACTGAAATCTTTTACTTTTTTGGTATTATACCAAAAAGTAAAAAACGATACTGAAGCCAACTCCATGTATAAAGCTTTTTTCACTGATCCAAGAAGAAAGCCTTTATTGTTCCAAACCCCGGCGACTTTTTGCTCTTGATTTTAACCTTTTTTCCTTTTTTTGTTTCCAAGGCTAAAAAAAATATAAAAAATTGAAATGGGTGCTTACAATTTTTAAAAATAATGCTACGAATACTAAAATTTTATCAAATATTCGATACACAACCATTAGATGATTAGTAAAAATCAATGGGACTCATTCATCTGACTACTTGCATTGATTTGATAAAATTTTTGATAAGTATCACATTTTAGTCAAGGGTTTGATACTTTACAATGTAAAAATGCTCCTTAGAACCATCTCCCTTAGATTTAATCCTAGTGTGTGGAGATGAGACTTTGCACGTAGGCTTAAGTTGACTACCGGAAATGGGACCAAATGAACTCAATTAGTGGGAGAGTAACGGAGAGAGAGAGATGGAGAGAAAATAGAAGGGAGAGAGATGGAGAGAATAAAAATTATGCATAATTTAAAGGATAAGTAAGTAAAATACTTATCCATACACTTCATTTCAAATAAGTCTAAAAAAATTTACACACTCAAAAAACCTGTATAAAACATTGCTATGTAGTGTTACTGTGAAAATATATTTTATTATGATAATAACCACCATTGTTACTGGAAAAATGTGTGTTAGTGTGACATTAATTTCTAATGTAACTGAAAAATATGTTCAATTGTGACAGTAACAACTCTTGTTGTTGTGCCAATGTGAATGTGTTGATGTGTCACTGTGGTTGTGTCATTGTGAGTTTCATTATGTCAATATGGTTATTTCATTGTGGTTGTTATTGTTATTGTGTTGTTAATATTATTGTGGTTGTGTGTGTGCTTACACTTTTATATATATAAAAGGTGAGAGATAACAGATGGAAGAGAAAGGAGATAAGAGAGAAAAAAGAATAGATGAAAGAGAAAGAGAGAAGTGAGAAAAAAGAGATATAATCAGCAAATTGTACGTGTAGATTGTCATATTTTGTTGTAAGATAGAATAGGAAATAGGAAAAAAAAAAAAGGACTATTAGATCTACTTATCAAAAAATTCATATCTTTGTCTATAATAACCCAATACGTTCGCTCATGTCTTTATTGACAAAATAGATTGCCATATTTTATTTGATTCTAATTTGTGAAAATTGGGGTTAAGTTCTTTTTAAAGGACTTATAATGAGTTTAGTCTGCCAAAGAAATTTTTTGGGAGTAAGTATGTTTTTAATCTTACTAATAAGTAGTTAAGTCTACTATTTTTTTAAAACTCCAAAATGCTCTTCTAATGACTTAAAAGACAATTTTCAACATTAAATCAATTTCTTAAACAGTTATCCTTGATTCACATTTAATGGAAGATTTTTTTTCCATAAAATCTAAAATTCAAATTTAAATTCGATATCATGACCATTTCTCACTCTCTCTTTCCCTCTCATTTTTTTTTTTCTTTTTGAAAAAACTATAGTTAATATAATATTGAATGTTACTATGCATGTTGCTATTTTTTTGTTGAGCATTTTACTATTTTTTTTATGAGTGTGTTACTATTAATATTGAATATTATTATTTTTCTGAAATATTAATATTCAATGTTATTTTTTTTGTTGACCATGTTACCACTGCTATTTTTTTTCAAATATTAATATGCAATGTTACTATTTTTTTGTGTTTAAATGGTACTATTTTTTGTATTTGAATGTTACTATGGATATAAGTAGATATGAGAAATAAAAAATTTTAATATTAGTCAAACTTCTAAAATTTAGAAGTTATTACTTTTTAAATTTGTTGTAATTGAATATAATTAATGAGGGTATTTTGAATAATAGAGATCAAAATAGACTTAATATTAAACAAATTTTTTTAATGAACTTATCACCAAATAAGTCCACAAAAAAAATCGGCCTTCAAATTTCCCTTCTAATTTTCACTTGTAACTTGTAAGGTCTTTAAAATGGACTTGCAATTTGGGCCGGTATGTGTTTGTAAGTTTTTTCAAAGTGGGCTTTAGTATTTATACTTTTTTCAAAACTTATTTAACTTTAAGTATCACCTTCAAACTTATCCTCTTTTAAGTCATATTTTTCATCAAATAATTGTCAATAAGTAGATATTTTAAAATATTTTTAAATTCTTTTTAAAATATATTCCATAATTACTCATATCATAAATAGTGCATACCTAATTGACAACTTTTACATTTTCAATATCTAAATATTAAAATGTGAGACTTTAAATATTTCTTTTATATTTGTGTATCATTTAAATTTTGAAATTTTATATATATATATATATATATATATATACACACACACACACATATATATAATAATATCAAATAGTAACACGCTCAACAAAAAAAATAGTAATATCAAACAGTAACACGCTCAACAAAGAAAATGGTAACATCAAACAGTAACACGCTCATAAAAAAAATAATAGCATCAAACAATAACATACTCAATAAAATACTTAATTTAAAATTTAATCTTTGATGTTACTATTTGATGATACTATTTTTTTGTTGAACATGTTACTGTTTGATATTACAATTCTTTTGTTGAACGTGTTACTATTCAATATTATTATACACACACACATATATCTGTGTGTGTGTGTATATATATATATATAACTATTACTGTTTGATGTTACTATTTTTTTGTTGAATGTGTTACTGTTTGATGTTACTATTTTTTTGTTTTATGTGTTATTATTTGATGTTACTATTTTTTTGTTGAGCATGTTACTATTTAATGTTACTATTTTTTTGTTAAGCATATCATATATATATATATATATATATATATATTTATATGCGTGTGTATGTGTGTATATATAACTGTTACTATTTGATGTTACTATTTTTTGGTTGAATGTGTTACTGTTTGATGTTAATATTTTTTTTATTGAGCGCGTTACTGTTTGATGTTATTTTTTTTTTTGGTTGAATATGTTATTGTTTGATGTTATTATTTCTTTGTTTAGCGTGTTACTGTTTGATATTACTATTTTTTTTATTGAGCGTTTTACTGTTTATATATATATATATACACACACACACATACACATGTATAGATATATATAGACAGATGCGCGCATATATAAATATATATGAAATTTTAAAATTCAAATGATACACAAATATTAAAAATAATTTTGAAAGTCTCACATTCTAATATTGAAAGTTTCACATTCAATTAGGTATGCACAATTTATGGTAGGGGTAAAAGGGCTTTTAGACTTTTTTTTTAATAGATGTACTTATATTCTAATAATTTTAAAAAATATTCTTTTATTCTATTAAGTTTTTAGGAAGTTACCGGACTCCATAAGCCCTGATTTTTAAGCTCGCATCTGGGCTTTGCAGAATTGCCCAAAGATTTGGTCCTCCGTCGAAGTCCACATCGGGGCTTGTGTTGAATGATTAATAGCATTTTGCCCCCTCAAAATTTTTAGAAATCTCACTTTGTCCTTGAAAATTTTAAGTCTTACATTACACACTCAATGCATCTCAATTTTTAGATATTTTTCAATCCTCCTTGACGATATGGATGATTAATCGATTGTATGCCAATAATGCTCAATCTAATTTATTCTTAACCAAATATTTATAGATCTCAGAGTAATATTCATAGATGAAATAACTTAAATTACCAATGTTCCAACATAGACTTGAGCTCAGATCTCTAATCTGGAGGACCAAGCTATTCTCCCCTAAGACAACTTGCTACTTTAGGGTTAACTCAAGTTAGGACAAATAAAAAAAAATGAGATCTAACCAGCTAGTTGTTTTAAGAATTTAAGATGACTGCCATCAACAAGAGAGCAAGAGTTGCTACCTATTATGCTAAAGGGTAAATTTTTAAGATGCCCCTCTAGCAATTGCTTGTAGTATGAATCAATATTACAACACCATTAGGTACGAGGAGGATTTATGGTGTCTCTCATTTTATCGTTAGTGGTGATCAGTTAGTTTAATTGGAGCGAGAACATAGTAAGAAGCAATGCTTTTACTAGCTCCCCAAGCATTGGGGTCACAGCTGATTCTTATTCTCACAAGGCATAGAAAGAACTTCAAGCTAGAACACTTGTTAATTTGAAAATATTTATGACCCGGTTTATGAAGCTTCCATAGAGGTAAGAGCAGCATAACCCGGTTTACGACTTTCCCTTTATATGGGGCTTGATGGGTTTTTAAACAATTAAGTTTTATTGTGTCGTATTATTTAAATTAATATGATGAAACTTCCTTTTTTTTTTGTTGGGATATTTAACTTTCCTTCATGACTCAAGTCGGGCTAGTGAACCGCCCAATTTGCCAAGTCCAACATAGAGGCCGGCACACAGTCGAATATGTATGATCTTTGTCAAGTTTATGCTTGTGAATCACTTTATTCACATTATTTCACATGTTAAACTAATGTATCTGTGAGAGAGAGAGAGAGAGAGAGAGATGAACTCCATTCTCATAAACTAAAAGATACAACAAAAGGAGAGGAAAACGTATCCAAATACCAACCATGAATAAAAAACGAACACATAGGTAATAAGTATCCTAAATATAGCTATTGAGCACCATTTTCTGTCAGCGCAAGCCTGAATTTAGACCAAGACACATTAGGAATGAGCATGGAGCCACTTATTTAGTACTAGTTTTGAATCTTGATCAAGCGCGAGGGACCATATTTACTTCTGAGCCTGTAGGGGAGCAAAATATAGCCAAGAGTTAGCACTCTTAATCTGCCTTCTCACACGCGAAGAAAGCCTGACATTAGGTTAATAGGGATTACCAAAAAGAGACGCGTGTAGTATTCAACAAGCAGTTTGGGATCACATTTTGTCTGCGTGTAAGCGCCAATCTTGTTCATCTCCTGCACAGGAATTTACGTTAAATGTTGCTATTCAAGATGCAAGAACTTTGTTATTACTGGATTTCCGACGCATGGGGAGCATATAGTGGTACATTCTAGTGGTCATGAACTTCTTCATAACAAGGTAGGAAATATGACCACTAGATTATACATGGAAAAGGCGTAACAATTGGAATTTATCAGAAATCCCTTAACAAACCTGGTTCTTGCAAAGCTTCTGTTAATTGGATTATTGAATGTGTTACTACTGCTCCTATAACTACAAAGCCCTTCAGGGAGGTCAGAAGAAGTAAACGTAGCAACCAAAAGCCTGTATTTCACCATACCTACTACCAGGCTACCAGGCTACCAGGCTACAAGCCAACCATCCCTATGGTTAGAGCTTCCCCAAGGTTTTGCACATTCCTAACCATGAATACCTGAACCAAAGAGTTTGTGGCCTATAATATGCTGCAAAGTAAAGCTGTTCTAGTAATAAACCTTTGTCACCATGTCCATTACCAAACTCCCAAACAAAAATAATATTATGGCCTATATTATGCTCTACTCCCAACCTTTTCTCATGATTTAGGTTTGATATTTGGGTTAACAACGAATCTAGCTCGTTACATACCTCCATGAATGCCGCAATTTTAGTCCTGCCTGACCTGATATCATAGCTCCAAACATCTTGGAAGAAGATTTGATGCCTTTCAAGGAAAGGAGCATAGACAATGTCCACCTGAAAATCACATGTATCATTGAGAACTGGAAGAGAATTCCAAAAATAAATTCATAAGCGCACACAAGTTTCTTTTGATTGTTTCTCAAAACAAGCTTCCGAAAATATTAGTTGCTCACATTAGGCAATGAATGCCAGTTTGCTTATGAAATGTGTGACCATTCAGAGCACCATTGAGGAAGATTAACGACTTACCAGACTGAATTTTTGGCCAAGGAAGAAAGGCCCATCATCAAATTTATGAAGAGCTGTTTCCAAGTAATCAAAAGCAGCACCTGATGCAGGTAACAGAAACTTAAAAATTTCATATACGAGCATTACCATTTATTGCATGATGAATCTCACTTCCAAGGTCATAATCTCACCAGCTTCTTTCACTGCATCTCCTTTAAATGAAGTATACACTCCTTTGAGGAATGTATCGGAGTAGGATATCAACTCTTCAGCAAACTCTTTTTTGGCGGGGTCCTGCATTATTATATTGTCAACACTTCTCTCTGAAATTTTTTTTTTGGGGTGTGTGTGCTGTTGGGGGAGGGAGAGGGGGGTTGTCAAACAAATTTTGCATCTTACATCTGGTAAAAGCGCAGGTCCTTCAAAGTGACTGTCTACATATTTGATCAAATCTAAACTTTCGCCAATGATATTGTTCTCATGTTCCAGAGCTGGAACCTGTAGAAAAGGAAAAAGTCAGGAATGAACACGAAGGGAAGATCATGTATCTCAATAAGGTTTTATGTTCCTTATGCAAAATTACTCAAATGCTTGGATGAACATGCATAAAGGATCTACAAGCCGTTACTGCCAAAATAAATTCATCAATAATAGCCAAGATGATGATTGAGAGAGGAAAATTTTGATACAATTTAAGAAAAAGATTTCAAGGGATGATGAAGCTAATTATCTGGAGGACGAAGACTCATAATCAAGCTTCTCGGGTTAATTGATTCAACAGTGTCGCACATGGGTTCCCAATCATCACGACTTATGAATAAGTTTCACATTGCAAAAGAAAAATGTCCTCCAATTAACTGATTTCTAAATATACCTACCATTAACATTACTATCACCATCTGAGCACCTTACACACCAACGAATATATTTAGTAACACGAAGTCCACATCCTCTCAACCACTTTATTTTTTATGATACTAAATTGAAGCATAAGCTTAGAAACTTAATTCCAAAGTCAATACTACATAAAAAAATGCAAAGGGCAGGGCATGTGAAATTAGGTGACAATAGCCTTTCAAGTGACGACAATAGTGGTGACTGAACAAATAACATTACTGAGATAGAATTCAACACAACGAGGATTCACAAAATTATAAAGAGGTTTGTTGCGGATGAACGTAACAACAGAGACAATGATACGAGCAACAAAAGTTGAGAACAACTTCCCTTCAAAGAGTCAAAATAGGAAGCACACATTTGTCGAGCGATGACAAGTGGTGGTGGTGGTAGATGTGGTGGGGGTCAGTGACAGTGGCCGACGACGATGGTGGGCAACAGTGAGTGGATTGTGGGAGTGGGTGGTGTTGGGCAACAATGGTGATGGTGGGTGCTGACAGTGAGCGACAGTGATAGTGGGATGATGGTGGTAGTGATAATAAATATAAGAATAAGATGACAATGGGTGGTGAATGGTGACAGTAGACAACAATGGTAACCATCAGTGGTGGGTGGCGATGGTTATGATAAGGGTGACGGTGGGGCAATGGATGTGGGGCAGTGGAGGTGGTGGGGGTGATGGTCGGGGGTGGGGTTGGTGGCTATGAGGTTGGGGTGACAGCGACGGTGGTGGTGGTAGTGGTGATGGTTGTGGGGGTGATGGTGGGGGGGAAGGGGGTGGGAGGAGTGATGGTGAAACAGTGACGGTGGTAAAAGGGTGCAGCAACAGTGGTATGAGTGGTGGTGGTTGTAGGGGTGATAGTAGTATAGATGGGGGTGGTGGTGGGGTGATGATTGTGGTTGTGGGGGTGATGGTAGTAGGGGTGATGATTGTGGTGGGGAGTAGTGGTGGGACAGGAATGATGATAGTGGTTGTTGTGGCAGAGGTGGTGGTGGGATGGCGACGACGACAGTAGTGGTGGGGCAAGTGAGGGTGGTGGTGATGGGGTGGCAACAGCAGTGGTGGTGGTAGGGTGCTGACAGCAGTGGTAGGGCAGTCGGGTGGGGGTCGTTGGGTGGTGGGGTAGCGGGTGCGGTGGTGATAGAATGGTTCCAAACACTATTTTTTTTTTAAATTACTTATGAAAAGTTATAAATTCTAGAAATACTTTTAAAAAGTTACCACAAACACACTTTTAGAGACTTATTTTCCTATTTAAATTTGGGGTGTTAAAATTAGTCGTTAGATTAACTTTAAATTAAAATTTAAAGAGATATCAACCGCGAAAAATAAAAATTATTTTGTTTACCTTTTGAAATTTGAATTATATTGTACTTTATTATATAGATATCAAAGGATATATAGACAAATAAGATACAATTTAACATAAATAATTAATTTTTCGTCCACTTTCTGTCAAATTTTGGAGGAATTGATTTGATAAATTAGAAGGAAAACTCATCCATCCACTTTTTCATCATTTCTATTTTCTTTTCCTCCATCCCAATTTTCTATTCTTTCATTTTTTTCATCGTACCAAACGGAACATTAAATATATAGGAACAAAACATTGCCTTGTTTTCGGGGTAAACTTTCTCTTTGTACCAAGCGGGTCTGTTTTGAAGGTCAATAGGAACCAATTTGATCTTGTCCTGTAATCCCTGCATTTCAATATTCAAACAATAATAAGCCAATTTCCTTTGGTCAAGACAAATTGGAAAATATTAAATAGACTTAAAAAACTGGCTTAAAAATTTAAATTGATGAATTTTTATTCTTGAATAAATGGTGGATTCCAATAAATACATGTTATACAATTAAATCAATAACAAATATAACTCTCCTAATTATTATTATTTTTTTTGTGAACAAATACAGTATCATTATCAAGTAAATTTTAAATAATAGAATTTCTTCATTAAATTCTAAAGAAATCAGCACTGGATTGAATATTGCACCCACATCTTACATAGCATCTCCAAATAATTTGTCTTATTGTTGATTTCACATACTGCTTAACGAAACCTTAAACCCCAAAATACCCAAAATACACATACCCACAAACACAGAGGATATGAACAAAGAAGTTGCGAAGAGAAGTAAAATCAAACCTTATAGTTCCTCACAATCCACACACGCTGCGCAAATGGGCACTGGTAATTGACGTATAGCCTTAAAAAATAGAGCCAATTGTTCAGATTGTGCGTAGATCATACACAACGCCAAAAATCGAACACAACATACGATACATATCAATGTAAGCCAAACAGAAATAAATTACAGAGTGAGAGATACCTGGTGGTACCGTCAAAGAGAGGTGGTGGTTCAGAAGAAGAATCCAAAATTGGAGGAAGAACCTCTTGAACACATCTGCAATCAGGTAAGCATAGCCAACAACATTAACACACGTACATACAGAATCTCTACTCTACACAGACATAAATATGCAGAGAGAGAGAAAGAGGAGAGAGAGAGAGTGGGGGAACGTACGGAACAGCCATTAATGTTATTGTGGTAAGCTTTCGATTGTTGAAGATTGATATTGAAAATGAAGATGGTGATCAAAAGGCTTTATAGTCTTCTAGTTTGATCTTTTGGGAAACGTCGCGAGCAGGGCCGTAACGAGACGGCTGTATGAAAAATGGCTAGACGACATGATTTCGTCACCAATGACGAATAAATGAACAGAAAAAGAATTATTTATTACCCGGTGGCACTGCCTTATCTTCGGCACATGTTCCCATCCAACAAAAAAATATATTACGTAAAAATGTGAATTTCACATATTTTAATAATTATTTTTTCATATTATTTGATAATTATTATTTTAATAATATGACATTACTGTTATTCACCCTGCTTTTTATTTTGTATTTAATAAAATATTGACATATAATTTTTTTTTAATTTTTGTAATAATAATTTTGGTACAACGCGCATTTTTAGTGGATCTATAGACCCTTTTATCCTATTCACATGGCCGAACCTTGTTTTGTTTGACACGTTAGTATGAGCGTTTAAATGAATGAAGACTGATTTCTTTCCACATACATACTTTTCCGAAAGAAGCCAGCAAATGAGGATCGAAGCTTCCATTTTTACGCCCAACCATTCCCCCTCCAAAAACCCACAAAAAAAAATAATACTTTTTCCCCTTCATTTTAACCTTTTTTCCTTTTATTGATTCTAAGGCTAAAATAATATAAAAAATTGAAATGGGTGCTTATAATCTTTCAAAAATAATGCTACGAATACCAGTTTTTTTTTTTTTCAAATATTAGATACACAATCATTGGATGATTAGTAAAAATCAATGAGACTCGATCATCTAATCACTCGCATGAATTTGATAAAAATTTTGATAAGTATCACATTTTAGTCGAGGGTCCGATACTCTAAAGTGCAAAAATGCTCCTTAAAATCATCTCCCTTAAATTTAATCTTGCGTATGGAGATGAGGCTTAAGTTGACTATTGGCCATGGGTTCAAATGAAGTTGGTTGGTGGGAATTTTTTGGATTATCAAAAAAATAAAAAATACCCTAATAATAATATTACATGGGAAAATTCAAAGATTTAAAGTTTCTTAGGTGTTACAACATTGACTTTGTCTACCAATAAAGAGGAAGAGTAGATAATCTATATTAATAAGATAGAGTTCGATTTGAATTTTTTTTATTTTAAAATTTAATTTAATTTTAATCTAATTAAAAAAATACAAGAATAGTTCAGATTTAATCTAATTTTTATTCGATGACCTAAATTTCAATGAAATATTTAAATTGATAGCACACCTCCGTTGAATGTCGATGCAGAAATTTGATTAAAGTAGATGTGCACTACAGTCAAGATCGGAGACTTTCTTCGCATAGAGATGTCTTTTTTTTTTTTTGATGGTTACACAGTTATGTCTTTAACTACAATCTAAAGGAGCCATAAATTTTGAAACATCATCACAAATTTTTATTCAATAACAGGACATACATTGTGTAATTGTTGAGAAAACCGCACATATACGTACTAGTTAATGCACACGTCTGTTACACGTGAATCTTTTTCAATATATGATATTGTGCTTTGGAGATGTAAGAATCATTTAATCGTTCAATTCTTTAGAAAACAAGTGCTACTAAACTGTATATCCAACCACCTGAATTGTTTAGTTTTTTGTAACTTGTATTATACCATTTATATGTGTTGTAAGTGCTACTGATCATCGCATTGATAAGCTATTTTCTCACCAACTAGCTAATCAGACACGATCCCCTTCTCTGGCGGATTTCTCTTTTTGCTCCTAAACCTACGGGGTATAAGCAGCCATTTCCACCTGTTGTTTCCCTTCCAAGGGTAGGTTCATATGCACAACTCACCGTTTGCCACTGAAAACACCACTTTTCATTGATTTGCATGTGTTAAGCATGCTGCCAGTGTTCTTGCTGAACTAGGATCAAACTCTTCATGAGATTCATAGTGGCATTACTTATAGCTTCCTTGTTCGTAGACAAAGCGGATTCGAAATTGCCTTTCATTCTAAGGCGTAACTTAACATGTTCTTTTGATTAATATCTATAATATAAAACATGACAGACTTCAATAATCTCATCCGACGATCTCAAATAGACTTATTCAATGGCCACCAACATTCCTCTCAAAACTATTCACATTGAATCCCCCCCTCCCCCCACACAAATCCATCACTTCTCATTTACGTTATATCGTGTCTTCTATCACCGAGTACTCCTAGTCATATTATTAAACCAAGAATTGATGTTCATACATAATATTTATCCAAACGATTTTTTTATAGTGAAAGCAACTAATATTGCAAAATAAAACATTATTTCTAAATCAATTTTTTGGTTTTAAAAAAAAAAATGTGTACTATTCTCTCTTACATTTGCAACATATTAATCAACCATGAATATATACTTTTTCCTTTTCAACTAATCAATGAAATAAGAGAAGTCATGAACTACCTGTATAACTGTCTGAAGCAACTACATTAATGGACTCGCCAAAAATATTGTTGATATTTTACTCCATGGAAGCAAGAATAAGATTAGGTGTTGAGTATCTATATCTAAGTCAATGGAAAGAATTGGTCATAGAACCACAAGACAATAAAGACACATTTTCCTAGTAGACAGTAGACACTTGCATGAAATCTCAGTCTAAATATTAGAAATGTCTTCACATAAAATTCCACAAATTTGAAACAGAATAGATCCAACATATTTAGAGATAAATGGTTTTGACCTAATAGATGGTGCATTGATTTTTCTATTCAATTTTCTTAGTCGATTCATCTTCTTCTTATGAATATTCCATATAACTAGTTGAATCAAACAAAAGTAAGTGACGTTAAAGCTCTTTGCTATACAACTAATACCTATGCCAACAAGGACTTAGGGAAACATGGGCTTCAATATGCGTTGTATCAGTTTAAAGATATAAAATTTTAACATACGAACAATCTAAAGTAGGATTTGAACCTACCATCAGTAGTTATGACATGTCCCATTGTCCCTTTAAACAAGAAAATAAACTACAAGTTAAGAATCTTTGGCCTATAGCAATCTTATTTGAAATTCGATCTTTACCTTTTTCTTGTCAAGCTATACATGAACATTCACCTCCAACATGGATTTTATAGAGAGTATCTAAAATATGTTTGAATTGTACATAACCATTCTAAAACAGTTCTTCTTGCCACCAGCTTCACTTTTGACACATGGTAATTAATGGTGCCAATCCTTTGAAAATATTTTTATAGGTTTTGCATATAAAACACTTGACTTTGGTTTCCTTATGGTTCCCTCTTTTTTCCTTTTGATTTTTCTCCATTTTTCATGTATGTTGTACCATTTCTTTGCCTTCTTCAAACTTGATGGTTAAATTTTGATTCAAGCAAGACTTGTGGAGGAAGAAAAGCATGCCTATTTCAAAATTCCATAAATAAACAACACAACACAATGAAAATAGATATATAACAGATCATGGAAGAGGGAAAAAATACCTGTTCAAGTAGCCCTAGCCCTCTAATTTTGTAACAAAGGTAAAACGGGGTGAGAGTGACAGAGAGAGCAGGAAAGGGAGGGGGGAGGGGGTTTGTCTTTTAGATGGTAAACTAAATAGGTTTTGAAGAGATAACCTGTTAAAGGAATATGAGAGGATTAAAGTTTCAATAAGCCAATGAACTGTAGTATTAAAGAAGTGATAGTATATTTTTTGACTAAATTATACTTTACTCCTAAACTATTACCCTTGTTTCACATTATTCCCTTAACTATATAATTTCTCACATTGTACCATAAAATATCAATTTTGTTTCATATTATTTTAATAAATAACGATAAACCTGAAAATTTTTCAAAAGAGGGTGGGAAATCCCAAAAAGCTTCTCGCCAAGTGTCTAGTGCCACTTTATGTTACCTCTTTTGCAACCAAATGGTTGTTGGGAAGAAAAAAAGGTTGGTTAGAGAAAAAAATTTGGAGTTTTGGAAGAGCAAAGTCATGGATATGTATTTTTATTGATTTTTGACATACACATGTGCAATAAGCAATTAATCTTACTAATAAGTAGTTAAGTACACTATTTATTTAAAACTCCAAAATTTCCTTCTAATGACTTAAAAAACAATCTTCAATATTAAATCAATATTTTAAACAGTTATCCTTGATTCACATTTAATGAAAGATTTTTTTCCATAAAATCTGCAATTCAAATTTAAACTTGATATTACAACCATTTCTCACTCTCTTTCTCTCTCTCTCACACACACACATTTCTTTTATTGCTGTAAAGACTATAGTTAATTTAATATTGAATGTTACTATGCATACTAATATTTTTTTGTCGTACAAGTTACTATTTTTTGTTGAGTATTTTATTATTTTTTTATGAGTATGTTACTATTAATATTGATTGTTACTATTTTTCTAAAATATTAATATTCAATATTACTTTTTTTATCGATAATGTTACTACTGTTTATTTTTTTTTCAAATATTAATATACAATGTTACTATTTTTTGTGTTTAAATGTTACTATGAATATAAGTAGATATAAGAGAGATAATTTTAATGTTAGTCAAACTCCTAAAATTTAGGAGTTATTAGTTTTTAAATTTATTGTAATTGAATATAACTAATGAGGATATTTTGGACAGTAAAAATCAAAATGGACTTAATATTAAACAAGTTTTATCGATAGACTTATCACCAAATAAGTCCACAAAGGAGAATCGACCTTCAAGTTTTCATTTGTATGGTCTTTAAAATGGGCCTGCAATTTGGGCCGGTTTGTGTTTGTAAGTCTTTTTCAAAGTGGGTTTTAGTGTTTGTCAAATTTTTGGGAAAATTTGGAGGCCGGTCCCCTAGATGAACTTGTTTGAAGATATGTCCTGCAAGAAAATTTATTTGGTTTGAAGTCCACTTTTTGCTTCTTTTACTTATATACCCTTATTTTGTGAAAAACCTCAAACGGCATCAAACTTGCCGTTTGGTTGTCAAACTGAACTTTCCCTTCATTTCCAAACTGAACTTCACATTCATTCCTTTCGGCAACCCAATAACTTTCCCCTACATCCCAGGTGATGAATCCGGCCATAAACCGCAAATCTTTCTCATTAGCCTTCTCTGAAAAACCCAAGAACTCAAAATTTACTTCAAATCGAATCTATTTCAAATTTCAAACTTGTTTAAAACAAGAAAACCGAAAATCGGTTTTACTGTTCAAGATTCATTAGCGAAAATCTATAGTTAATCTTGACATTCTTGAAATCTTCAAAAATCATTGGGATTCTTTAAAAATTTTAGAGGTACGTGATTTTACATAAACTTTGAAGTTTGTTTTAGGGTTTTAAAACATCATTTACACCCTATATCGTTCATAATGTCTAATTTAAAAAAAAAAATTTGAAAATAAATTGTGAGTTCTTGTTGCTATATAAAATAGTTGGGTATTGTATTTTTTTTTTCATTGTGTTATACATTCGGAATTGATAGGTGTGGTGGTTTCTTTGGAATGTCAAATGTTACTGTGAGAACAATGTTCAAAATTTATTATCTTAATGTTGAACTCTTGATGTTATTGATATGTATTGAGTATCCTAATTAAACGATTAACATTGTGTTATCATTAGTCCATGACAATAACATCAATTTTTGAATTAATTTTTTACTATATTTTTTCGAAATTCGATGTTATTGCGCTTAATATGGCATTGAGGATGAAGCTGTTTATGTTACTATTACTTAATTAATGTGTTATATAATTAGTTGTGTAATTTGTTTGTTGCTTTCTTCGTTGTTCAAACAATTCAAAAATCATTGGTTGAAAAGTTCATTGAAACTTTTCAGGTTACTGTGTGATTTCATATTTTCAATGTATGAATTTGCTTGGGTACTGTGGGTGTTACTAAATTATTGGTGTTACTATAAATATGTTACTGATCAACTCCTTTGTGATTTTTAACTTTTAATGCATCATATGTTGTTAATGAAAAGTGAAGGGGTTGTTGTTGATTTTAAGTATAAAATGAGAACTCAATGAATTTGCAATGGAATCACTCGTATATTGAAAAATGAAATTACTGAATTTTGTTTGTTTGTGTTACTAATTTAACCATTGACAGTGTGTTGCTACTAGGTTTTTTTTTAAAAACAAAAATTAATTTTTGAGTATTGTGGATATTACTGAAAAATTGATGTTATAAAAGATAGGTTACTGATGACAAGATGTTAATATTAGTATTACTGTGTGCAATTAATGTTACTGTGTAACTAACAGTCTCATAACAATACTTGCAATAAACTAGTAAGTTATCTTTCATCTGTTATAAACAATAAAACAAAAATAAAGAGAAAAATATAGAAAACCAAACATAATCAATTCTAATTCCAATAAATCAGCATCAGTAACATGAAAAAAGAAATTAGAACCTAATTTCAAAACAAAAAAAAAATAACTCTGGTAAAGAATGTCACGATGCGAATATCGGAAACTGACATTGAATTTCGGCAATAACAAAGGAAAAAAAATGAAAAATAAAAAATTTTAATTCCAAAAAAAGAACGAACAGTAACTCCGATGACAAAACATTGCAATATGAAACTCCGGTAAGTAAAATAGAATTTCCGGCAAATGACGCTAAAACTGTTCAAAACAGTACTGTTATTCATATTATGTAAATCAACAAATTACAATGAAAATACCTCAGCAAATAATAATATTTCAGCACGAAGTGGAATCAAGAACCAACAAGTTAAAGTATAATCACAAAAAAAAAAACAAAATCCAAATGTTGCTTGTATAACCTTCAGGCCTCCATATCAAACCTAGAAGTCTGTTACTCAAATGATATAACAGACATACGAATTACGCTTGCGTCAAATTTTGAATTTGAATTTGAATTTTTAATGGAATCTTCTGATTTGAAATTGAGTAACAGACTATTGATTTTAACGTAATTCAAGCATAATATATTGATATATACGATTTCCATAAAAAAGTGATCAGTTTATTACAATATATATCTCAATCATTTAACTTAGGACTTTCCATAATTGATCAAAGTGAACACCGTTAAGAGTATTTTTGAGATAAAAAAAATGGACTTAAGTCAGTATATATAAATTTAAAGATGAACTTAACTCTTTATAAGTTCTTTTACCAGACTTATCTCAAAACAAGTACGTATAAAGGAACTCACCCCAATTTTCACAAATTTTTAAGCTCACGTCTGGGCTTTGTTGAATTGCCTGAAGATTTGGTATTCGGAGTTGACATGTGGGCTTGTACAGAGTGATTAATAGCATTTTGGCCCCTTAAATTTTTTAGAAATCTCACTTTGTCCTTGAAAATTTTAAGTCTTACATTACACACTCAATGCATCTCAATTTTTAGATATTTTTCAATCCGCCTTACTTGACCATATTGATGATTAATCGATTGTATGCCAATAATGCTCAATCTAATTTATTCTTACAAAATACTTATAGATCTCATAGCAATATTCATATATGAAATATTTTAAATTATCAATGTTCCAACACGGATTCATGCCCATATCTCTAACCTCAAGGACCAAACTATTCTCCCTTGAGACAACTTACTACTTTAAGATTAAGTCAAGCTAGAACAAATAAGAAAAAATGAAATCCAATCAACAAGTTGTTCTAGAAAGGTAAGATGACTGTCACTGACAAGCTGAGAAGAGAGTAAGAGTTACTACCTATTCTCCAAAAGGATGAATTTTTAAGATGCCCTCTAGCAATTGCTTGTAATATGAATCAATACTACAACACCATTAGATACGAGGAGTTTTGGTGTCTCTCATTTTACCATAGTGGTGTGATCGGTTAGTTTAATTGGAGTGAGAACATAGTAAGAAACAATGTTCTTACTTGGTCCCCAAGCATTGGGGTCACAGCTGATTCTTATTCTCACAAGGCACAGAAAGAACTTCGAGCTGGAACACTAGTTCATTAGAAGATGTTTATGACCCGGTTTATGAGGCTTCCATAGAAGTAAGAACGGCATAACCTGGTTCACGACTTTCCCATTATACGGGACTTTTTGGGTTTTTAAACCGGACATAATCAACTTTGTCGTATTATTTAAATTAATATAATTAAACTTCTTTTTTTTTTAGTTGGGATATTTAACTTTCCTTCATGACTGAGATCGGGTAGCGAACTGCCCAATTTGCCAACTCCAACATAGAAGCGGGCACACGGTCCAATATGCATGATCTTTGTCAAGTTTAGGCTCATGAAACACTTCAGTCACATTTATTCACATGTTAAACTAATGTATCTACTAGAGAGAGAGAGAGAGAGAGAGATGAACTCCATTCTCATAAACTAGAAGATACAACGGAAGGAGAGGAAAACGTATCCAAATACAAACCATGACTAAAAAACGAATACATAGGTAATAAGTATCCTAAACATAGATGTTGAGTACTATTTTCTGTCAGCGCAAGCCTGAATTTAGACCAAGACACATTAGGAATGAGCATGGAACCACTTATTTAGTATTAGTTTTGAGTCTTGATCGATCGCGAGGGACCATATTTACTTCTGAGCCTGCAGGGAAGCAAAATATAGCCAAAGAGTTAGCACTCTTAATCTGCCTTCTTCAAGAGAAGAAAGCCCGACATTAGGACAATAGGGATTTACCAAAAACATGCGCTTGTAGGCTTCAACAAGCAGTTTGGGATCACATTTTGTCTGCGTGTAAGCGCCAATCTTGTTCATCTCCTGCACAGGAATCTATGTTAAAATGTTGCTATTCAAGATCCAAGAACTTCGAAATTACAAGATTTCCAACGTATAGGAGGCATATAGTGATACATTTTAGTGGTCATGAACTTCTTCATAACAAGGTAGGAAATATGACCACTAAACTCTATGGAAATGGCATGATGATTGGAATTTATCAGAAATCCCTTAATATAAACCTGGTTCTTGCAAAGCTTCTTTTAATTGGATTATTGAATGTGTTGCTACTGCTCCCATGACTACAAAGCCCTTCAGGGAGGTCAGAAGAAGTAAACGTAGAAACCACTAGCCTGTATTTCACCATGCCTACTACCAGGCTAGCAGCCAACCATCCCTATGGTTAGAGCTTCCCCAAGGTTTTGCACATTCCTAAACATGAATACCTGAACCAAAGAGTTTATGACCTATAATATGCTGCAAACTAAAGCTTTTCTAGTAATAAACCCAGCAAAGTGGAAGCTTGTTTTTCACCATGTCTGTTACCAGACTCCCAAACAAAAAGAATATTATGACCTATATTATGCTCTACTCCAAACCTTTTCTCATGATTTAGGTTTGAAAATTGGGTTAACAACGAATCTAGCTCGTTACATACCTCCATGAATGCCGCAATTTTAGGCCTGCCTGACCTGATATCATAGCTCCAAACATCTTGGAAGAAGATTTGATGCCTTTCAAGGAAAGGAACATAGACAATGTCCACCTGAAAATCACATGTATCATTGAGAACTTGAAGAGAATTCCAAAAATAAATTCATAAGCACACACAAGTTTGTATTTGCTGCTCTCATTAGGCAATGAATGCCAGTTTGCTTATGAAATGTGTGACCATTCAGAGCACCATTGAGGAAGATTGACGACTTACCAGACTGAATTTTTGGCCGAGGAAGAAAGGCCCATCATCAAATTTATGAAGAGCTGTTTCCAAGTAATCAAAAGCAGCACCTGATGCAGGTAACAGAAACTGATTAATTTCATATACAAGCATTACCATTTATTGCATGATGAATCTCACATGCAAGGTCTTAATCTCACCAGCTTCTTTCACTGCGTCTCCTTTAAATGAAGTAAACACTCCTTTGACAAATGTATCAGAGTAGGATATAAGCTCTTCAGCAAACTCTTTTTTGGCGGGGTCCTGCATTATTATATTGTCAACACTTCTCTCTGAAATTTTTTTTGGTGTGTCTGTGTTGTTTTTTTTTTTTTTTTTTTTTGGGGGGGGGGGGGTGTCAAACAAATTTCACATCTTACATCTGGTAAAAGTGCAGGTCCTTCAAAGTGACTGTCTACATATTTGATTATATCTAAACTTTCTCCAATGATTTTGTTCTCATGTTCCAAAGCTGGAACCTGTAGAAAAGGAAAAGTCAGGAATGAACACCAAGGGAAGATCATGCATCTGAATAAGGTTTTATGCTCCTTATGCTAAAATTACTCAAATGCTTGGATGAACATGCGAAAAGGATCTACAAGCAGTTATTGCCAAAATAAATTCATCAATAATAGCCAAGATGGTGATTCAGAGAGGAAATATTCGCTACAATTTAAGAAAAAGAATTCAACGGATGATAAAGCTAATTATCGGGAGGACGAGGACTCATAATCAAGTTTCTCGGGTTAATTGATTCAACAGTGTCAGCACATGGGTCCCCAATCATCACGACGTATGAATAAGTTTCATATTACAAAAGAAAAATTGCCCTCCAATCAACTGATTTCTAAATATCCCTACCATTAACATTACTATCACCATCCGAGCACCTTACACGCCAACGAATATATTTAGTAACACAAAGTCCACATCCTCTCAACCACTTTATTTTTTATCATACTAAATTGAAGCATAAGCTCAGAAACTTAATTCCAAAGTCAATACTGCATAAAAAGTGCAAAGGGCAGGGCATGTGAAATTAGGTGACAATTGCCTTTCAAGTGACGACAATATTGGTGACTGAGCTTATAACATCACTGAGATAGAATTCAACACAGCGAGGATTCACAAAATTATAAAGAGGTTTGTTGTGGATGAACGTAAGAACAGAGACAAGGACACAATCAGCAAAAATTGAGAACAACTTCCCTTCAAAGAGTTAAAATAGGAAGCACACATTCGTCGGGATTGCAACTTCGACCCAAGTGATCAAATATTTAGTTAACCATAAAGACTTCTTCCCTCATATCAATGGTTTTCAGAACAAAATATGAGAAGTGACAATCAAACAAGTCCATCCAAATACTTAAATATATAGGAACAAAACAATACCTTGTTTACATGGTAAACTTTCTCTTTGTACCAAGCGGGTCTGTTTTGAAGGTCAATGGAAACCAATTTGATCTTGTCCTGTAATCCCTGCATTCCAATATTCAAACAATACTAAGCCAATTTCCTTCAGTCAAAACAAATAATGAAGTTTCTTCACTAAATTCCAAAGAAATCAGCACTGGATTGCATATTCCACCCACATCTTATATAGCATCTCCTAATAATGTATCGTATTGTAGATTTCACAAACTGCCTAAAGAAAACTACAACCCCAAAACACCCAAAATACACACACCCACACGCAGAGAGGATATGAACAAAAAAGTTGCGATTGCGAAGAGAAGTAAAATCAAACCTTATAGTTCCTCACAATCCACGCACGCTGCGCAAATGGACACTGGTAAGTTACGTATAGCCTTCAAAAAATAGAGCCAATTTTTTCAGATTGTGCGAAGATCACACACACAACGCCCAAAATCGAACACAAGATACGATACATATCAATGGAAGCCAAACAAAACTAAATTTCCCAGAGTGAGAGATACCTTGTAGTACCGTCAAAGAGAGCTGGTGGTTTAGAAGAAGAATCCAAAATTGGAGGAAGAACCTCTTGAACACATCTGCAATCAGGTAAGCATAGCCAACAACATTAACACACGTACATACAGAATCTCTACTCTACACAGACATAAATATGCACATATATATATATATATAGAGAGAGAGAGAGACAGAGAGAAAGAGAGAGAGTGGGGGAACGTACGGAACAGCCATTAATGTTATCGTGGTAATACAAGGTTGAAGCTTTCGATTGTTGAAGGTTGAGTTAGAAAATGAGGATGGTGATCAAAAGGCTTTATAGTCGAATAGAGTGACGTGAAAGGCCGCTCACCGATTGCTGTGAAATATTAATTCACTATTTTTTTTCCTTCATTTGAATAATGTGGATATTCAATCAAAAAAATAATCGATCAGCCGCCTTATACGTCACTCGTCATGTCATTCAATAATTTTTTTTGATCTCTAATTTTAATCAGTGTAACATTATTGCTAATCTTTATTTGGTAAGTAGATTTGGAGAAATTTTGAATCCTGAGTTAGAGATTAAACACCCATAAATTTATGTTTGACAACTATATATTTAGTCTAGTAATTGAAATCCAACCCATTATAAAACCTAAGTTCATGGGTTTTATGAAACTCAAAGGGATGGATTTCATATGTGGATTAATAAGTTTAACATATAAATAACATTTATATCACATATATCTCAGATATATATATCAATTGGTTTAAGAGCACAATAATCATTTATATATAAATATATTATTATAATAGTTATATATCCCTACGCATATTATATATGAGTATGAACAACATTAAATATTAAATATGATATTTGAATCTAATTTTTGAATTTTGAGAAAATAATCCAAACTCATCTTAAAAAAGATATCAAACTGCCCCCTTAGGGCATCTCTAACTCTTACTCAAATTTAAATTTGAGTAAAAATGTCTAATAAATTTACTCAAACCCTTGACTCAAATTTATACTAAATTAAGAAAAATTTATTCTTTTACTCAAATTAAGAGAGACTCAAATTTTTAATTGTGAGATTTTACTATTTTTTAAAGATCTAATGGTCATCATTACTTCTTTTTAAATTTGGGTCTCTTATTCTTTAAATTTGAGTTTGTTCATTAGAGTCTTTTATATTAAATCAAATTTTTTACTCAAATATTAATTTAAATTTAAATAAAAATTTAAGTTATAATCGAGAATTTTCTTCTATTTGATTTGATCTTGTGGGAAAAGTTTAAGTCGCGAGCAGTGACGTAACGACGGGGATATATGAGAAATGTTAGGATACATGCCGGCCTATAATAGCTAGACGAGATGATTTGGTCGTCACCCGTGACGAATAAATGAATTGTATTCTTTACGTTTCTAAATACTAGTCAAAATATATAATAATTGGTCCTAATCCGTACTTAAAGGCACAATAAATATAAAATTTGAGCGTCCAAAAAATTGATCCTAGTATATTAATTTTTTTAAATTATATTAATTAAATATGATATAAATATGATTAAATATTGATAAAAATAAATGATATGATATTTTTAGGGAGGAAATATATAAATGATTAAATATGTGATAAAAATGAGTGATGTAATTTGACGTTTGAGTCTGATAAAAGGATGATAGGTGAGATAAGTGATTGATGATGGTTTTGAGGAAAAAAATATGACTGAGATAAAATTCAAACACACTCCTGTTTTATTATATAAATTTGTCGTTTAAGATTTTTGTACAGAAGTTAAAGAAACTATTAAACAACTCTAATATAAATAAAAAATAATTATACAAGACTTAAATATCTTTATTCAATACATATTCAGAAAGAAAGTAATATAAAAAGTGCGTTTGAGATGACTTATAAAATCCTATAAATACTTTTTCAATAAGTATTTATTAAAAGTGTTTTATAAAAAAATACTTTTATTAAATAAGTATTATTTGGATATTCAAAATAAAAAATACTTAAATTAAAGTATTTTATAAAAAATATGTTTAGATGTAAAAATATTTATTTGTGGCACAATTGTTAATAACATTGAATGCACATATTCAAACATACACTACATGTACATTAATACACAAAAATATCATATTAATAAAAATATCATACAAAAAATTATATAGTCCAAGTATTAACCACCTCTGTAACACACAATTAAAAAAAAAATTTATGACTCTACAATTCCAACTCGCCTACACGGACGTACGGACAATGAAATCAAGAATTGCTGGAACACCCATCTGAAGAAGAAGCTAATTCAGATGGGTTTTGATCCAATGACCTCGAACCGATATCTTCTCAAGCCTTCCTCATCTCATAGCTTTGGCTAATCTCAAAGAGCTCATCGAAAGCTCTTTTTTTTTTTTAAAAACAAAAATAAAATTTTATTTATTCACAAATGCCAAACCATTACAAGAAGCAAAAGGTAAGGCACGGACGCCTTCCATAACAAGAAAAAACAAAAGTCCAACAAATCATTCAAAAAAGACTTCAGCAGCATCCTCCAAAAAACTTCAACAGCAACAAAGTTTGCTAACCCATTCCAGACTTAAGCCTTCAGGATAGCAGCTCTTCCCAGTCATCTCCAGCAACTTCCCACCAAGTCTGTTTCAAACAAATCAACACTGCTGTTAAGGCAAAACTCCAAAACTCCCAGAACAGCCAACCATACCAACATAGTAGATAGACTGAGACAAAAAACCCAAATATAACACTCATAAATGCAATTATCTGTACCTTAAGTTGACTAGAAATACTTTTGTCAGATAAATAAAGCAGAAGCTACTAAAAATTGAACAGAAAATGCCAAAGAAAAAATTGGTAGAGAATTTTAAAGATAAAAACTCACCTCACGGCAGAGGGGGCATTTTTCCTTGGGATCTGCTGTCTTTAACCCGTCCACTATGGTCACTGAACCAGACTTGCAAGCACACATGTAGCAGAAGATATGACCACAGGTGAGAGATACTGGATCAAATATTGTATCTTGTTACAACAAGTCAAATTAGATCAATGGGTTGGCTTATAGAAACACCTAGCTATGTCAATCAGAAATTTGTACATGATTTGGAAGCTGATTAAAGTGCTGAAATTTAAAAAAAACAATGATTGCCAAAGACCTCATGGATCCCAAACCAAAATGCTTTAGATATGTTTATGTGATAGTGTAACACCATGCTAAGAATACCCATATATTTATGAGACTAAGAACTTTTTTTTTTGGATAATATGTTCATTCAGGAGGGTGTATTATTGACAGGAATTTCTTATGTTGTTGTAGCTCTTCCTAATTCTTGGCACACAAGACTAAATCTTTATCAGGTACGAACTACTAGTGGTTTCCAATATCTTGCATTATCTTTAACTTAATAACTTAACTTTGTCTTGAAAGTTTATCACAATCGATACTGAAGTTTCCCTAACTATGGAAATTGACTTGTGGGAACAACAAATCTAAAAAGGCCACACTTCAAAGCCCTTTACAATATGTGAGGTCTATTCAAAATCAAGCCAATGTATAAAGAAAAGTTGGGAAACAGGGGCAGGAGTGGAAGTGGAACACCATGCAAGTGATGCAAAGCTTTTCACGATTAAAATTTCTGATAATCAGACTTAACTTCAAGAATTCATTTTCAATATTGGAAAAGGAATAGTATTAAACCTAGAGGCCACAATCCCAAACCGATGTTTTGAGCAACCAAATGGACAAATAAATGCAGTCATATGCTTAATCAAAGTTTTGGCATCAACGATAAATAGAAGAAAATTTGCGGATCCACCAAACCTATAGAACTAGTCAATGTCAATCTTGACAGTAACAAAGAACCCATGTGCAGAATAGAGATCTGAGTGAGTATAGCCCCTGAAAATCAAACACTAGCAACCACCTATCTTGCAGCCATCAGCTATGTGAAGGCAGTCCAAACTGCAAAAGTCTGCTTGGCCATAAATCAAACAGTTGGTGGGCAGTGGACAATGGACAATACAAAGGTTATCACAGATCAACACAAATCATAAAGATATCATAGATCTAATATGTAATGAACTCCCATAGTAATCATGAATCAAATAAAAATATTTTTTTCCCAAAATCATTCAACGATTTCCACAAATTTCGTTATAAATGTTACCCAAAAACCTCAAACGAAATTATAGAAACACACAAGAAATCAAACAAAAAATATAATTGTTGCTTTGCGATAATGGACCTGAGAAATAGAAGCTATAAAATCGCTTAAAATGAAGGGGTTGTACCTCTATTGCAGTGGATCTTGATCAACAATAAACCAAGATCTTGATCAACAATAAATCAAAGATACGTGACAGAGGAGGCTACTTTTGGCGTCGTCGATGCTAATACACTCTCGAGCGTCGTCGGTGGTCGTCGTCGGCTGTCGATGGTTGGTGTCGTCTGTGGGTGTCGGGGAGGCAAGGGTGCTGGCTGATCGTGAAAAAACAAAAAAAAAAGAAAGTGTTTTAGCAAATGTAAAAGTTATTTTTTTTGACTTCTACTTTTTAACTTATGAAAATATTAAAATTACTTTTACTTATTTAGAAGTGTTTTTGAAAAATTATCTCAAACATTACTTTAAAAAAAAAAAAAACTTATGATAAATCAAAAACTCTAAAAGTGTTTTTTTTAAGTCATCTCAAACACACTCTTAATCTATTAAACACTTATTAAAAAACAGAGATAATGACAAATTTGGAAGAAAAATATTAATTATACTTGAGTTTCGTAAAACGACAGATATTATGGAACAAAAAAAAATTAGGTAAAACGACAGATATTTAGGAACGGATAAAATATTTATTACAACGGTGGCACTAACTACCTTATTGTCCTAACATAAAAAAATAGATTTCACATATTTTAATAATCACCCCTCTATATTATTTAATAATTACCTCATATTAAGAATATTATAATAATATAGCATCACTGTTATTCACACGGTCCAATTATGATATCAAAATTAATTTTTTATGATATAATTTTATTTTATAAGAATTACCCTAATATCTCTTAAAGTTTGTCACCTAATTATTTAAAATTTTTAACATTTAAAATATTACAATCAGACCAATTAAAATTTTTACGCTCATATTATTTAAACTTTTATTGTCAATGTCCGTTAGAATATATATTTATAAATTATATTCAAATCCCTTGAAATTTGTATGCGTGCAATATTTAGACATATCAAGTTTAAAATGTTATATTTAGACAAAAAAAAAATACTCCAATCAAAGATAAAATATAAATTATTTTAAATTTTATAACCAAAATTCATGCTATGTTATGTCATTTATCGATATAAAATTAAAAATAAATTTATATCAATAAAATAAAAATCTAATTTTTTTAAAAAAATTACAAGTAGTATATAATTATACTATCTATTAGAGTAAAACTAAAAATATAAATAAGGGGTCAAACAATAATTGATACAATATCTTATATCTTTAATTTGGGGTAGTTTGGTTATTTAATAAATAGTATAATTGTGTACTAATTATGATTATTTAAAAAAAATAATTTTTTTATTTTATTTTAATATATGATATAATAGAATATAAATTTTAGTTATAAAAATTAAAAAATTTAATATTCTATCTTTAATTGAATTATTTTTTGTCTAAATATAATATTTGAAACTTGAGAAGTCTAACTATTGAACGTTTATACAGTTTAAAGGATCTGAGTATAATTTATGAACAAATATTCTAAATTTCAAATATCACGTAATCTAAGAGATTAAATAATAAATCTCATCAGATTTAGGTGTAATTCTCTTTTTTATATTTTATCTAATAAATTTTTTATTAGACCTATTATCCTACCGACATGGCCGAGCCTTTTTTCGTTTGACTCGTGTTAGCATTAGTGTTTGAATGAATGGAGACTGATTTCTTTCCACATGCATACTTTCCATAGGAAGTCGGCAAACGAGGATCGTGCCTTTTTCACTAATCCAAGAAGAAGGCCTTTTTGGCTCCTCCACGCAAAAAAAAAAGAAGAGTTTTTCCCATTGATTTTAACTTTTCTTCCTTTTCTTGTTTCTAAGGCTAAAAAAATATAAAAAATTGAAATGGGTGCTTACAATCTTTTAAAAATAATGCTGCGAATACCAAAAATTTTATCAAATATTAGATTCACAATCATTGAATGATTAGTAAAAATCGGTGGAACTCATTCATCTAACCACCCATATAGATTTGATAAATAAAATTTGATAAAAATTTTAATAAGTATAATACTTTGGTCAAGATTCTATACTCCGTAGAGTAAAAATGTTTCTTAGGTCATCTCCCCTAGATTTAACTCCTGAGATGAGGTTTTGTGCGTAAGCCTAAGTTGACTACCGATATGGGTCCAAATGAACTTGGTTGGTGGGAGTTTTCTGAGTTATTCAAAAAAAAAAAATCCTAAGAATAATATTACATGTGAAAATTCAAAGATTTAAAGTTTCTTAGGTGTTACACCATTCACTTTGTCTACCAATAAAGAGGAAGACTTGATAATCTATAATATAAAATAGAGCGGTTTCAACAAGTATATCTTACGGTCTTAAATTCATTCATCAAACGGTCAAGAAATTTTTTTTTTTTTCTTTAATATTACCCCCCACTGGTCAACAATTACAGTTGATCTTGAAACACATCCTACAATTTTAAATTCATTCATCCAATGATCAAGAAATTACCATTTTTTTTAATATTTTTCCCTCAACCGGTCAACGATTATGGCTGATCTTGGAGCACATGATTTTTTTTGACATAATAATTAAATATGTGAAATTTGTCATTAATATCATCTATGTAGTGTAACATTTTGAATTTTTATAAGACATAGTGATAACATTTTGATTAAAATAACTCATCAATTTAACAGATAAAAAAAACAAGGGCGCTGCTTAACATATTTATATTGAATATAATTAATTTTAATTTTATTTATTTAATTAATTATCTCAAACTAAAATGTCCTACACATATCTTGAATCAAAAGTTCAAGACTAATTTTTGTTATCTCTTAAGAAAACTCAATGCTAATATATTCTTATAAATTAATAATTTTGTAATAACTTGTATTAATTAAAAAATAATATTTTATAAATGATATTTGTAAAACTTTTTTTGATAAAAAATATTTTGGCGATATGTTTTTTGATAAATTAGATTTGACTCGATTTTGATTACATTTATATAAATTAATGTTCGATTTTGATTATATGTATATAAATTAATATATTTTAAAGTCAATTCTATCATATTTTGTGGATTTATCAATAATATAAAACAGGAAAGACTTCAATAAATTCATCCGACGGTCTCAAATAAACTCATTCAACAGACACCAACATCTCTCTCAAACTCATTTAGATTGAATTTTACCTTCATCTTCTCGCTCTTCACTCTCTCTCTTTTCTGGCAGTGGTAGAGGGAGGAGGGCCTGGGCCACCTTGAATTTTTTTTATTTATATATGTTTTATGTATTTCTTTGGATATTCTTAATTGGGTCCACTATAATGATTTATGAAAAATAAAATTAATTGGGTCAAACAAGTTAGGTACTAGAACACACAAAAAAAATCATACCAAAGCTCTTAAAATTAACAAACTAAAATTAATTCCTTAAAGTATTGATATAATTTGTTGGAACCTCATTTGGTTCAAAAATTATGAAATATATATCCAAAAATTAGTAAAATATAGAATTTGTAAAAAGATTAAAAATTATAGAATATTACTTTTTATTTGTGTCAAATCTATAGTATAAAATATGACAGATTTCAATAAATTTATCCGACGGTCTCAAATATACTCATCTAATGGTCATTAACATCACTCTCAAGACCATTCGCATTAAATTTCTTCCCTCCCAAGTTTATCAATTCTCATTTATATTGTACTGTGTCTTCAGGCATGAGTTACCTATATCTATCTATCTATCTATATATATATATATATATATATATATATATATATATATATATATATATATATATATATATATATATATAACGAAATATTTAAATTGATAGCACACCTCCATTAAAAGTCGATGCAGAAATTTGATTAAAATACATATGCACTAAGGTCAAGATTGGAGACCTTGTTAAAACAATGATGTCTGTAACTACAATCTAAAGGAGCCATAAATTTTGAAAGATCATCACAAATCTTGATCCCTTCCGATACGTTTTTCCTCAATTTTTATTCAATAACAAGTTATGTATTTTGTAATTGTTGAGAAATTCATACATATACATATGTCATGGGTCAAATTACACTCAAATTTTTTGCTTCGTGATGATATTGAAATTCAACACTCGGTTTTAACTAATGCACACTATCACGCATAGCAAGCACACAAACATTACAGGCCAAATGGCCAAACTTTTTTACTTCTCAACAACTTTAAAGGAATTCGATTAGGGTTCTGCATATAAAACATGCCAAAACACTCTTGGTTGCACTGTAGACTCTAGAATGCCTATAAATAACATACAAAGTATCAGTTGTAATCCCAACCACCTAGGCAATGCAAGACACTAGTCAGATTCGTCCACAAAGCTTTCCACAACCTATTGATCATGGTTGAGTCCTTTTGTCACTCCCACAATGTATTGATCATGGCAAAAGGGCAGTTGCAACTGTTGGTTGACCTAACCAGCAACTACCCATGACCGTTATGCATGTTGTGCGAACATGCCAGCAACTTCTCTCATATTGTGCACATGCCAATAACTGCATAGAACAGGCCTACTTGTCATGCATATGCCAGTAACATCCTACAATCACCACCATCTACAGTGCACAAGCCTCAAGTGCTCGAAACCCCCTCACATGTTATGCACATGCCTTCCTTGCGAGCCCATATCACCTGATTTGTTGTGTTTCTGTGCCAAGCTATGTGTAGCTCATGGTTTAGTCTTTCAAGCTAGCAATGCCCTACAATTTGAGCCCACCAACTAACTTTAATTGCTTGCTTGCGCCCAACATGAGCTGCTTTCTTCAGCCATACGTAAGACTTCAATCAACTCATTGGTTGTGCCCAATATGCCATGCATGCGCTGCATTCCTTAGCCATGCATGATGTTTCTACCAACAATGGTCCTAACGATTATCAGCCCCACATCTTGGGTCTCAAATTTTGGAATGCCTTAACTACACCCATGACAAGCAATTGTTAAGGCCATGTTTTGCTTTGGTGTGCCAAGGCTTAGGGGCATAAGGATCTCTTGAGAGGCTGGTTTGCACTTCCTTCACAGAGCACCCCCTATAGTAGCATTAGTGAGCAAATCCCTATTGGCTGCAACAGACATACTGAGTCAAGGAATCATAATAACTAGAGTCAGGGGCATAGTCATTGTATGCCACTTGAGCCTTTGTCGAACCACTTTGTAACCCAATCAAGTACACGTCCAAGTCCTTAGAAAGTCAACTTTGCAGTAAGAGTTTGTTTCACCAAGCATAACTCAATTTGACTAAGGCATGGACGCTTTTGAGCTAGGCCACTACATGCCAATTTTGAGCAAACAAGCTAAGAGTGTTGATGCATACGTGCGTTGCATGTGAATCTTTTCCAATATATGATATTGTGCTTTGGAGATGTAAGAATCATTTAATTGTTCAATTCTTTAGAAAACAAGTGCTACTCAACTGTGAACTCTATCACCTGAATTGTTTAGTTTTTTATAACTTAAATTATACCATACATGTGTTGTAGGTGCTCAACGTGTTCTTTTGATTAATATCATATTATTAAACCAAGAATTGATGCTCACACATAATATTTATCAAAACCATTTTTTTGATAGTGAAAGCAACTAATATTGCAAAACAAAACGTTATTTCTAAATCATTTTTTTTTTTTGCCAAAAAAAAAGAGGTACTATTCTCTTTCACATTTACAACATATTAATTAACCATGAATATATAATTTTTCCTTTTCAACTAATAAATGAAATAAGGTAGAAGTTATGAATTACTTGTATAAGCAACTACATTAATGGACTCCTAAAAAATATTGTTGATATTTTACTCCATGGAAGCAAGAAAAAGATTAGGTGTTGAGTATCTGATATCTAAGTCAGTGCAAAGAATTGGTCATAGAAAAGACAATAAAGACACACTTTCCTAGTAGACACTTGCATGAAATCTAAGTCTAAAATATCATATATGTCTTCATATAAAACTCTACAAATTTTAAATAGAATAGATCCAATGTATCTATACTATTATAAAAAGTCAATAAAAGTGAACTTTTTTTGATTAATTATCATGTCCCTATTAAAAAGATAAAAGACACCTCTATCCTCATGTATTAAATTATTCAATATATTAATTAAATATGCGTTCATATTGTAAGAATAAAATTAAGTTTTTAAAACTTTTATTGAATTTCCATTTTAATAATGTTTAAATTGTGAATTTCAGTTACATATTTTTTAATTGACTTTTAAATATTGAATTTTAGTAATTGTAAATTTTATTTCATATGTTACACAACTTTAGTGGCAATTCAAATAACTCATTTAAGACATAACGATAATATTCTAAATGTCTTTTAATTTGTCTAGTAAATTCTATTTAGACCTTGAATTTACTAATGGGTTATTTCTGTTTCTATATAAACCATTCGGTGGAGCTGTTCTAGAATACATACTGAAATCCATTCTTGAGTTTTCTAAGTTTTATAAGTTTTTCCTATATATACTGAAATCCATTCTGAAATCCATACTGAAAGCTGTTCTAAGTTTTTCCTAGTTTTGTCAGCCTATCTTTCCAAACTTTGTTGAGTTTCCTAACTTTCCAGCTTTTGTCAAACCCATTTCAATATTCACATTGACCAATTATTTCTTATATATTTGTACAACTACAAGAGGTTTTCCCCAAACCCCATGCCCCCTCAAAACATAATTCCCAAAACTAGTCACTTTTAAACTTAATTCTCAAATTCAGTCTTTTTTTAAAAACTTCATTTGAAATGACGCCTTCTTAACTAAAATGTCATTTAAAATGATGATTTGAAGTTTAATTTTTTTCCTGAAAACGTCATTGGTAATGACGTTTTTGAAGTCGTCATTCAAAATGACGTTTTTAAACATGATTTTTTTAAACGGCAATAATAGACGTTAAAAATTACAAAGGGGATGAAAATGTCATTTAAAATGACGTTTTTAAAAACATCATTTTGAATGAAGATTTAAACGTTTATTCACCTTAGTTAAAAATTCCCAAATCATAGGCAAGGTCAAAAAATTTCAAATATTTTAACAACGAAGTCCTGTACTCCTCCTCCTCCTCCAACGACTCAGCGACTAAGCAGACAATAGGAGGACCAACAGAGCCTTATGAAATCTAACCTTAATCCACAGCTCCACCGGCCACTAGCGACTGAGCAGTGAGCACAACTTCCACCAGTGAGTATCTTCATTCTCCATTCCAGCCTTAATCAATTTTGGCCAAAATTGATTTTTGCCCAAAATTGATTTTGGCCTAAATCGATTTTGCCCTAAATCCGTATTTTGGCCTAAATCGATTTTTGCCCTAAATCTTTATTTTGCCGTAAATCTGATTTTGGCCTAAACTTCATGCCGACAATTCTACTAAACTTCAAGCCTAGACCGACAAGGAATACAAATGAACAACCCTTGCAAGCAGCTTGTCTGCTAAAATATAAGGGAATTCCCACATTTTGCTGTTGGTTTTGGGTAAAAGGCCGAGATCATGCAAGCACATGCATATAAGAGGAAAAATATTTGCAAATTGAAGTACATGGAAACTCAGCAGAATACCATGGTCTCTTTGGGTGTTTCATATCTTATTGAGTGATTCAAAGGCCCCTTTGTGTTTTGCTTTAATGTATAAGTGAGCCAAAAACCCACAGACACCTTTTCTTTGAATGCCCTTTTACCAATAGATTATTGACCTCATTACAGAACATATGAAATTTAAAATGTCATGGATTGGTGTGCCCAAACCTGGTGCAATGGAAATTTTCAATAGCCTGGATTGGAGTGGCCAGACTTGGTGCACCGGTTTGTTGAAAATATGAAAAGGAAGGGTCTCCTAAAGGTGATTGGTGCTGGATTGCATTAGGCTTAAACTAAGCATGGCTAAAGGATACCAAAGATCAACTGAAAACTTGTGATTGCAAGGACAATGACGACTACCAACAACCTTGTCTTTTAATTGGGGGATGGTTGTCCTTCTGCTTCGATAAAAAAAAACTACCATCCCATTTCCTTTTGTTTTTATTTTTTGTTCTTTCGATATATGGATTTCACTTACTAACTAAACATACCATCTCTTATTTTTTATTTTTGAAAAATTATCTACAAGCTAACTTTTGATTATTGTATTTGATGTGTTTTAACTGGGTTTAAATAGCATTATCGCGAGTTCCACCTTGCTATATTACTAAAGAATTGCCTACATATTATGGGGATTCATGCATGCTAGCACATCTCTGGTACTTTTTTTGTTTGCTATGAACACATTGATAGATGGCCGATCCTCAACTGTTTTACATATTTAGTTATTTTTTTATTGAAATTATTGAACGTAGTTAGATTGTCTTTTCAAATCATATAATGTCGATTCATAAGGTAAGGACATAGTTTGGCAAAGGATAAAGACTCTCAAAACTCAATAAAAAGTGAGAGTCAAAGGTAATAAAATATTATGTGACCGACGTATAAGTTACGGGATAATTTTATGATATCGAAACAAAATTAGTAACTTTTCAAAAGTTATTACTTTTGGGGTTCAAATTATATCTTTTAAAATTAAAATTACAATTGCTTACGATAATTCATGTTTGATCATGAATATGCTTTTTTTAGTTGTAATTTCACTTTTAAAAAATATAATTTGACCTTTAAAAGTTATATTAATAGTTATAACAATTAATTTTAAAAATTATAACTTCCATAATTGTTCATAACATTTTATCGATCATGTGTTTTGCAATTGTAATTTCTAAAAAATGTAATTATCTTAAAAAATTATAAATTTTAATGCGTTACCAATTTTGATGCCATAGTCTTCAACACCATTGAATGTCTTAGCACCCATCTTGAGAATGTCTCAAAAATGTTGCACACATGATCTCTTTGTATTATCTTTGTACACCACCTTAATATGAACTATTGAATTAGTGGGTCCTTTGAGTTCGTTCCACATTTAATGACTGAGATCATACCACATCAAATGGTGTAAATGAGATGGTAGATAAAAATAATGTACATATTATTATTGGTTTCGAAACACAAAAACGGTTCATCCTTATAATTAGGAGTTGTCAATGATACCAAAAAATCATATCTCCATTTATTTCATTTGTGGATACTTTTATTATTATTGTGGATGTTTTTATCACTGGTGCAACGGTAGATGGAGTCAGTGTAGATGTGGGTGTAGTAGCACTCGATGGGCCTGGTGCAACGGTAGATGGAGTAGGTGTAGATGTGGGTGCAGCGGCACCCAATGGGCCTATTCCAACGGTAGATGGAGTCGGTGTTGATGTGGGTGCTACCCATGACGCAGTTGATGCGCATGGTGTACATGATGGTCCACTTGGTTATAGGTCTGTACTAAACATACAATGTACGTAATTAAATATTTTACATATTATTATGTATTTAAAAATTTGTTGAAATGTATAAATGTGATGTCACATTTTCGGAGCAACACACTCCTACATATGTACTATGTCACTATCGGGACTAGCTGGACTAGATGCGCGAGAATCAGGTATATCAGCTTGACCATATTTGATTGTGAACTCGGATGTTCGTTGTCAAAGTTTGTTAGTTTGTTAGATTGATGACATTGAATTTACGTGTTAAGTGAATGTTGAGATGTTGATTTTTATTTGTTTATCCATGTCATTGAGTTGAGTGTGTTGTATACAGGTTGAAAAAATTTGGAAATGTCCAATTTTTAAAGGAAATTTTGTCCAAATTTTTTAGAAAATACATTTAGATTACTTAATAAATTTATCACAATTTGTATTGCAGATGATATGGGAGCCATATATAGCTGATGTATTGGGTGCCCTACCAGACCATTGCCTTATTGGGCAAGATATTTGGCGCACACGAGCCCCATTGATTTTCTTCAATGTCGTGGAGTGACATTTTTCAGATAGAGTTACTTGATAGTTTGGCCTGATTCAGTGCATACCACAGTCATGCGATACTAATCGGGCCTTGCATGCTGTCAACTGTCGAGGCAGATTTGGTCGGGACTAGTCTGTAGTATATCAACTCTACACAGAGATGTGGGCCCATCGTAGAGATACTGTTGTTACCGGAGATCTGATTACTGCACCTATTGATCTGACCGACGTATACATGCAATAGTATCGTCACATCACACGGCGTCTTGTTGGTCCACCTGTCGCTAGGCCAACTGTCGGGTTTCAGCCTGTTGGGAGCATCATAGAGCTTCTGGTAAGATGTTAAATGTTGTTATATTCAATTTGCAGGACAAATGTTACTAATTGTTTAATACATTTACGAAATTGTTGAAATTTTTTCTTGTAGAAAGATACACTTACATGGATATATCACACTGTATGTGGTACACATGAGGGCAGCCTGGACTTGGCATATTGCATGGACACCATTTGGCATATTACTGATATGAGCTCCTCATGTTTGATAGCTCTCTAAGAGCACCGAAGATTTGCCGCACCTTCAGGGGTCAGCAGATGATGTATCGTCTACATCTACACAGTCACCGCCTCATCTTTACCAAGATTGGACTATTCCATTATCTCCACCATCAACATCGGCACAGGCTCATGCATTGTCTCCGACACCAGTGACGACACCAACAACGGCGCTGACACTTAAGTCGACACCGACACCGACAGTGGTAGCTGAATCACCATTAGGATCGACACACGCTCATGCACCGACTCCCACACATGCGCCTACTTCGACACTACCACGGTACTTGATCATACAATGGTAACAGCACATGCACCCACATCAACCTCGGCATCGACACCCATACCAACACTGACATGTACACCGATACCGACCCCAGCATGTACCTCGACAACGACACCGGCATCAGCATCTATAGTTGACCATACACGGACACCAACACTAGCACCGGCATCTACCTTAACACCGACTATAGTTGCTTCGAGACCTACCTCATCTGGATAGCCGCCCGTATCAGATCCATTTTTACATGAGGAGGGAGTGACACATGAGCCTACAGTTGTAGGTGTAGGCCTTGTGCGAGACGGGCTGCGGGTTAGAGGTGGAGGACAAGGTTGGGGACGAGGGCGAGGGAGAGGGCGTGCACAACATGCACATCATCACAATGATGTAGGTGTGTCACAGGTTATACCCCAGGATATTGAGTAGGAGGTTCGCAGACAGCCGAAACGACATAGGCGACCACCTGTGTATGGGACTTGATGTTCATGTATTTGTTGGCCTTTTTTTTTTCTACACTGTACAAATATTTTCTTTTGTACATAAATTGTCAATTATACAATCATGTTTTGTTATAGTATTCTTCAATCAAATAGCATGATCTAGACAAAATAACACTAGCTTATAACTTCTTCACACAACAGTAAAATAATATTTTTATCCGAAAAGAACACTAACATAACACTTGTTCCACATCACGACCATAACAGTTGTCTACACAATACAACACTAACTTAACACTGATCCATTCAATACCGACTAGACATTTTATCTTGTGATTCTAACATCACAATTCTCCACAAATGTTTCATGGGTCAGCATCTTCGTCGGACATCTCGACATCAGAAATGCATCCAACTTCATTACTTAGAAGGAAACTTATACGTGTTTCTTCCGTTAACCCATCTTCAGCACGTTCTCGTGCGATGCGATGGAGGTTGTAACGATTAAGATGAATTGCCATGCGATTGTTCTTAGCACGAAAACGATACAATGCTCGCTCCAGTTGTTGAGGTGTCTCAACTGTCATATGGATAGCAATTTGTCGAGGCTTTCGTAAATTGCAAGTTTGCATATCTTCAATAAGATTTTCTCGCTCCGTCAGACGATATTGTAATTCAGCCCTCATGGTTCTTATGACACTGCTACAATAACGTAAACGAGGATTTATTGGATAGAAAAACTCATCCTCTAAGGCCCAATGATAACCCATATTTTCATATAAAGTTCTAACACTATAATTCATGTTTGAAATAAGTTTTCTTCACTTACTTGCTTAAAGACGGTGAATATACAGTGAAAACACAAATCTCCCAACAACTGACCATATGAATACAAACATTGTTTTGAAGTGACAACTAACTGCTATGTCATAATGCTGAAGAAGAAAAAGTGACTACGCGTGACTACTTAATGTCATGTGTTGAAGTGACTACACCTTGAATGAATTTTAGCAGACCATGTGGTGTGGTGAATTGACAAAACCAGGAATGGTTTTCAACATACCATGGGCTGAACTAACCTAACCTTTAATGAGTTTAAGCATACCAAGTGTTGAAGTGACAACACACATTTGATGATCCAAAAGATTAAAATGACCTTACACTTGTCTGATGAATGACTATACCATATATGACCTCTGATAACTACACTGTTTCACTTTTGACTGATATGACCTGTCTAACACAGTAGGCTTGGGACACTACTATTTAAACACCATTTTACCATTGATATGATAAACACAACATTATGTCTACATCAAATTTCTCTATGAGCTTAACAATCGCAGATGTGAACGGGTTTGGTTATTATAAGAGCATAACGATGATTACAAGAATAAGAGAATTTCTGATCCAAAAGAGTATTATGTAGGAGTACGACGAGAGTGGGCTTTTCGTGCTAAAGAATCAAACGAACTATTTACACAACTAAGAGAACTTGGCATACCAATGCCTCGTAGACGATCACTAACAATGCAACGCCGAAATAGAGAGGACTACAAATCAACAGTAAAACAAGTTTGAAGAGAGAATAATAGAATGTTGGTTCGTAGGTCTCGCTATTAAATGCTCCAACAAGTAAAAGACATGATGGGAACTGGACATGGACAAGAGTTGACACCAGTTGAGCAAAACAATATATTGTCTAATGCACAATACATGTCAGATGATTATATGTCTAATTAAGCTTAACAAATTTTACATTTGTTCATTAGTGAGATAGCAAGATTTTCTACTCAGTGTAGTGTCAAGTCATGTCAGTCATTTGTATTTGAATTGTTGTGTATTTACTTTGTCATTGTGAACTCATTTCATTGCTTTGTTAGTGTAGTCAATCTAGTGACAAGCCATGTCAGTCCTACTTTATCAGTGTAGTCAGTCTCGTGATAAGTCATGCCAGTTCTTTTGTCATTCATGAAGTATGTCAATACTTTATCAGTGTGGAGTTATATCATTATTTTATTAGTGTGTCATCATTTTATTGACAAGTCATGTTAGTCCTTTTGTCATTCACGAGTTATGTCATTACTTTATCAGTGTGAAGTCATATCATTACTTTACCTGTGTCAAGTCATGTTAGTAATTGTCCTGTCAAATTTAAAATATAATTGTGTTTCGTGTCTATATAAACCATCCTTGTTCATTGCGTACATCATAACCCTAAATATGTCAAAATGCACATCTAACTGGAAATCTAGTCAAACCACCCAAGGTTCTTCATCACGCAATGAACAACAAAGTTCATATTCATCCTACGAACGTCAACGCTCAACTAGCCAAACAGCATGTGGTGTAGACGTAGTTCTTTCAATTGAATCTTACACAGATTCTATCGGTGTAACTTGGTATAGACAAAAACGTGAGTTCCGTAATGAGCTTATCGACCCTTATCACTCATTCGGTCAAGTTAGACACGTATTTGTAGGGGATACGACCAACTCTTTGCCTTCTAGTGTTCATATCGAACCCACTCCAAGATGGCGACAGTTATATGACAAACGTTGTGGGCTTGAAGTATACTGTCATCGGCATGGATTAATGGTACCGAAGACATGTTTGGCTGATATATATGATCCACAAAACTCTACCAACCATAACAAGATTATAGCAAGGCTTGAATGTGAAAATGATCTAAGGCAGCGTAGACTTGATCGTTTCCATGTAATCGACCATGCAAAAATTGAGCATTTCGATCTTGATTATGCTGAGATTCAAATTTTGTAGGATCCGTTACTTGTTTCAGATACAAAGTTTCTGATTATTCCGATTTAAATGATGATGCGTCTGACACTTTTATTCCATCGAGTTTATGTGTAATGGGCAACCCTCTATGTTGCTTTCTACATCAACCAAATTATTAACAAACTATATCTCTTACAGTGTCATGTAATAAATTTGTTTTGTTTTAATGTATAAGTATCTTTTTCTATATTTTAAAGTTTTGCACACTTTTGTAGGCCTACTATAAATGTTCGATGAACTTATAACATAAAATTGGAATACATAATTTTTTAACATATACAAATCAAATTTCTAAAAAAAATCGTTTTTAAAAACTTCATTTAAAGTGACGTTTTACAAAAAAAGACTAAGTTTGTGAAATAAAGTTTTGGGAAGTGAAATTAAAATATTGAGATTTTTTTTAGTCAATTTATGCGCACATCAACTAAAATGGGTGATGAGTAAAATATAATTTCTTATTTACATTTTCTCTTTTTCGCATACTGTGTGAAATGAAATTGAACTTCAAGCAATGATAATATATTCTTATTAAAATGGGGAAACGCTATGGTACCATCAGTGGTATCGTATCGAAAATTACAACTTTTTAAGGTAAAGTTGTAATTTTTTTGAGGTGTAAGTTACAATTTTAAATGGCATAATCGATCATAAAATGTTGGAATTCATACTAAAAATTTATGATTAGGAGTGTCCACAACTTAGTAAATCCTGGGTTAAAGAATGGGTTAAATACATACTTTTTGATATAAAAGTGTGATTTCAAAACACGCTTTTAAGTTTTTTTTTATTAAATATATGTTTTACAAATATGTTTTTATATTGAAAAATATAAATTAAATAATGCTTTTGTGAATTTTATTTTCGATTATAAATTAAATTTAAAATTATTATGAAAAGGGAATTATATTTATTTACATTTATTTAATTTTTTTTATCTGCTGAATTATTATGTGAGACATAAAGTGGAAGAAAACGTCATTGTAAAAAATTACGGGGTGGAAAACGTCATTTTAACAAAGGGATGAAAACGTCATTCGAAATGACGTTTTTAAAAACGTCATTCAAAATAACGTTTTCATCCTCTTTTGTAATTTTTAACATCTGTTACTGCCGTTTAAAAAAATCATGTTAAAAAACGTCATTATGAATGACGACTTAAAAAACGTCATTAGCAATGACGATTTTAGGAAAAAAATTTAAACTTCAAATCGTCATTTTAAATGACGTTTTTAAGTAAGAAGATGTCATTTCAAATAACGTTTTTTTTAAAAAGAGCTGGGTTTAGCAATTAAGTTTAAAAATAACTAATTTTGGGAATTATGTTTTGAGGGGGATGGGTTTGGGAAAAACCTCACAATTACAAGCACATCATATTTTCTTGTGTTTTGGGCAACTCGATTAGTGTCAAGTTCACTCTTTCCTTCTAGTAGACGTGACCGTTGACAAGGTGCTGCTACAAGCTTCTAGATTAGATTTTGGAATCGCTGGTGTTCGTCAGTACCCTCACGTGAGGATGCTTAGCTGCTTTAGGACAGTGATTATACGCCTCTCGGACTTACAGGCTAGCTCTTTCCAAATTAATTTATTTGGTTTATATAGATTGCATGTTTATACATATTCTATATTTATTTAAATTGCATGTTATATTTTTAATAATCTAACTACTGTTTGCATGTTTTATTTCAAATTTTAGATTACAACACTCATAGTTATTTTGCTCACATCATAATTCTAATAATTGTTGACTTGGCCAAAAGTTCAGTAGCAGTTTTTCTTAATTCCAATTATAAATCTATGCTTAAAATCTATATTTATTTTTGATGGGCCAAGCCCAAGGGCCTAGCTCAAATTATAAGCTCAGTCCGAGTTTATAGCCCATCTCCAAGAGTTCCAGTAAGTCCAACTCAATGCGGTCAACCCGAACAAGCTCATCAAGAATCAATGAGCAATATTAGTAGGGAGTATGCAAGATCATTAAAGAGTCTCCTTCACCACCTTGGAGTAAGGGTCATCCAAGAGCCTCCTCTACTACCTTGGAGTAAGGGTTGTCAAAGAGCCTCCTCCTCGCCACCTTGGAGTAAGGGAGAATCCAGGAGCCTCACCCTTGCAGCCTGGAGAGAATCAACCTCCCTCATCCTTGACCAAGTCCTTTGGAGAGCACCATAACTTCCTTACCGGTTAAGGAGAGGAGAGGTCGCCAAGATATTTAATTACTATTAAACGGCCCCAACCCGTTATGACCGTCAGACTAACTATTCAATTACTATATCAAGCCACTATAAATTGTACATCCCACCAACACTTGGGGGACATCAGACTCATTTGAGCATAATTCTCTTCTCTCCTCATCTCTCAAAGCTTGTAATCTTGTGCTCTCCCTCCACACCGGAGATAATAAAATTTCGGCGATTCTTACCATTCAAAGTGGACATAGGTCATATTGACCGAACCACTATAAACTTTCTCTTCTCTCTCCCTTTATTTTACTGCATTTTATATTACTTAATTGACAGGTGGTGTGCAAACCAATGTTGTGTATCATCAATTTGGTGCCGTCTTTGGGAACGACATAATTCTCACATACACACTTTCTTTACTGAATCAAAGGCGATCACCGCCAGGATCCATGAGTCAGCCTGAAGACAATCCAGCACAAGAGAAAGAGGTTGCTCCTCCGCCTGCAAATCTCGTCCCAAATGCACAGTAGATGCTGGACACAATGCAACAACTTGTATCCCAGAACCAACAGATTTTGCAACTGATGCTCAAACAACAAGGAGGAGCACAACTTAGAACTCAAGTTAGAGGAGCTCCACGACTTGGTCAGAGTACCCCTGGGCGCCCCACATAGGAGGTCTCACCATAAGGGACCTCCACCTCCTCCTCCACATGGTGGAGACCCCATTTTCAAGAGGATGAGGGTGAAAACTATTTCTATGATAATTCTAGAGTACCTCCTCCCAATCACTAGGACGAAAAAATTAAGGATGTGCAAAATCAATTGGGTGACATCTTCAACGCCATGAAGGCACAAAGACTTAAGACAGTGGACTACCTCGTAAGTCGAACCGACACACCTTTCAAACCTAACGTGGTGAACTACCCATTCTCTCAAAAATTCAAGATGTCATCCGTCGAAATTTTTGACGGTACAAAGGATCCACTGGACCACCTCGAAATTTTTAAGACCTTGATGCAGCTGCACAACGTCCCCGACGAAATCATGTGTAGAGCATTTCCAACCACCTTGAAAGAATTCGCTGGACAATGGTTCGCCAAGCTCTCTCCAGCCTCTATTGGCTCGTTTACTGAGCTGAGCAGGTCCTTCGTGTCACACTTCATTGGAGGACGCCGCCACCAGAAGCCTGCTACCCACCTACTTAGCATAAAGTAGGATCAAGACGAGAGCCTGAGGAGCTACCTCATTCGTTTTAACGAGGAGTTCCTTCAGGTCGAGGAGCCCGACTATAAGGTCAGTATGACCGCCTTCCTAGGAGGCCTCAAGTCATCAAACTTCCTCTTCTCAGTGATGAAGAGCCTACTAAAGAGTATGCCAGAACTATTGGCAAAAGCTCAAAAATATATGAATGTTGAGGACATCAACAAGTCCAAGCGAGGTGAATCATCTCACCGGTCGCCACAAGCTTGATCTATCTTTGCATTGCTCTCAAGCAGGCAGCCTATTTTCAGCTGAGTGGCTCTCTCACGGGTCGCCAAAAAATTGGCTTCTGCATTGTTCTCAAACAAGCAGCCTATATCTCTAGCTTAGTGGCTCTCTTATGGGTCGCCAAAAGCTTGGCCTCTGCACTGGTTTTAAGCAGACAACCTATTTTTAGCTGAGCAGCTTTCTCACGGGTCGCAAAAAACTTGGCTTCAGCACTGTTCTCAAACAGACAGCCTATTTCTAGCTGAGCGGCTCTCCCGCGCCAAAAGCTTGGTCTCTGCTCTGCTCTTAAGCAGGCAGCCTATTTCTAACTGAGCGGCTCTCTCGTGGGTCGCTAAAAGTTTGGCCCTTGCTCTACTCTCACGTAGGCAACCTATCTCCAATTGAGCAGCTCTTCCGTGGGTCGCCAAAAGTCTGGCATCTACTTTGCTCTCAAGCAAGCAACTTATACCTCAAGCTTAAGAATTCTCTCATGGGTTGCCAAAAGTTCTATTTCAAAAGGTGTAGCTCTCTCATGAGCAATCATCAAACTCTGTCTTTACTCTCGCGCAAGTAGTCTACCTTTCTCTCCAGGTAATTTTGTCATCTCTAGCCAGGCTCTTGAAACTTAGCTCGTCTACAAGCCGAGGGACTACATTACATTGAATGTCAACAATCAGACCTCATTCCTCATTCTTTTGTGTCCATTTGGTACCGCTACCTCGTTGCCATAGCACCCCGAGCTTAACACCTAGCGCAAACAAGCTTTACTTGCGCTTGCCTCCAAACAGCGCACCTCCCTCGCGATCAACAAAATCGTCAGCCAACGGCGCCCAGTACCATGGGCTCCTCTCTAATGGCTCCCATCACCATATGGTGCCCAACACCATGGGCGCCTCTCCAACAGCACCCAATGAACTTCCATTTGACAAGACTACCAAGGCACCCAGCCTGCTCGCCTGAGACTGCCGAGGCACACAGCTTGCTCTCCCAATATGGATCGTCGTAGCAGCCCCGCTCACCTGGCCTGTTTGTCTCTCCACAGTGCGTCCCCTAATTCGTCCAACTTGCACACTAGCGGCACCCGAGACAAGCCCATACACTTGCGTGCCTCCCTCGTCTGGCTGGCTCGCCTAATTGGGGTCACCACAGCTTGGGCGCCCAATCCCTTTCTCGCTTGGCTTGCTTGCCAAAATTGGGGTCACCCCAGCCTAGGTGCCCAACGCCTCCTCCTCACGCACTGCAGCGCGCCTAGCAGCGGGAGCCTCCTTTCTCCCCACTTCTTTGCCTATAGGCTGTTTCAGAATGGACGCCCATGGCACCTCCACACCGGCGCCCAACACCTCCCCCTCCTCTTTAGGCTCTCCACCAAGATCCATATGCTCCTCTCCATTCGACATTGTTCAAAGCTTTCAACTCAAGAGCCTCACCTATGTGTTCTTGGAGGATTTCAAGAAGAGCTCTCCTTCTCACTCAAGATTGTATGGAATGAGGCTCTTCAAAAAAAACAAAATGAAAGAGGAAGTTTTCATATCTAATGGAGTCCCACAGGTAAAATGAGTCTACTAGAAGGGAGGGAGTCGACAATCAAAATGAGTCTTCAAAAAATTCGGATTTAAAAAGGGCTGCATGCTATTTTGACCGTAGCTTTTGGTCCAAAACTCCAAATGGGGCTTATTATATATCAAATCGAAGCTTTCGACAAGCCTTACAAAACTCATTGCTTATAACAGTGAATAACGCTGTAAAAAGTCCAAAAAAAGGCTCAAAAACAGTTGTTTTGGCTTCCCGAAAAAAAAAAAATTTTAGCTGCTTGCCAAGGACGCTGCCAACATGCTCAAGACCCTGCCTGCTCACCCAAAAGCTGTCTGGTCGCCCAAAATCGAGCGCCCAGCCCCCTGCATGCTATTTTGACTGTAACTCTTGATCTAAAACTCAAAATAGTACTTATTATATATCAAATCGAAGTTCTTGATGAGCTGAGCAAAACTCATTACTTTAGTAATGAGCTTTTCAGGAAAAGTCCAAAAAAGGCCTAGAAAGAGGTGTTTTGGCCTCTCAAAGTTTTTTTTTTAAAAAAAATTATGCTTGCCTAGAACAGTGCCCTGCTTGCCCGAAAAGCTATCTGCTCGCCTAACTCTCTACTCGAAGTTTTGATCGTAACTTTTGCTCTGTTACTCCAAATGAGGCATATAATATATCAAATCGAAACTCTCGGCGAGCTCTACAAGATTCATAGCTAAAAGCTATGATTGATGCTATTAAAAGTCCAAAAAATTTCTATAAACAGATGTTTTGGCCTCCTAAAGTTTTTTCAGTTGTATCAGTCAGCCAAATATTCAAACTCAAACTGAATGCCCTTTTTTCTAAGTTCCGTTAGACGCAGGGCATTGGGGGAAAATGATGGGCCAAGCCCAAGGGCCTAACTCAAATTATAAGCCCAGTCCGAGTTTATAGCCTATCTCTAAGAGATCCAGTAAGTCCAGCTCAATGCGGTCAACTCGGACAAGCTCATCAAGAATCAAGGAGCAACATCAGCAGGGAGTATGCAAGGTCATCAAAGAGTCTCCTCTACCACCTTAGAGTAAGGGTCATCCAAAAGCCTCCTTTACCACCTTGGAGTAAGGGTTGTCCAAGAGGCTCCTCCTCGCCATTTTGGAGTAAGGGGAGCATCCAGGAGCCTCACCCTTGCAGCCTGGAGAGAATAAAGCTCCCTCATCCCTGACCAAGTCCTTTGGAGAGCACTATAACTTCCTTGCCGGTTGAGGAGAGGAGAGGTCGCCAAAATATTTAATTACTATTAAACGGCCCCAACCCGTTATGACCACCAGACTAGCTATTCAATTACTTCATCAAGCCACTATAAATTGTACATCCCACCAACACTTGGGGGGCATCAGACTCATTTTAGCATAATTTTCTCCTCCCCTCTCAAAACTTGTAATCTTGTGCTCTCCCTCCACATCGGAGATAATAAAATTTCAACGACCCTTGTCATTCAAAGTGGACGTATGTCATATTAACCAAACCACTATAAACCTTGTCTTCTCTCTCCCCCTACTTTACTGCATTTTATATTACTTAATTGATAGGTGGTGTGTAAACCAATTTTGTGCATCATCAATTTTTACACATATTTCCAAATTATTATATTTATATCTATTTTTACCTATATTTAACAGCTATTCCTCATATTGTGTCCACATAAATTTTCTGACCTTCTGTTCTCTCTCATTATTGACTTCAATATCCATTTATCCAAATTCTTTCAGTTTGTGTTATGCTCATGTACGCAACTAATATTCAATATGCAATGAATAATACATCATCAACTAAAAAATGGAACCTTTTTTTTTCGATTAGTTAACAAATGGAACTAATTGCTTCTAATTTGATGTTCTCGCTTTTCTCTTCATTTTAAAATCTTGTGGTTTGCACTTATCGGGCTTAAAGAAAGATATTGGAGAACTAGTCAGCATCTTCCCCACAATCCCTAATGCGGTCCAAGACTCCAAATCAATACTCTCTCACTTGATCGCCTCTCATTCTGGACAAGTACATCATAGATGATAAGCCAGAGAGACTTAGGTCTGCTGTAGATATAAGTAGATATGAGAGTGAGAAAATTTTAATATTAATCAAACTCTTAAAATTTAAGAGTTGTTAGTTTTTAAATTTACTGTAATTTAATATAACTAATGAGGATATTTTGGACAATGGAGATCAAAATGAACTTAATATTAAACAAGTTTCTTTGATAAATTTATCACCAAATAAATCCATAAAAGATAATCGGCCTTCAAATTTCCATACTAATTTCACTTGTAAGGTCTTTAAAATGGGTCTGCAAGTTGGGTTGATCTGCGTTTGTAAGTTTTTTCAAACTGGGCTTTAGTGTTTGTCAAATTTTTAAGTTCGCATCTGGGCTTTGTAGAATTGCCCAAAGATTTGGTCCTCGGTCGGAGTCCACATGCGGGCTTGTGCTGGGTGATTAATAGCATTTTGCCCCCTCAAAATTTTTAAAATATTACTTTGTCCCTGAAAATTTTAAGTCTTACATTACACACTCAATGCATCTCAATTTTTAGATATTTTTCAATCCTTCTTACTTGACCATATGGATGATTAATCAATTGTATGCCAATAATGCTCAATCTAATTTATTCTTAACCAAATACTTATAGATCTCACAGCAATATTCATATATGAAATAATTTAAATTATCAATGTTCCAACACAGACTCAAGTTCAGATCTCTAACCTCAAGGACCAAACTATTATCCCCTAGGACAACTTGCTATTTTAGGATTAACTCAAGCTAGAACAAATAAGAAAAAATAAAATCTAACCAGCTAATTGTTCTAGGAAGGTAAGATGGTTGTCATCGACAAGCTAAGGAGAGAGTAAGAGTTACTACTTATTCCCCAAAAGGGTGAATTTTTAAGATGCCCTCTGGCAATTGCTTGTAGTATAAGTCAATACTATAGCACCATTAGATACGAGGAGTCTTGGTGTCTCTCATTTTACCATTAATGGTGATCGGCTAGTTTAATTGGAGTGAGAACATAGTAAAAAACAATGCTCTAACAAGCTCCCCAAGCATTGGGGTCACAACTGATTCTTATTCTCACAAAGCATAGAAAGAACTTTGAGGTAGAAAACTAGTTAATTTGAAGATGTTTACGACCCTGTTTATGAGGCTTCCACTAAGGTAAGAGCGGCATAACTCAGGTTTACGACTTTCCCATTATATGGGACTTAATGGGTTTTTAAACCGGACATAATCAAGTTTTATTGTGTTGTATTATTTAAATTAATATATTGAAACAACTTTTTTTTTTTTTTGGAGATATTTAACTTTCCTTCATTAATCATGTCGGGCTAGCGAACTGCCCAATTTGCCAAGTGCAACATAGAAGCGGGCACACGGTCGAATATGCATGATCTTTGTCAAGTTTATGCTCGTGAATCACTCCATTCACATGTTAAACTAATGTATCTAAAAGTGTGTGTGTGTGTGTGTGAGAGAGAGAGAGAGAGAGAGATGAACTCAATTCTCATAAACTAGAAGATACAAAGGAAGGAGAGGAAAACGTATCCAAATACAAACCATGACTAAAAAACGAACACGTAGGTAATAAATATCCTAAATATAGATGTTGAGTACTATTTTCTGTCAGCGCAAGCCTGAATTTAGACCAAGACACATTAGGAATAAGCATGGAGCCACTTATTTAGTACTAGTTTTGAGTCTTGATCGAGCGTGAGGGGCCATATTTACCTCTGAGCCTGCAAAATATGGCCAAAGAGTTAGCACTAATTTGCCTTCTTCAAGCGAAGAAAGCCTGGGCATTAGGATAATAGGGATTTACCAAAAACATACGCTTGTAGGTTTCAACAAGCAGTTTGGGATCACATTTTGTCTGCGTGTAAGCACCAATCTTGATCATCTCCTGCATAGGAATCTACGTGAAAATGTTGCTATTCAAGATCCAAGAACTTCGTTATTATAGGATTTCCAACGAATAGGAGGCATATTGATACATTTTAGTGGTCATGAATTTCTTCATAACAAGGTAGGAAATATGACCACTAAACTCTATATGGCAAAGGCATAATGATTGGAATTTATCAGAAATCCCTTAATATAAACCTGGTTCTTGCAAAGCTTCTGTTAATTGGATTATTGAATGTGTTACTACTGCTCCTATGACTACAAAACCTTTCAGGGAGGTCAAGAAGAAGTAAACGTAGCAACCAAAAGCCTTTATTTCACCATTCCTACAACCAGGCTACCAGCCATCCATCCCTATGGTTAGATCCTCCCCAAGGTTTTGCACATTCCTAAACATGAATACCTGAACCAAAGGGTTTGTGGCCTATAATATGCTGCAAAGTAAAGCTTTTCTAGTAATTAACCCAACAAAGTGGAAGCTTGTTTTTCACCATGTCCGTTACCAGACTCCCAAACAAAAAGAATATTATGATCTATATTATGCTCTACTCCAAACCTTTTCTCATGATTTAGGTTTGAAAATTGGGTTAACAATGAATCTAGCTCGTTACATACCTCCATGAATGCCGCAATTTTAGGCCTGCCTGACCTGATATCATAGCTCCAAACATCTTGGAAGAAGATTTGATGCCTTTCAAGGAAAGGAGCATAGACAATGTCCACCTGAAAATCACATGTATCATTGAGAACTGGAAGAGAATTCCAAAAATAAATTCATAAGCACACACAAATTTGCATTGCTTGTTTGTCAAAACAAGCTTCCAAAAATATTTGCTGCTCTCATTAGGCAATGAATGCCAGTTTGCTTATGAAATGTGTGACCATTCAGAGCACCATTGAGGAAGATTGACGACTTACCAGACTGAATTTTTGGCCGAGGAAGAAAGGCCCATCATCAAATTTATGAAGAGCTGTTTCCAAGTAATCAAAAGCAGCACCTGATGCAGGTAACAGAAACTGATTAATTTCATATACAAGCATTACCATTTATTGCATGATGAATCTCACATGCAAGGTCTTAATCTCACCAGCTTCTTTCACTGCGTCTCCTTTAAATGAAGTAAACACTCCTTTGACAAATGTATCAGAGTAGGATATCAGCTCTTCAGCAAACTCTTTTTTGGCGGGGTCCTGCATTATTATATTGTCAACACTTCTCTCTGAAATTTTTTTTGGTGTGTCTGTGTTGTTTTTTTTTTTTTTTTTTTGGGGGGGGGGGGGGGGTTGTCAAACAAATTTCGCATCTTACATCTGGTAATAGCGCATGTCCTTCAAAGTGACTGTCTACATATTTGATCAAATCTAAACTTTCTCCAATGATTTTGTTCTCATGTTCCAGAGCTGGAACATGTAGAAAAGGAAAGTAAGGAATGAACACGAAGGGAAGATCATTTATCTTAATAAGGTTTTATGTTCCTTATGCAAAAATTACTCCAATGCTTGGATGAACATGCGAAAAGGATTTACAAGCAGTTACTGCCAAAATATATTCATCAATAATAGCCAAGATGGTGATTCAGAGAGGAAATTTTTGCTACAATTTAAGAAAAAGAATTCAAGGGATGATAAAGCTAATTATCGGGAGGACGAAGACTCATAATCAAGCTTCTCGGGTTAATTGATTCAACAGTGTCAGCACATGGGTCCCCAATCATCACGACGTATGAATAAGTTTCAAATTGCAAAAGAAAAATTGCCCTCCAGTCAATTAATTTCTAAATATACCTACCATTAAAATTAATATCACCATCCGAGCACCTTACACACCAATGAATATATTTAGTAACACGAAGTCCACATCCTCTCAACCACTTTATTTTTTATCATACTAAATTGAAGCATAAGCTCAGAAGCTTAATTCCAAAGTCAATACTACATAAAAAATGCAAAGGGCAGGGTATGTGAAATTAGGTGACAATTGCCTTTCAATGACAACAATATAGGTGACTGAGCATATAACATCACTGAGATAGAATTCAACACAGCGAGGATTCACAAAATTATAAAGAGGTTTGTTGCGGATGAACGTAATAACAGAGGCAAGGATATAATCAGCAAAAATTGAGAACAACTTCCCTTAAAAGAGTTAAAATAGGAAGCACACATTCGTTGAGACTGCAACTTCAACCCAAGTGGTCAAACATTTAGCTAACCATAAAGACTACTTCACTCATATCAATGGTTTTCAGAACAAAATATGAGAAGTGACAATCAAACGAGTCCATCCAAATACTTAAATATATAGGAACAAAATAATACCTTGTTAACATGGTAAACTTTCTCTTTGTACCAAGCGGGTCTGTTTTTGAAGGTCAATAGGAACCAATTTGATCTTATCCTGTAATCCCTGCATTCCACTATTCAAACAATACTAAGCCAATTTCCTTCAATCAAAACAAATAATGAAGTTTCTTCACTAAATTCCAAAGAAATCAGCACTGGATTGAATATTCCACCCACATCTTATATAGCATCTCCTAATAATGTATCGTATTGTAGATTTCATACACTGCCTAAAGAAAACTACAACCCCAAAACACCCAAAATACACACACCCACACGCAGAGAGGATATGAACAAAAAAGTTGCGATTGCGAAGAGAAGTAAAATCAAACCTTATAGTTCCTCACAACCCACGCACGCTACGCAAATGGGCACTGGTAATTGACGTATAGCCTTCAAAAAATAGAGCCAATTTTTTCATATTGTGCGAAGATTACACACACAATGCCCAAAATAGAACACAACATACGATACATATCAATGGAAGCCAAACAGAAATAAATTACAGAGTGAGAGATACCTGGTGGTACCGTCAAAGAGAGGTGGTGGTTCAGAAAAAGAATCCAAAATTGGAGGAAGAACCTCTTGAACACATCTGCAATCAGGTAAGCATAGCCAACAACATTAACACACGTACATACAGAATCTCTACTCTACACAGACATAAATATGTAGAGAGAGAGAGAGAGGGGGGGAGAGAAAGAGGAGAGAGAGAGTGGGGGGAACGTACGGTACAGCCCTTAATGTTATTCTGGTAATACAAGGCTGAACCTTTCGATCGGTGAACGTTGAGTTTGAAAATGAAGATGGTGATCAAAAAGGCTTTATAATCGAGTAGCGTGACCATATGACGTGGCAGTGGATGCGAAAGGCGGCTGATCAATTATTGCACAGCATTAACTGATTTCTTTCTTTCGTTTGCACAGTGCGGATATTCTAGTGATGCTTTGTTTGGTATCATAAAAAATTGAATTGATAAAAAATTAAGAAGATAAATAAAATATTATGTTTGATAAGGAAGGAAAGTAAGAAAGATGAAAAAATTGATGGATTAACTTTTTTTTAATTTATTAAAATTAATCTTTTCAAAATTGAAAGAAAAATAGATGAAAAGTTAATTATTTGTATTGAGATGTATTTTATTTGTCTATATATCTTTTTATATATACATATATTATGTATACATTAAAAATTAAAAAAAATAAAAATAAAAATTTTAAATTAAAAAAATATTTTTTTTCATCTTAATTAAGGGTGAAAATTTTTGACTCAACACGATGACACGACTTGAACTTGATGCGAAAATAAATATGTCAACTCGCAACTCGACACAACATAATTAGTTAAATGAGTTAAGTTAGGTTTGACTAATATTTGACACAAACCTATAATGACTCAACACGAATCTGACACGACACGACACGATTCACCCCTAATTTTAGTCGGAACAAAAAAAAATAATTATTTTTATTTTTCATCTATTCAACTAAATACAAAATAAGTAAAATGTATCTTTTCTACTTTTTATTCTCTCTACCAAACGAAGAATAAAAAAAGTATTAATTAGCTGACCTTCACGTTAACTGCCATGTCATTTAATTATTTTTTTTATTTTTAATTGCTGTCAATATAGCGTTTTTGCTAATTTGATCTCGTGGATAAGAGCACAAAAAAAATCTTTTGTGGGACGAGCAGGGACGTTCCGACAGGGATGTATGAGAAATGTTAGGATACAGACCGCCTATAATAGCTAGACGGCATGATTTCGTCACCAGTGACGAATAAATGAACAGAAAAAGTATTATTTATTACAACGGTGGCGTTACCTTCTTGTCCTAACGTAATATCCTATGCAACGTAAAAAAATTGATTCCACATAGTATTTTAATAATATTTGTTTGATATCAAAAATTAATTTTTCATTATATAATTTTATTTTGAGAGAATTATCACATGCCTCTTAAAGTTTATCACCTAATTATTTAAATTTTTTAACATTTAAAATATTATACACAAATAATTTAAAATTTGTATGTGCGTGATATTTAGACTCTTATCGTCAATGTCCGTTAGAATATCCGTTAACAAATTATATTCAAATTTTTTGAAATTTGTATGTATGTAATATTTAGACCTCTCAAATTTAAAATGTTATACTTAGACAAAAAATAATCTAATCAAAGATATAATATAAAATATTTTAAATTTTACAACCATAATTAATGCTATGTTATGTCATTATTGATGTAAAATTAAAAATAAATTTATATCAATAAAATAAACATCTATTTTTTTTAAAAAAAACCATAATTAGTATATACTTATGATATTTATTGGAATAAAACTAAAAAAATAAATAAATAGTGAAACTATAATGGACACAATATCTTATATCTTTAATTGCGGGTAGTTTGGTTATTTAATAAATAGTATAATTATATATTAATTATGATTTTTTAAATAAAAAATTAAAATTTTTAATTTTATTTTAAGATATAGCATAATAGAATATAAATTTTGGTTATAAAATTTAAAATATTTGATATTTAATCTTTAATTAAATTATTTTTTGTTTAAGTATAACATTTTAAACTTAAGAAATTTAATATTAAACGTCTATAAATTTCAAAAAATTTGAGTATAATTTATTAACAGATATTTTAAATATCAAATATCACGTAATCTAAGAAATTAAGTAACAAATCTGTGGAAGTTTAGGTATAATTTTCTTTTTTATATCTTATCTAATAAATTTTTGATGTATGTAATTTTTTTTATTAGATCTTTTATCCTACCGACATGGCCGAGCCTTGTTTCGTTTGACACGTTTTAGCGTGGGTGTTTGAATGAATTGAGACTGATTTCTTTCTGGATACATACTTTTCTATAGGAAACCGGCAAATGAGGATAGAAGCTTCCATTTTTACGCCATATGTATAAAAGGTTCGACTATGGGATCGATCACCCACTTTCTGGTATAGTATCTGAAAAAAAAGTCAACGATAAATGCATAATGAACAACTTCGATTGTGAATTTTTAATAGACAAATGTCAATTATTGAAATTTTTTATTTTTTTTTTACCATACCGAAAAAATAAAAGAGAGTACTAAAGCCAACTACATGTATAATGCCTTTTTCACCAATCCAACAACCACCCCCCCCCCCCCCCCCCCGCGGGGCCGGGGGAGTGGCTGGTCAAAGATAAAGGTTTTTTCCCCTTGTTTCTTTTTTTTTGTTTTTAAGTCTAAAAAATATATAAAAAATTGAAATGGGTGCTTACAATCTTTTAAAAAAAATGCTGCCAATACCTAAAATTTTATCAAATATTAGATACACAACCATTGGATGATTAGTAAAAATTAGTGGGACTCATTTATCTAACTACTCGCATTGATTTGATAAATTTTTTTATAAGTATCACATTTTAGTCAAGGGTCCGATACTTTACAGGATAAAAATGTTCCTTAGAACCATCTCCCTTAGATTTAATCCTAGCGCGTGGAGATGAGACTACTTAGGCTTAAGTTGGCTACCGGGCATGGGACCAAATGAACTCAATTGGTGAGAGAGTAACTGAGAGAGATATGGAGAGTAACGGAGAGAGAGATGAAGAGAATAAAAATTATGCATAATTTAAAAAAAGATAAGTAAGTAAAATACTTATCCATACACTTCTTCTCAAATAAGTTTAAAAAAATTTACCCACACTCAAAAAATCCTATATAAAACATTGTTATTCAATGTTTATTGTGAAAATATGTTTTATTATATTAATAACAACCATTGTTACAAGAAAAATGTGTGTAAGTGTGACATTAATTTCTAATGTAACTGGAAAATATGTTCTATTGTGACAGTAATAACTCTTGTTGTTATGCCAATGTGGATGTGTTGATGTGTCAATTTGGTTGTGTCATTGTGAGTGTCATTATGTCAATATGGTTATTTCATTGTGGTTGTTATTGTTACTGTGTTGTTACTATTATTGTGGTTGTGTGTGTACTTATGCTTATATATATATATATAGGTGAGAGAGATAACAGATGGAGGAGAAAGGAGAGAAAAGAGAAAAAAAAAACAGATGGAAGAGAAAGGAGTGAAGAGAGAAAAAAGAGATATAATTAACAAATTGTGCGTGTAGATTGTCATATTTTGTTGTAGGGTAGAATATGAAATAAAAAAAAAACAGATTATTAGATCTACTTGCCAAAAAATTCATATCTTATGTCTATAATAACCCAATAAGTTCTCTCATGTCTTTATTAGCAAAATAGATTGTTATATTTTATTTGATTCGATTTTGTGAAAATTAGGGTTGAGTTCTGCTTAAGGGAAACTTATTTGGGGTAAATCCGCTTTTAATCTTACGAAGAAGTAGTTAGGTCCACTATTTTTTTAAAATTTCAAAATTCCTTTCTAATGACTTAAAAAATAATTTTCAACATTAAATCAATTTCCTAAATAGTTATCCTTGATTCACATTTAAAAGAAGTTTTTTTTTCCATAAAATCTTAAATTCAAATTTAAAATTGATATCACGACCATTTCTCACTATCTTTTTCTCATTTATTTTTCTTGTTGAAAAAACTATAGTTAATATAATATTGAATGTTACTATGCATGTGTATTATTTTTTTGTTGAACATTTTACTGTTTTTTTGATGAATATGTTACTATTAATATTGAATGTTACTATTTTTCTAAAATATTAATATTAAATGTTTTTTTTTTTTGATAATGTTACTACTATTATTTTTTTCAAATTCTAATATACAATGTTACTATTTTTTTGTGTTTAATTGATATTATTTTTTATGTTTGAATGTTATTGTTAAACGACAAAAAACATTGCAAAGACCAATGATGGGTTCATTCTTGACAAGTGATTTTTTTTTTTTTTTTGAATTATTGATCGTTAACTTGACCCTGCAAGTTTAAACGTCAAATTTTACATTTTTTTTTGACCCATTAAAATTCATCCTTATGAAATTTGAAAACTCTATGTTGTAAAAAAAAAAAATGTGGAAAACCTAAAGTTAAGGCCGGTTTTTTTTTAACTCCCCACCACACCCATTGCCTACAAAGAAGAGAAGGTGGACCTGGTGGGTTCCTAAAGGGTTGCCAATTGCCCCCCTCTTTACATGCAAAAATCCCTTATAAATATACTAGGGGAAGAGATCGGAGGAGGGGAGACGGTTTTAAAAAAAAAAGGAAAGGAAGAAAATACTTCTGCAGAGAGGGGAAAAGGAAGAAAGGCAGAAGAAAAAAAAAATCTAAAGCAAAAGGAAAAAATCTGAATCCTTGCAATAGGTAAAAAAATTCTGTTAACCCTCTTTCTTGTTAATTTAATCTCTTGGATCTTTGATGGCAGCAATTCAAGCATTTTCGGCTATATCGATCCTCCCGAAATCACAAATTATAGGAGTTTTAAACTCCTAGAGTTTGGGGCCGCTACAAGAGTTTCAAACTCTTTTGAGAATTGGCAAGAGCTTTGCCATCTTCAACTCGTTCGGCAAATGGATGGGTAAAAAAATTAAAAAGCTAGAAAGAAGAGAAGCAAACTTTACAAGGCAATGGGCAGTGGGTTCAAGGAAAAGAAATTAAAGCAAAGAATTTGATTTGGCGGTTTTCACTCCTGCAAGAGTCGGCGGCAAAGCAAAACACACCGAAGGAACTTCTAACTCAAACAAAAGTTGCTGTAGTGAAGTTTCAAGAATCTTTGGACTCTTTCCAATGTTGCTCGTGGGAACGTCCAAAGAAATCTTTCTCCCATCAAGAACTTTGTGAATTAAAGGAGTTTCTAACTCCACTTTGCTCGAAGCCGCGGGAACAGAGCCTTCGGCTCTGCAAAATCCCGCATCATACACATTAAAAAAAAAGGTGTTGAAACTGATGTTTAAAATCAGTCCATGATGCTGGCCAATGTCGACAATACTTGGGTTCTTTGCCAAAAGACTTGGGTTCATCCCCATTTGATTTATTACTAACCTCGTCTATTGCAGCAGATTTGTGGCAGACCAAGAAAGATAAATAAATGGCTTTGACTTTTTTATTTTGACGCCTTTCGCTTATGGCAATGGAATTTCAAACTCCTTAATTTACTGGCTCTCAAGAGTCTAAAACTCTTTACTCAAGACTTGGTTTTTCTAAAATCATATCAAAGAGTTTCTAACTCTTCAAAAACTTTTGATTTTAATGACATGTTTCTTTCGTTGTTAAAAAGAATCTCTAACTCCTCCAAACCTGTTGGAATTTTTAATTCATCTCTTCAAATTTTAAGCATATATTATGAGCTTGATAAAAAATGGCAGCGACAACTGGTATTCAAAAAAGCCTATAAAAAAATACTTCTTTTGGTCTTTCAAAGACCACTAAAAAGGGGTGAAATGATTCTAAAAGTTGCACATTGTTTTCAAATGTAGCTTACAAATAAATTTCTGGGGGCTTTCAACTCCTCTCGACAAAGCATTGTGATGCACTTTAAAAAGGGGAGCTTGAGATATTACTAAAAATGGAAATGAGTTCCTATTTGGTTAAAGAAAGTTACCGTGTTCTACTCAAACAGACAAAGGTTTGTCAAAAAGATCTTCGGGTGTAGTGGAGTTTTTAACTCCTCCTATCCCCGGCTTTAACAAATGCACTCTAATACTCTTATTTGAGTTTAAAAAAAAAAGAATAGTCTCTCTCCGTTGTGATTTATAAATTAGGACTGTTTATAACTCTTTACAAATTAGAGTTGTTTATAACTCCTACTAGAGTAAGGACCCACGTTAAGAGTTAAAAGGGAGTCTTTAACTCCTACTAAAGTGTTTAACGACACAAAAAGTCTTGGGTGTCTTCACGAAAATCGAAGCAAAGATTTTTTTTTTTTAAATTCTTTCAACAAAGGCTATTACTCTGTCACTATTTTTGGAGTTTCAAACTCCGACAAACTAAAAATAGTCTGGAAATTAGTTTTAAAGAGTTTCTAATTCTTCGCCAATCTTTAGAGTTTTAAACTCCTCAATGATCTTTATTAAAGAGTCTGTCACTCTAGATAAATTTTGGAGTTTTGAACTCCACATAAAATTGTATCCTGTCTTAAGTCAAAATATATGTGAATCCAAATTCGCATAACTCCAAATTTTGGGTCACTCACCCATTTCAAACCAAATTAAATGGGTTATTCACTCATTTAAATCCCCACTTAAATTCAAAATTCTATCTCATGAACTACGGTTGACTTGATTCCATCTTTGGATATGTAGGCAGTCTAGTTAAACTAGGCACAGTCGCAAGTCCAAATCAACTTTAAATAAATTCCAAATTCTTTCTCATGAACTACGTCAGACTTGATTCCATTTTTTGGATACGTAGGCAGCTCAGCAGCTACCTTGGGAGCAGTCACGATTTTAATTAAATCCCAATTTCAAAAACTCTGTACATAAACTACGTCAGACTTGATTCTATTTTTTGGATACGTAGGCAGCTCAGCAGCTACCCTAGACGCAGTCACAATTCAATTGAATCCCAATTTAAAAAAAAAAACTCTTCTTCCGAACTATTTCCGACTTGATTCCATCTTTGGATAATTAGGCAGTATAGTTAAACTAGGTACAGTCGCAAGTCCAAAATCAACTTCAAATAAATTCCAAATTCTTCCCAATGAACTACATCAGACTTGATTCCATTTTTTGGATACGTAAGCAGCTCAGCAGCTACCTTAGGCGCAGTCACGATTCTAATTGAATCCCAATTTCAAAAACTCTTTACATAAACTATGTCAGACTTGATTCCATTTTTTGGAAACGTAGGTAGCTCAGCAGCTACCCTGGGCATAGTCACAATTCCAATTGAATCCCAATTTCAAAAAATCTTTACATGAACTACGTCAGACTTAGTTCCATTTTTTGGATACGTAGGCAGCTCAGCAGCTACCCTGGGCGCAGTCACAATTCCAATTGAATCCCAATTTCAAAAAAAAAAAAAACTCTTCTTTTGAACTACGTCCAACTTGATTCTATTTCTGGATATGTAGGCAGTCCAACATCTACACTGGGCACAGTCGCATTCCTAAATAAATTCCAAAAATCTCCAAACTACGAATCGGCTTGATCCCGATCATAGGTACGTAGAGCAGCCTAGACAATTAACTTAGGTCTAGCCAACATCACAAATAAAATTCTCTTGTGGTGTAAATGGTAACGTGTGATAATTTCTTGTTAGAATCACAGGGTGTTCTCTTGAAGCAAGAGATTGTAATTAACAGATATATACTATTTGGAATGGGTCTAACCTACATTTAATAAAACTCGTATAATTTTTCGTTACGTTATATGAGTGAAGTCATGTTTGGCATGCCCAGTGGGACCCATTTTCCTTTTCATCCCTAACTTTAAGAAATTAAGTAGTGCTTTATTTTTGTTGTCTTAGCAGGTTCATAATAGCACCACAAGCAACTATTTACTACCACAAACTACCTTCATCAATGCAAGTTCATGGGAAAAATTCAAAGAAGGTGACTTATCCTGCATCTTTCAAGATTGATCAGTCAACAATCTCTAGAGCAATTCCAAAAGTCAATACTGGGATCCAAGGGAGGAAAATCACCAAAGCTACACCTAAGAAGGCTATCAAAGTCATGCCAACAATTGCTAAAGCTACCCATAAGGAGGTTCTAGAAATCACCCCAGTTTGTCAGCCTAATCAAATTTTGATTGGAACCATACCGATCAATTTGCCCTATACTGTATCAGTGATGGTAACTTCCGTGAAAAGCAAGGAGGGTACTTTTCCTTCTACGCCAAGGGTGAAAGTTCCGAAGGCTTCTCAGGATAGGTTACCACAAGGATAGGCTACCCCGAAGTCTACTATTTCTAGTCAATCAAAGGTTACATCTCTAATACAATTTAGACCAAGAATAGTTGAGCTTGGTTCACCATCTGCATCTGCTAAAGGAAAGAGTCCAAAACTTTCCTACTCCAAAAGTCAAGGATCAGATTTGAATATTTCCATCAAGGTCTTTTCCAAAAGGAACCTTTCCAAAAAGAGGGGATCCAAGAAGCAATTAAGGGGCCCAAAAACCCAATCTATACCTAAAGCTTCTCTGTTTCCATTGATTACCATAAGTGCTGAGCAATCCAAGAATGCACATTCAGATATGGAAGCTAAAAAATGGGCTTTCCTTTCTGGATACATGTATGCCAGGGAAGCTCACATTTCATCCGGGCAGACTACTTCTCAAGGGAAGGCACACAAATTTACACAGGGCTTATCATCCGATCAAGAGCTCGGATAATGTCTCAGCCTTCTTTGGAGGAATCTACAACTACAGATGAGTCCTTAACAACTGAACAGGATTACTCATCCTCACAAGCTACCTCAGAGGAATCAATAGCATCAAATCGACATGAACAACCCATCAACTCAATGTCAAGCTCAAATAATCCTCTTTATGGAGATCCTAAAGCTTTCTTCCAAGAAGAGGATTTTTCAGATGAATTGGGACATCAGTTCCAAGAAAAACTAAAAATTGATCAAGAATTTGATTCAAAGGATATGCCAGTTCTTGTTACAGGAATGTCAAGCATTGAGGAACAGTTAAATGAGATGCAGAAAAAATTGGCAGAGAAAGAAGTTGAGATAGTTGCCCTCGCAGCTCAAATGGCTAGCCAAGCTAGTGCCTCAGCACCAGAACATGTTCAAACCATTGAAGAACCTTAAACTTCTTCAGTGCCAATTACTCAGGCAGATTTGAAAACATTAATTGCTAATGGAATTCGAGAATTCCAAGCATCCATGACTCCACCAGTGCTTGGGTATCACAGGCCATATCCTAGTCATTACGATACTATCCCATTTCCTCATGGTTTTTCGAAACCAAACTTTAAAAAATTCGATGGGATTAATGGGTCACCCCAAGAGCATCTTGCTCACTTTTATTCAACATATGGGGAGTCAGCCTTTTCTGAAGCCTTATTAATAAGGCAATTTGTGAAATCCTTAAAAGAGTCAGCATTCAGTTGGTACACTCAATTGCAACCAAGTTCGATTATCATGTGGGATGATATGCAAAGGGCATCCTTAGCCCAATTTGTTAGTTCAAAGAAGAAAATCTCAATAATTGACCTTCAATGTATTAATGACTTCATGACAAGGTGGAGAAGTCTTAACCTTCAATTCTCTGAATAGCTAAGTGAACAATCTGCAGTTCAAATGTGTTATAATAATTTGCTTCCAGAGAATGCAACATTTGTAGGCACGGCAGAACCCCAGTCATTTGACGCTCTTGTCTCCAAAGCTAGCAATGTTGAAAGACAAATAGCCCAACAAAGTAGTTTACCACAAAAATCTCGGATGACTGAAGAGAAGAAGTTTGATAATAACGAGAAGACAAAGAAAGATGAGGCCATGCCTAAATTTGTCAATGTCAATAAGAAAAAAGAAAATGGAAAAGGAAAGGAAGTCCCTAAAAATGGGAAAGAAACTTCCAGAAATCCCTCTTTAAAAGAAAGAAAGGAAGTGAAATACACTTTCGAAGATGATGATGTGGAAGAAATTTTTAACTCATTGCTATTGGCTAAGGCAATAGAATTACCAGAGCCTAAGCGACCATCCGAGGTTAACAAGACCGATGATCCAAATTTTTGTCGGTACCATCGGATTATAAGTCATTCTCTGAAGGATTGTTATGTCCTTAAGAATATTATTCAAGAATGGGTGAATAAGGAGATATTGAAATTCAAGAGTCCTCCACTGCTGCCACTTCAAATAATATTTCCTTAGTTGAGAATGAGTCCATCCCCACAGTCATGCTACCAAAGGGGGCAATTCAAGTTGCTTTTGTTGTCGACGGTGAGGTTACCTATCGGTATGCTTATCCGGACATGCCCCATTCGAAAAATCTGACAATTCCAACACTTTATGAGCTTATGTGAACCAAATTTGGATTTTTGGAGCGATTCTTGTGAATCAGGAGATGAAAGTGGAGATGAGTGGCAAACACATGTCAGCAAGAGAACTAAAAAGAGGACAAATACTTTATCCCCTAGTGTCGAATCTTCAGGCCACCATGGAATAAAATTTCGAGGTAAAAAGGTGGATAAGAAAAACAAGAAAAAGAAAAAGAAGACTCAAGAAAACTCAAGTCCATTTGGAGGATGAGTATGTCCAGCCTAAGAGAGTACCGATTACTCTCGAAGAGTGCTTACCCACCGAATTCTTCAAAGATGAAGATGTTGAAGAAGAAATGGTGATGCAATGCTGCATGGCCACATGCGAGGAAGGTTATTTGTTTGACCCCGAGGTTGATGAGATTACCTTACGTTCTGGACGACGCCTTCCGTCACCTCCAAAAGCTCGACAAAATAAAAAGGTTGTAGAACCCTCACCTTTGAGTCCTTAAGGTCAAGTGCCAAAAGAATCATCTGAAAATGAGGAAGCTATTAAGCTTACCAAGGGGCACCAACAAAGCAAAGGTCTGGAAATGCATCATCCCCTATGAAGGTTAAATGTGATGTCCTCGCACATCTAAAACACATTCCGGCACTTTTAAGTGTATATGATGCTCTACATTTGTCTAGAGAGCTTAGAAAGACGTTGATTTAAGCATTGACGAGTCCCGATCTCTATGTTGATAATGTTGAGCCAGTAGATGCTCAACATTCACTGAGGCTATGTGCTTCATGTATGGCCTGCATTACCTTCATCGATGATGATCTTCAGTTGGGGGTGGAATACCACAACCGTCCTCTTTATGTCATTGGTAAAATTGGAGACACTCAAGTGAATCGAATTATGCTTGATTGTGGTTCAGCTATAAATCTACTTCCTCTAAAGATGTTGCATGCCATGGGTATGTCAGCAAAACATTTGTCACCATCCATGCTAACAATTCAAGGCTTTAATCAAGTAGGGCAAAGAGCCCTAGGGACCATCAAAGTGAAGATTGAAATTAACGATTTTCACACTAGGGCCATTTTCCATGTCATAGATGCTGATACGACATACAATGTCTTGTTAGGACATCCATGGTTGCATGTTAATGGTGTCATTCCCTCCTCACTCCACCAAGTTTTCAAGTTTTATAAAGACGGGGGGGGGGGGGGGGGAAGACAGTGGTGGTAGACCCAAATCCATTTGGGAGTGAAGAAGTGAACTATGCTGACGCCAAGTTTTATAAAATGACAAATTCTCATTTTTCTGCTGATAGCCGAAAGGATAAAGAAGCTATAACGAGGAATGAGGCTAGCTCCAAATCATCAACTTCTCAATCATCAAAAGCTTCAAAAGTTATCCGAGTCAAAACAACTCCTAAAAGGGTCCAAAAAGGTCAAGCTTCAATTGCACTGAAGGAAAGATTAGTTCTGAGGTATGTACCAAAAGAGCAAGGAAAATTAAAAGAAGGAGTTTTGACTTCAGTTCGAGATACAATGTCGTCACTTACTATAAGTTACACATGTCCTCTTCGAAGGATAAATCAATCAATCTCTCAAGACATTGTAATCTCAACCACATTTCGAGAGGATGAAAGTCAGACAAAGAGATTTGTTTTCTTTAAAGAGAGAACATCGAATTTTCCTTCATCATCAGCTCTATACAATTTGGGATCCCAAAAGAGTAAAGTTTTCTTTAAGAAGGGAAAAAAGAAAGTCATAACTCGCCAGAAAAATGACATTCCCATGACTTCCTCTTTGAGGCAATAGTTTTCACTAATAAAGAACAAGTTATGTTCAATGAAGAGGAGGGTGGCAAAAAGCCTCGAGTTTCAGTTTTTCAATGGCTTAGTGGTTATTCAAAGCCTACATTCCAAAAGTCCAATGTGAACAAGAAATGGAAGTTGAAGTAGAAAATTCAAAGGAGAATTGTCTTGAAAAATGTTAAGGGAGTTAAAGCAGAAGAAAATCTACAAGAGATTGCACAATTCAATTGTGTTTCCTTCGAAGAAAATAAACCAGAGGATTCTGCGGATACAAACCATGATAACTATTTCTCACGTAACATTCAGCTAGTGCCACCTCAAACTGAAGACAGGGGGTACGCCAATGCAAAGCAAGTTCAACGTCGTTTTCGACTGGAGCTAATTGCACAAAGTGAGGATGAGTTGGATGATTTAATAAGTGCTGGTCTTATTCAGGAAAATCAATATCCCACTTGGCAAACAAACAATGTGCATGTTAAGAAAAAGAATGGACAAGTTCGCATCTGTATAGATTTGAAAAATCTAAATGATGCATGCCCCAAAAATTTGTTCCCACATACAATTACCACATTTTTGGTGGATGCAACCAGTGGGTTTGGTGTTTGAGCTCCAGCAAAGATTTGAGATCTACCAAGCCCAAGTGGTAGGTGCCTTTAATAAAAAGGTCAAATTTCGATCCTTATCGATTAGTGATTTGGTTTTGACCATAAGACGACCGGTTGTTATAGCGAGAAGGATGAAAGGAAAGTTTGAATCAAAGTGGGAATGATCATATGTCATCACTAAAGTTTTTCCCAAAGGGGCTTATGAGCTTTCCAATTCTTAAGGGAAGTGCACGTACCCTAAGTGAATGGGAAGTTCATTAAAAAGTTTTATACTTAAAAAAAAAAAAAAAATTTTTGAACTACGTTGGCATGATCCCGCGAAGGGTACGTAGACAATCTAGTTTCACTAGGTGCAGCCACCAAAAAGTAAAAAAAATATCAAAATTGAATTATGTTGGCTTGATCCCGCAAAGGGTAAGTAGGCATTCTAGTTCAACTAGGTGCAGTCACCACCAAAATAAAATAACCACTAAAAAAAATGAACTACGTTGGCTTTATCCCGCGAAGGGTACGTAGGCAGTTTAGTTTCACTAGGCACAACCACCCAAAAAAAAAGGTAAAAAAAATTTTAAAAAAAATTGAACAACGTTGGCTTGATCCCGCGAAGGGTACGTAGGCAGTCTAGTTTCACTAGGCGCAGCCACAAAAAAAAAATTTTGAACTATGTTGGCTTTATCCCGCGAAGGATACGTAGGCAATCTAATTCAACTAGATGCACCCACCACCAAAAAAAAATTAATAAAATTTGAACTACGTTGGCTTAATCCCGCGAAGGGTACGTAGGCAGTCTAGTTTCACTAGGCGCAACCACCAAAAAAAAAAATCGAATTACGTTGGCTTGATCCCGCGAAGGGTACGTAGGTAGTTTAATTCAACTAGATGCAGCCACCCCCAAAACAAAATTAATAAAATTTGAACTACGTTGACTTGATCCCGTAAAGGTTATGTAGGTAGTCTAGTTTAACTAGGCACAGCCACACACAAAAAAAATCAATCAAAATTTTCCACCAATGACATTTTCAATTGTTTAAACTGATTAATGTTCTAATAAATTTGAAAGTCAAGAGACTCTGAAATCGTTTATTGGTGATTGCTGATAAGGGGGTCTACAAAAAAAAAAATTAGCGTTTGCCACAAAACAATTGCAAGAATTAAGAAGTTTCTGAAATTCTTCTTTACGAGCTTCAATTGCTTGGAATTCCTTATTTTCTGCCTTGAGCATTAATTTTTGAAACTCTTGATCCACTTCATCTTGTTCTCCTAAAGATGACTCAAGTTGTTTGACTCTATCCTTAAAAGCAGATTGCTCAATTTCTAATTGAGTTCTCATAGTTCGGATTCTTGATTCTTCTTCCAAAATTTGTGCTTCTTTGGTTTTCAAGTCATCTGATTGCTTTGGAAGATTCATTAGCTCCAAGCTCAAACTTTCTTTCACTCTCAAACATTCAATATGGCGAGTAGCTAAGTCATTGATATGAGCCACATCAAATTTAGTACCTTGCCTCAATACAATGTCATCACATGCGATTGTTTTAGACAATTCAAAGGTTTGTGTGACAGTTTTGGCAAACCAATTGACCTCATCCATCCCTGAATCAGTTTCAGTAATCAACCCATGGATCATTTGAAGCGATTTCATCACTTTAGCTCTAGACTCTAATAAGATCTCAGGTGAAGAACATGCTGAGATTTGATTAATTATTTCTTGCATGAGACCAGTAACGAAGTTTCTTGTAAGATGATCAATATTTGGTCCAAGCTCAGTACTTATCAATGGCAAGAATCTCTCTAATGAGAAAGTAGCTTGACAAGGTTCCAAAGGGAGAGTAGTTGATGGATCAGCCATAACAAAATCATCCGAACCATCATAATCAACACACTCATCGTCCAATCCGGTATCGAGCCTCTTCATATCACTCCCCTCAAGATTACCAAGTGCTTCACCTTGGTTAACCCCAGTGCCAGAAGACTCATCCACTGGAAGATCTTTGTAAGGTACTCCAGCATAGCTAGCATCCCCATTTGACCCATGTGACCTTTCATAGCGAGCTCTTTTAGGATTTATATCATCCGAAGAAAGTTCTTGATGGTTTCGAAATTTTATTCTTTCACCAAAATAAGTTCTCCCACAATTATCATGACTAGTAGTCGGAATTGTACCTGCAACCTCGGTCAGCTTGATGGCTCTCCTTATTCCCCTGGTAGGAGTTCGAATGTTTTTAATCACAAAAATTGGCTCTGATTGGTTATATTGTCGTTTTGTCAAAGTGTGATGTATTTTGCGTACTGATATACCCAAATAAGGAGCAGAATTTCTTACCCACCATTGACAATACCAGTAGGTGCAGACTCCTGTATAGCTTGCCCAGGGAATACAAAACAACACATTAGTGTCCCTTCTCAAAAATAAATGTTGTGCTTTAGCCACCTCCTCGATGCGGTCATACCTTTGTGCAAAATTAAACTTGAGTTTATTTGTGGGACTGCCTTGATCAAGCCCAAATTGACGCGCAAATCTGTTTGGGTAATAAGGCTGGACGCACAAATTAGTACCCACTCGTACAGGTAACAAGGCAAAGCGTATGAAAACCAAAAATTTGAAATGTTTATCTGGAAGCCCTGCAACATCCAAGCACTCAATATATTCATTTTCATTAAAAGAAGTGGGTCGGAGAGAAAGATGCTGACTATGTCTAAAAACAATTCTTTTTGCATAAGTGTTCATTTCCTCTCCTTAAACACCTGAATATCTAATTAGCAATGGATAGTTTGGAGGAAATTCATCTTGAGGTCGATAATGATACAAAACTGGGAAATGTTCTCCCAACCAACCAAGCACATAATGGATGGGAAAATTTGGATTCGCTGCTCTAGGACTTTTAGGGTGAGTAGCAATTTCTCCCAATCCATGATAGAAATAACCCAAAACACTTGGAGAAAGTGAAACAATAGTCCCTTTGGCCAGCAAAGAGGCCATATGGAAAGTCTCTAGACGCACCACACTATTTCCATGAGGAAAAACGAATCTGCTAAACCACAAAGCCAAATAAGCAGCCAATGCCCCTTTTGATGATACCTCCAAAGACAATTGATGCATTGTGGGACGAAACTCTTCACCTTTCTTGTAAATAGAATTAGAATTCTCCCCAAAACCGGCATACACCATTTGTCCCCTATAAAAGAAGTGAATCCACTGAGTCCAAGTCACATTTGAGTCCCCAAGGTGATCACACAAAGTGGAATGGATCCTTAAAAGTTCATTTATAGTAGAAGGATATTGGTCCACATCAAGCAATTATTGGTTGGGAGGTAAAAATTCTTCGTAAGGAATGCCTAAAACTGATAAATCACCTATGATTTTCAAGTCATATAACAAAATGCCTAACAGACCAACACCATGGTGGAAAGTATTGGTCAATGGGCTCCATAACTCACAAAAAGCCCTCCAAACATCTTTGCAACGCTCATATGAGTAGCATGACACAGCCACGACACCAAAAATATTTGCCTGTTCAAGCAGCTCTTTATATTCAACTAAAATCCAGTCAGTCCATTCCATTAAGTATGATTGAAATGTTGCAAGTCCCCTGAACTTAAAGTCTGAGCCCCAATTTTTCTTTTCATTATATAATCTATGTAATGCCGGATAAAATTCATTGTCATTCGGTATCTTACAATCCTCATGACCTTTGCCATCCACTTTCTCAAGCATCGTGATTTTATACAAAGGTCCATAATTTTTGCAGACATCAATTACGGTATGCTCCCTCTGAGAGTCAAATGTAAACCAGCATGTGAAAGTCTCTATCTTTTGAATCCAGTTTATGGGATCTTTGCAAGGGATGTTGATTTTCAAATCTTTCAGTGGGAATGATCTCCTGTATTGTGGTCCAAACTTGAGCTCTCTGCCATTAACGGTTAAAGCTAGTTGACAAACTGTTTCACCATAAACATCCATTGAAATCAGTCTGCATAAAAAAAAAGATAAAAAGAATTAAATTCTCAAAATGGTGTACAAATATATATATATATATATATTAAAATATGGCTTCATAGATAATGTTAGCTCTTTGGTCTTCCAAAGACCATATTAAAAAATGCTCCATTGCTCTTTAAAAGACCATAAAAAAAAAAGGGGGGGGGGGGGACTGAATGCTATGTCACTGGTCTTTCAAAGACCACAAAAGAAACAAAAAATTTTGAGTAAAGATATACCACATTGGTCTGCCAAAGACCAACTAAATGAGTAAAAAATGGGATTTTTAGTTGATTCTCAAGACTTAAAGAAGCCATAAAAACTTCGGTTATTAAAAGACCATATAAATTTTTTGCTGGTCTTTGAAAGACCACATTAAAGAAATAGATCCAAAAGGCCCCAACAAAAAAAAAATACAAGGCTTGGGTTTCAAAAAAAAATACAGCCCCATAAAGCATCAACATGTGCTAATTAAAACAAACACATGTTTCGGTACAAACATGAGGTTGATTTCTTTCGGAACTCATCAACATGTTTAGCAAAAAAAAATTGTTGAAGGTGTACGTACACTAGCAAAATTGCATCCCACCTCAAAAAAAAAAATAATAATATAATAATTTGGTCAGGTCTTGAAAAGACCTATTTGTTTATCTTCAAAGAAATTTTGGTCTTAAAAAGACCTATCATGAAAAGAACTAACACACTGATTTTCCAAAAAATTAGGGTTTTTGAAAGACCTATTGTGAAAGGAAAATTGGTTTATTATGTTCTAAAACAAGAAAAAAATCTACACAGATCATTGATAGAGCAGGTCTTTTGAAAGACCTTCAATAGTTTGAATCTTGTAAAAAAAATAAAAAATTATTAAAGGAAGAGGTTTACCTGAATAATTTTGGGAGGCAAGTCACGTTCAATGAAAAAAAAGTGAAATCTATCTATTGGCCAAGGTAGAGGTTATATTAGATAAAGTCTCCTACTCAATATAAAGCTCTAACCAAAGTGGGTGATTTATTTGAATTTTAAAATCCAAATAAAAAAAAAAAAAAATTTGAAAGACCTATAAATATCATTGAGATAATCTATTTTTTTTCGAGTGTCATACGTGATTTTGAAATTCACAATGACACTCGGGGGCAACTGTTAAGCGACAAAAAAAATTGCAAAAATCAATGATGGGTTCATTCTCGACAAGTGATTTTTTTTTTTTTTTTTTGAATTAGTGATCGTTAATTTGATCATGCAAGTTTAATTGTCAAATTTTACATTTTTATTTGACCCATTAAAATTCATCCTTATGAATTTTGAAACTCTATGTTGTAAAAAAAAATGTGAAAAATCAAGAGTTAAGGCCGGTTTTTTTTTTAACTCCCCACTACTCCCATTGCCTACAAAGAAGAGAAGGTGGACCTGGTGGGTTCCTAAAGGGTTGCCAGTTCGCCCCGGGAAGAGATCGTCGGAGGGGAGACGGTTTTAAAAAAAAAAGGAAAGGAAGAAAAAATTTTGGCAGAGAGAGGAAAAGGAAGAAAGGCAGAAGAAAAAAAAAATCTGAAGCAGAAGGAAAAAAATCTGAATCCTTGCAACAGGTAAAAATTTTTTGTTATCCCTCTTTCTTGTTAATTTAATCTCTTGGATCTTTGATGGCAGCAATTCAAGCATTTTTGGCTATATCGATCCTCCCGAAATCACAAATTATTGGAGTTTTAAACTCCTCTAGTTTGGGGTAGCCACAAGAGTTTCAAACTCTTTTGAGAATTGGCAAGAGCTTTGCCATCTTCAACTCGTTCGGCAAATGGATGGGTAAAAAAAAAAGCTATAAATAAGAGATGCAAACTTTACAAGGCAATGGGCAGTGGGTTCAAGGAAATAAATTGAAGCAAAGAATTTGATTTGGCGGTTTTCACTCCTCCAAGAGTTGGCGGCAAAGCAAAACACACCGAAGGAATTTCTAACTCAAACAAAAGTTGTTGTAGTGAAGTTTCAAGAATCTTTGGACTCTTTCCAATGTTGCTCATGGGAACGTCCAAAGAAATCCTTCTCCCATCAAGAATTTTGTGAATTAAAGGAGTTTCTAACTTCACTTTGCTCGAAGCCGCGGGAACAGATCCTTCGGCTTTGCAAAATCCCGCATCATACACATCAAAAAAAAAAGGTGTTGAAACTGATGTTTAAAATCAGTCCATGCTACGGGCCATTGTCGACAATACTTGGGTTCTTTGTCAAAAGACTTGGGTTCATCCCCATTTGATTTATTACTAACCCCCTCTATTGTAGCAGATTTGTGGCAGACCAAGAAAGATAAATAAATGGCTTGGACTCTTTTTATTTTGACGCCTTTCGCTTATGGCAATGGAGTTTCAAACTACTTAATTTACTGCCTCTCAAGAGTCTTAGACTCTTTAATCAAGACTTGGTTTTTCTAAAACCATATCAAAGAGTTTCTAACTCTTGAGAATCTTTTGATTTTAATGGCGTGTTTCTTTCATCGTTAAAAAGAATCTCTAACTCTCCAAACCCATTGGAATTTTTAATTCCTCTCTTCAAATTTTAAGCATATATTATGAGCTTGATAAAAAATGGCAGCGACATTTGGTAAAATAAACGATAAAAAAATACTTCTTTTGGTCTTTCAAAGACCACTAAAAAGAGGTGAAATGATTCTAAGAGTTGCACATTCTTTTCAAATGTAGCTCACAAATAAATTTCTAGGGGCCTTCGAGTCCTCTCGACAAAGAAAGCTACCGTGTTCTACTCAAAGAGACGAAGGTTTATCAAAAAGATCTTTGGGTGTAGTGGAGTTTTTAACTCCTCCTATCCCCTGCTTTAACAAATGCACTCTAATACTCTTATTTGAGTTTAAAAGAAAAAAGAATAGTATCTCTTGGTTGTGATTTACAAATTAGAGCTGTTTATAACTCTTTACAAATTAGCGCTGTTTATAACTCCTACTAGAGTGAGGACTCACGTTAAGACTTAAAAGGGAGTCTTTAACTCCTACTAAAGTGTTTGATGACACAAAAAGTCTTGGGTGTCTCCATGAAAATCGAAGCAAATATTTTATTTTTTTTTAAAATTCTTTCAACAAAGGCTATTACTCCGTCACTATTTTTGGAGTTTCAAACTCCAACAAACTAAAAATGGTCCGGAAATTAGTTTTAAAGAGTTCCTAACTCTTCGCCAATCTTTAGAGTTTTAAACTCCTCAATGATCTTTATTAAAGAGTCTTTCACTCTAGATAAATTTTGGAGTTTTGAACTCCACATAAAATTGTATCCCGTCTTAAGTCAAAATATAAGTGAATCCAAATTCGCATAAATCCAAATTTTGGGTCACTCACCCTTTTCAAACCAAATTAAATGGGTCATTCACTCATTTAAAACCCCACTTAAATTCAAAATTCTTTCTCATGAATTATGGTTGACTTGATTCCATTTTTGGATACCTAGGCAGTCTAGGTAAACTGGGCGCAATCGCAAGTCCAAATTAACTTCAAATAAATTCCAAATTCTTCCTCATGAACTACGTCAGACTTGATTCCATTTTTTGGATACATAGGCAGCTCAACAGCTGCCCTGGGTGTAGTCACGATTCTAATTGAATCCCAATTTCAAAAACTCTTTACATGAACTACGTCAGACTTGATTCTATTTTTTGGATACGTAGGCAGCTCAGCAGTTACCCTGGGCATAGTCACAATTCCAATTCAATCCCAATTTTAAAAAAAAACTCTTCTTCCGAACTACGTCCGACTTGATTTCATCTTTGGATACATAGGCAGTCTAGTTAAACTAGGCACAATTGCAAGTCCAAATTAACTTCAAATAAATTCCAAATTCTTCCCCATGAACTACGTCATACTTGATTCCTTTTTTTAGATACGTAGGCAACTCAGCAACTACCCAGGGCGCAATCACGATTCTAATTGAATCTCAATTTCAAAAACTCTTTACATGAACTACGTCAGACTTGATTCCATTTTTTGGATACGTAGACAGCTCAGCTACTACCCTGGGCGTAGTCACAATTTCAATTGAATCCTAATTTCAAAAAGAAACTCTTCTTCTGAACTACGTCCGTCTTGATTCCATTTCTGGATATGTAGGCAGTCCAGCATTTACACTGGGCACAGTCGCATTCCTAAATAAATTCCAAAAATCTCCGAACTACGAATCGGCTTAATCCCAATAACGGGTACGTAGAGCAGCTTAAACAATTAACCTAGGTTCAGCCAACATCACAAATAAAATTCCCTTGTTGTGTAAATGGTAACATGTGATAATTTCTTGTTATGATCAGAGGGTGTTCTCTTGAAACAAAAGATTGTAATTAATGGATATATACTATCTGGAATGGGTCTAACCTACATTTGATAAAACTTGTATAATTCTTCGTTATATGAGTGAAGTCATGTTTGGCAAAATATTCAAATTTTTGTCCAACAGTTATACTGGATATAGGTAGATATGAGAGAAAGAGAATTTTAATATTATTCAAACTTCTAAAATTTAGGAGTTATTAATTTTTAAATTTGTTGTACTTGAATATAACTAATGAGGATATTTTGGACAATGGAGATCAAAATAGACTTAATATTAAACAAGTTTCCTTGATAGACTTATCACCAAATAAGTCCACAAAAAGGAACCGACCTTCAAATTTCCCTTATAATTTTCACTTGTAATATGGCCCGGTCTATGTTTGTAAGTTTTTTCAAATTGGGCTTTAGCGTTTATCAAGTTTTTAAGCTTGCATCTGGACTTTCTAGAATTGCCCGAAGATTTGGTCCTCGATCGGAGTCCACATGTGGGCCTGTGTTGAGTGATTAATAGCATTTTGCCCTCTCAAAATTTTTAGAAATCTCACTTTGTCCTTGAAAATTTTAGTCTTACATTACACACTCAATGCATCTCAATTTTTAGATATTTTTCAATCCTCCTTACTTGACCATATGGATGATTTATCGATTGTATGCCAATAATGCTCAATCTAATTTATTCTTAAACAAATACTTATAAATCTCTGAACAATATTCATATATGAAATAATTTAAATTACTAATGTTCCAACAAGGACTCAAGCTCAGATCTCTAATCTCGAGGACCAAACTTTTCTCCCCTTAGACAACTTGCTATTTTATGGTTAACTCAAGTTATGACAAATAAGAAAAAATGAGATCTAACCAGGTAGTTGCTCTAGGAAGCTAAGATGGCTGCCATCGACAAGCTAAGAAGAGCAAGAGTTGCTACCTATTCTACAGAAGGGTAAAATTTAATCAATACTACATCACCATTAGATACAAGGAGTTTTGGTGTCTCTCATTTAACCATTAGTGGTGATCGATTAGTTTTATTGGCGCGAGAACACAGTAAGAAACAATGCTCTTACTAGCTCCCCAGCCATTGGGGTCACAACTCTCACAAGACATAGAAAGAACTTTGAGTTAGAACACTGGTTAATATGTAATGCAAGGCTAAATTGAAGATGTTTATGACCCCGTTTATGAAACTTTCATAGAGGTAAGAGCGGCATAACCCAATATACGACTTTCCATTTAGATGGGAATTAACGGGTTTTTAAACCGAACATAATCAAGTTTTATTGTGTCGTATTATTTAAATTAATATAATGAAACTTCTTTTTTTCTATTTTTGGGATATTTAACTTTCCTTCATGACTCAGGTCGGACCAGCGACCCGCCCAATTTGCCAAGTCCAACATACACGCGGGCACACTGTCGAATATGCATGATCTTTGTCAAGTTTATGCTCATGAATCACTTCATTCACATTATTTCACATGTTAAACTAATGTATCTACTAGGTTCGTCCCTAGGCCTAAGCCACTTAGTTGGCCGCTTAGGGCCCCCAATTTTTGTAAAATTTTTAAGGCCCCTGTTAAGAATTTTAGATATGGGCATATATATTTTGGATAGGCTGGTTTGAGACTTGAAAGGTCCCAAATTTATTGGTAGGCCCATTAACTCTTCAATAACCTACCTAAAAAATTGCTCCCAAGTGTAGTAGATTGTTAGACTTCTACAAAGAAAAGATAATGTCTCACACACACTTTCTCTCTCTCTCGTGTTAGACGGTTAGACTTCTACATTAACGCCAAATTCTTTTTTTTTTTGTTCAGGATTTAACGCCACTCCCTCTCTCTCTCTCTCTGCATGAAAAGTTTGAATCTGAACAAAGAACACCAAATTTCAATTCACGCATGTGCATTTTGCTATATTATATTTATCTAAAAAATAGCTAGAACAGGAAGGTTGGGTTGCCTTTTGCTAGAAGGCTATTGCTACAACAAAAGTTCTACCTTTTGCTTTTGCTCGAATGCTATTGCTACAAAAGGATCAATCCTGAATCCTTATTGCCAACAGTACCGAAGAACAGAAGAAGATAGTGATTTTCAGGATAAGGAGCTGAGTGCCAACAGTACCACAGGTTGTGTTGTTCTTGAACTTTTATTTTAGTTTAATTTAATTTTTATAAATTTTGTGTTATAATTTTTTATTGTAGTAACTACGAGTTATATAATTAGTATGTCTAATTGAAAATATGATTCTTGATGCGAAAAACGTAAAAAGAAAAGAAAACAAGATGAATTTATTGCATCTCAAAAAGGAGCACTTGATAAATTTGTTATTAGTGATAAACCAACTACAACAAAAAATTGAAATGATTATTCAACGATTGAACTATTAGATAATATAGCAAAATCAAATGAATGCCAAAAAGATTTAAAAGAAAATGAAATTGGTAAAGAATGTGAACTTGTTAGTGCAGTGGAAAATGATAAAGAATGTGAACATGTTAGTGAACTATTAGATTATGTTCCAATAAATATCTATGATCCAGGACAATGGAAAAATATTGACACAAAATTAAGAGACTTATTAGTTGAAAGAGGTCCTATTAGGAAAAATGATTTAGACTTTCCTAATAATGAAAATAATAGACATTTTTCTATTACATATTACACTTGAAAATTGTCAAATGGAGAAAAGCATGATAGAAAATGGTTAATATATTCAAAAGATTTAGATAAAGTATATTGCTTTTGTTGTAAGTTTTTGAATTCAAAACCTAGCACAAGTCAATTAGTTAATGAAGAAACTAAAGATTGGAAAAATCTTAGTTACAAGCTCAAAACTCATGAAACAACTATTGAGCATATCACTAACATGAATTCTTTGGTTGATTTAGAAATAAGATTGTCAAAAAATAAAACTTTTGATGAAAATATTCAAGAACAAATTAACAAAGAGAAAGATTATTGGAAAAAAGTACTTGTAAGAATTTTAGCAATAGTAAAAACTCTTGCTAAAAAAAATTTGGCATTTCGTGGAAAGAATGAGAAAATATTTCAAGACAACAATGAAAACTTTTTAAGTTTAATTGAAATGATTGCGGAATTTGATCCAATAATGTAAGAACATGTTCAACGAATTAAAGATGATGAAATTCATAATCATTATCTCGGGCATAAGATACAAAATGAATTAATACAAATGTTAGCTTCTGAAATTAAAAGTGTAATCATTAATAAGATTAAAGAAGCAAAATATTTTTCAGTAATACTTGATTGTACTCCTGATACAAGTTATTAAGAACAAATGACTCTTATACTGCGATATGTAGATATTTCATCAAGTCCAATAAAAATAGAAGAATATTTTTTAGAATTTTTGAAAGTAGATGATACCTTTGGGAAAGGCTTTTTTAATGAACTTATAAATGTATTAAAAAACTTGGACTTTATATAAATGATGTAAGAGGACAAGGATATGATAATGAATCTAATATGAAAGGAAAACATCAAGGTGTACAAAAAAGACTACTAGATATAAATCTAAGAGCGTTTTACACACCACGTGGATGTCATAATCTTAACCTCGTACTTTGTGATATAGCTAACTCTTGTCCTAAAATCATATCTTTTTTTTGGAGTATTACAACGTATATACTCATTATTTTCTTCTTCAACAAAACGATGAAAAATTTTACAAGATAATATATCTTTGTTAACTCTTAAACCATTATCTCAAACGCAATGGGAGAGTCGTATCGAAAATGTTAAAGCAATCAAGTATCAGCCTCTGAAAATATGAGATGCTTTAATTCAATTAGCAAAAATTAGTGAAGATCCTAAAACAAGGAGTGAAGTCACATGCTTAGCTACATATGAGATTGAAAACTTTGAATTTTTATTGCGTATAAATATTTGGTATGATATATTATTTGCTGTTAACAAAGTTAGAAAAAATTTACAATCCAAAGACATGCATATTGATGTTGCTATTGATCAATTAAAATGACTTATTTCTTTTTTGGAATCATAAAGAAAAAATGGATTTCTCTTCTTTGATTTCATCAAAAGAGATTGCACTTGAAATGAAAATAAAACCAATATTTCGAGCAAAACGTAAAATTTTTAGGAAAAAACAATTTGGTGATACAATTGAGAATACAATAACACTATCAACTGAAGAGTCTTTTAGAATTGAATATTTTTTATTTATAGTTGATCTAGCTATTTCTTCAATCAAGAGTAGATTTGAATAATTCAAAATATATGAAAATATTTTTATTTTTTATTTTGTTTTAAAAAATTAAAATTCTTAGATGATGATAGTTTGAAAAGTTATTATCTTAACCTTGAAACTTTTTTGAAGCATGACTTATTTTCTGATATTGATGGTTTAGATTTATTTCAAGAATTAACTGTATTAAGAAAAATTCTACAATCTGAAATTAATACTTCAGCCAAAACCCTAACCTATATAAAGCGATTAGATTGTTTTCCAAATGCATGTATAACTTTTGAAATATTATTAACAATACTAGAAACAATTGTTTCAGCGAAAAGAAGTTTTGTGAAACTTAAATTAATAAAATCTTGTCTCCGATCAACTATGTCAAGATTAAATGGATTAACTACATTATCTATTAAAAAAGATATATTAACAAAACTTAAATATAAAAATTTAATAAATATTTTTGTACTTCAAAAAGCTAGAAAAATATCTTTTAAATGAATATATTTTAATAATTATTATTTATTAATATGGCTCACATTCATATTCTCGCCTAGGGCCCCGGATTTGTTGGGCCACCCCTGGTATCGACTAGAGAGAGAGAGAGAGAGAGAGAGAGAGAGAGAGAGAGACTCCATTCTCATAGAAGATACAACGGAAGAAGAGGAAAACGTATCCAAATACAAACCATGACTAAAAAACAAACACATAGGTAATAAGTATCCTAAATATAGATGTTGAGTACTATTTTCTATCAGCGCAAGCCTGAATTTAGACCAAGACATATTAGGAATGAGCATGGAGCCACTTATTTAGTACTAGTTTTGAGTCTTTATCGAGCGCGAGGGGCCATATTTACTTCTGAGCCTGCAAAATATAGCCAAACAGTTAGCACTCTTAATCTGCCTTCTTCAAGCGAAGAAAGCCTGGCATTAGGATAATAGGGATTTACCAAAAACATACGCTTGTAGGTTTCAACAAGCAATTTGGGATCACATTTTGTCTGCGTGTAAGCACCAATCTTGTTCATCTCCTGCACAGGAATTTACGTTAAAATGTTGCTATTCAAGATCCAAGAACTTCGTTATTACAGGACCAACGAATAGGAGGCATATTGATACATTTTAGTGGTCATGAATTTCTTCATAACAAGGTAGGAAATATGACCACTAAACTCTATATGGAAAAGGCATAATGATTGGAATTTATCAGAAATCCCTTAATATAAACCTGGTTCTTGCAAAGCTTCTGTAAATTGGATTATTGAATGTGTTACTACTGCTCCTATGACTACAAAACCCTTCAGGGAGGTCAAGAAGAAGTAAACGTAGCAACCAAAAGCCTTTATTTCACCATTCCTACAACCAGGCTACCAGCCATCCATCCCTATGGTTAGATCCTCCCCAAGGTTTTGCACATTCCTATACATGAATACCTGAACCAAAGGGTTTGTGGCCTATAATATGCTGCAAAGTAAAGCTTTTCTAGTAATTAACCCAGCAAAGCGGAAGCTTGTTTTTCACCATGTCCGTTACCAGACTCCCAAACAAAAAGAATATTATGACCTATATTATGCTCTACTCCAAACCTTTCTCATGATTTAGGTTTGAAAATTGGGTTAACAACGAATCTACTTGTTAAATACCTCCATGAATGCTGCAATTTTAGGCCTGCTTGACCTGATATCATAGCTCCAAACATCTTGGAAGAAGATTTGATGCCTTTCAAGGAAGGGAGCATAGACAATGTCCACCTGAAAATCACATGTATCATTTAGGACTGGAAGAGAATTCCAAAAATGAATTCATAAGCACACACGAGTTTGCTTTGCTTCTTTGTCAAAACAAGCTTCCGAAAATATTTGCTGCTCTCATTAGGCAATGAATGCCAGTTTGCTTATGAAATGTGTGACCATTCAGAGCACCATTGAGGAAGATTGACGACTTACCAGACTGAAATTTTGGCCGAGGAAGAAAGGCCCATCATCAAATTTATGAAGAGCTGTTTCCAAGTAATCAAAAGCAGCACCTGATGCAGGTAACAGAAATTGATTAATTTCATATACAAGCATTACCATTTATTGCATGATGAATCTCACATGCATGGTCATAATCTCACCAGCTTCTTTCACTGCGTCTCCTTTAAATGAAGTATACACTCCTTTGAGTAATGTATCAGAGTAGGATATCAGCTCCTCAGCAAACTCTTTTTTGGCGGGGTCCTGCATTATTATATTGTCAACACTTCTCGCTGAAATTTTTTTTTGGGTGTGTGGTGTCAAACAAATTTCGCATCTTACATCTGGTAAAAGCGCAGGGCCTTCAAAGTGACTGTCTACATATTTGATCAAATCTAAACTTTCTCCAATGATTTTGTTCTCATGTTCCAGAGCTGGAACCTGTAGAAAAGGAAAAAGTCAGGAATGAACATGAAGGGAAGATCATGTATCTCAATAAGGTTTTATGCTCCTTAAGCTAAAATTACTCAAATGCTTGGATGAACATGCGAAAAGGATCTACAAGCAGTTACTGCCAAAATAAATTCATCAATAATAGCCAAGATGGTGATTCAATAGGAAATTTTTGCTACAATTTAAGAAAAAGAATTCGAGGGATGACAAAGCTAATTATCGGGAGGATGAAGACTCATAATCAAGCTTCTCAGGTTAATTGATTCAACAGTGTCAGCACATGGGTCCTCAATCATCACGACGTATGAATAAGTTTCATATTGCAAAAGAAAAATTGCCCTCCAATCAACTGATTTCTATATATACCTACCATTAAAATTACTATCACCATCCGAGCACCTTACACACCAACTAATATATTTAGTAACACGAAGTCTACATCCTCTCAACCACTTTATTTTTTATCACACTAAATTGAAGCATAAGCTCATAAACTTAATTCCAAAGTCAATACCTTGTTTACATGGTAAAAATAGGAAGCACACATTTGTCGAGATTGCAACTTCGACCCAAGTGGTCAAATATTTAGCTAACCATAAAGACTACTTCACTCATATCAATGGTTTTCAGAACAAAATATGAGAAGTGACAATCAAACGAGTCCATCCAAATACTTAAATATATAGGAACAAAACAATACCTTGTTTACATGGTAAACTTTCTCTTTGTACCAAGCGGGTCTGTTTTGAAGGTCAATAGGAACCAATTTGATCTTGTCCTGTAATCCCTGCATTCCAATATTCAAACAATACTAAGCCAATTTCCTTCAGTCAAAACAAATAATGAAGTTTCTTCACTAAATTCCAAAGAAATCAGCACTGGATTGAATATTCCACCCACATCTTATACAGCATCTCCTAATAATGTATCGTATTGTAGATTTCACACAATGCCTAAAGAAAACTACAACCCCAAAATATACACACCCACACGCAGAAAAGATATGAACAAAAAAGTTGCGATTGCGAAAAGAAGTGAAATCAAACCTTATAGTTCCTCACAATCCACACACGCTGCGCAAATGGGCACCGGTAACTGACATATAGCCTTCAAAAAGTAGAGCCAATTTTTTCAGATTGTGCAAAGATCACACACACAACGCCTAAAATCGAACACAACATACGATGCATATCAATGGAAGCCAAACAGAACTAAATTACACAGAGTGAGTGATACCTTGTAGTACCGTCAAAGAGAGGTGGTGGTTCAGAAGAAGAATCCAAAATTGGAGGAAGAACCTCTTGAACACATCTGCAATCAGGTAAGCATAGCCAACAACATTAACACACGTACATACTGAATGTCTACTCTACACAGACATATATATGCAAAGAGAGAGAGAGAGGGAGAGAAAGAGAAGAAAGAGTGGGGGAACGTACGGAACAGCCATTAATGTTATTGTGGTAATACAAGGTTGAAGCTTTCGATTGTTGAAGGTTGAGTTTGAAAATGAAGATGGTGATCAAAAGGCTTTAGTTTGATCTTGTGGGAAATGTCGCGAGCGGTGACGTAACGACAGGGATGTATGAGATTAAGTGTATCATGACATGAGAGTGTTTGAACGAATGGAGACTGATTTCTATCCACATTACATTATTTTCCTTAGGAAGTAAGCAAACGAGGATAGAAGCTTTCATTTTTACGCCACGTGTAAAAAGCCTTTTCACTAATCCAAGGACTTTTTTGTTTTCCCGACTAAATATTAAATCTAACGGTAATATCCTATCAATATTGATAACATAATATCACCAATTAATAATAAATTTTTTTTTAAAAAAAGTGAATCTCACTTGAGCTTATATGACAAGAGAGTAAGAAGTTATTTGTTTACATGACAGATTAATTATTAATTTTTATGGGGTCTATTTGTTTATTTGTTTTCGTATTATTAGTTGGTTGATAATACCCAAAAAAATTCCAAGCCTAAACTCGAGTATTGAGGTCAGGAAGAGAGCTCAACCAAGAAAGCCTGAGCTCGGATGTCCAAACCTTGGGCTCTCTCAACCTGCACTTCAAAGAAAATGAGTGGAAGACAACTGACAACTACTAAACGTCCCCCAATGACAGTAAACGTCAGTCTAGGCACAAGAGCATCAACTGTCTAAACCATTGCTTGAAATCCAGTAAAGCGTTATAAAAGAGAGGCGAAGATCTCGCCCCAGACCCTGTGAAGCTAGGAACCAAGTTATAAATATTGTACAAAGTCTTCACTTTGTGGCAAACAATAAAACATAAGACCAAGAAGACTATGTAATTCCTTTCTCATCTTTAATATAATTCACAGTAGCAAGAGACTCCCTTGAAGAGTGGATTAGTCGAGCTTCCTAGTTGGTGAACCACTATAACTCTTCTGTGCAATCCATCCCTTTCCCCTAAAGTCGTCACTCTATTCCCAAGAGCCTTATAGCGTAGATCAGACCCCGTAGTGTACATACTCTGCTTAGTCGCATTTTACACACCATCAGTTGGCGCCATATGTGGGAATTATTATTCCTGTTACAAATATACTAATTTTCTTTAGTAATTAATGGTCTCTACACGCAATATGAGTAGAAGCCATTAGAATCCTCAGCGGTTGCAAAATCAGCAGAAAGCCACTAGTGGAAGACAACAAGAAAATCTTTAAAACTTCTTGTCCACCACTGAGACTAATCCTCCCATGGTGGAACCCCTCTGAATAACAAATTAGAGGCTCTTCGCCTAGTCAACCAACGTCTACTACAACAGAACGAAGAACTCTTGAAGCTTCTACAACGTCCTCAGAAGACACGACCAACCCAGGACGATCCCCCACAAGGGGAACATCAATGCCTTAATCCCATAAGGGAGATTAACGAAGGGGGCAAGCATAGCCAAACCATGGGCCATGCTCCTCATCCACCTCCTAGGAATGAAGACAATGAAGAAGTATAGAGTCGGAATGGGGGAACTGAGAAAAACAAATTTCTCCCTTTCTAGAAGGAAAAAAGAGAACAATATTGGAAACAGTGTTTCAGAGACATCTAGCAAAAACTCAGCCGCATGAAGGAGGCCATGAGAGGTAATACCCTAGTAACCATGGATGTCCTGGTGCAGCAGATTGAGTCCTCATTCGTTACTGAAGTACTGCATTTTCCCCTCCCCCAAAGTTCAAATTACCCCAGATAGAGGCCTTTGATGGGACAAAAGATCTCATGGATCACCTCAACACTTATAAGAAAACAAATAGAGTTACACGGATATCAAGACCCTGTACAATGTCGAGTCTTGGCCATCACGTTGAAGGGCTCATCCTTATTGTGGTTCAATAGGCTAGCCTCGGCGTCTATCTCCTCCTTCAGAAAGCTTTATATATCCTTTTGTGTCACACTTCATAGGAGCTCAGACCTACCAAAAATCGAGCTACCATCTGCTGAATGTGAAATAAGGACCCAACGATAACCTACGGTCTTATATCCAAAGGTTCAACTCAAAATCACTGAAGGTGGATGTTCCAAATGAAAATTTTGCCATCACTATTTTCATTGCTGGGTTAGGAGTACAATCAAAGGACTTAATGTTCTCCATTTCTAAAAACTCATAAGCTAGTATGGCGGAGGTGTTTTCCAAGGCAGAAAAGTACATTAATGGCGAAGAGGCTCTCCTTTCTAAAGAGGGGAACTCATCCACATAGAATGAAAAAGGTAAGAAAGAAAAGAAGAGGGACCGAAGTCCCAAAAAATAAAAAGGCCGAGATAGGTCTCCAAGAAGGGACAAAGATCGTTCCCCCAAGAGATGAGGAGATTTCAGGGATCGCCTAGGTCCTTTGCTGCCAGAATTGCAGTCGAGGTACGCACCTCGACAGCTCACTCCACTCACAGCTACGATATCACAAATCCTCTATGAAGTACAGAATGAGAAATTTTTGAGGTGGGCACCTTAGATGAAAGAAGACCCAGCAAAAAGAGATGTGACAAAGTACTGTGAGTACCACAGATACCATGGCCACCTCACTGATGATTGCATCCAGTTGAAAAAGGAAATTGAGTTCCTAATTCAACGAGCATAGCTACGTCGCTTTGTGCACATGATAATCAGAATAGGGCTCACCCTTCTCCAACACCTCAACAACAAACTCCTGCACAACACTAGTAGCCAATATAAGAGATTAGGATGAGTTTTGGAGGATTCACTGGTGGTGGGGAAACCAACTTAACCAGAAAAGCCCACATGCGCAAGGTCAAGACCAAGGAAATATTGGAGGTGTAGACTGTGACCAAGGCACCTCAGATGAACATGGACATCAATTTCGCAAATGCAGACCTGTAGGGGTACCAGCACCCCCATAATGATCCCTTGGTGGTAAAAGTTGTCATTGCTAATAGGACAGTTCATCGGGTCTTAATCGACAACAGGAGCTCTGCCGACATTATCTTTGCATCTGCCTTTGACAAAATAGACATAGGCAGGGACAAACTTGAGCCAATGAGAACTTATCTTTTAGAATTCTTAGGGGAGAGAGTACTGCCTCTATGGTCAATTTAACTCATTCTCACCATGGGGATCCCGCCTTGCCAATCCACTACCATAGTAAAGTTTATGGTAGTCAATGCCCCCTTAGCATACAATGTTCTGCTAGGAAGGCCTTCCCTCAATGCCATGAAATTCATCCATTCCGCAAATCACCTGGTTATAAAATTATCCACTGAAAACAGCATTGGAGCGGTCCGAGAATACCAACAAGCAGCGAGGGAATGCTACATGGCATCAATGAAAAGGAAGGATGTTGAAACCATCCAACTAGATGAGATGGACATGAGAGATGAGTTGGATTCAAGACCTATGCCCTCGGAAGAGTTAGAGCCCATCTAGCTCAACGAAAAGCCAGAGCATACGGTATATATGGGGTTGAAGCTACCTATAAAGCTCAAAGACCTCCTTGTTCAGTTTCTTATAAGGAATGTAGGGGTATTTGCTTGGAAGCAAGAAGATATGCAGGGAATTGACTCCTCAGTCATCACGCACAAGTTCAACGTGAACCCAGCCTGCAAACCCATCAAGCAGAAATGAAAGAGTTTTGCCCCATAACGTTAAATGACAATTAATGAGGAAGTCAGCAAACTTCTCCATGCCAAAGCTATCAGGGAGGTAGATGATTAACTATCAAAATTGCTATTTTATTTTATTATATTTAATGATTGGTTACTTGTATATTATTTGTGACTAAATGTGTTAAATTTTTTAATTTTCTAGTTTGATATTTTTTCTAGTTGTTTGATTTATTTTGCAAGTAAATTATTTGATTTAAAGTAATAATGGATAAAGCAAGTGAAACAATCACTAGAGGAAAAATTGTAATTGATAAGCATTGAAGAATCATGAGTAAGATAGGAAGATTTGAAGATAAGGCAGCAATTTTAATCCTTATCAAAGTCCAAATTAGAAGAAAACTCATTTAAAGTTGGATTATAAAAGTATTATAGAAGATAAGGATTTGACATGTTTTTAGTGTTTTGGTCATAACTTTTGACTCTGATATACGATTCACCTGATTTTTGCGGGGTTGGAAAGAAAACTTCAAGGGCTATAAAAGAATTTTTCCAAAAATTTTGTGAATCAGCCTCTAAATATGCGAAATTCAATATTGAAGTCTAGACATATTTTTTACCCGCAGCCCCAAGATTTTATACATGAGATTTAACCTTAAAAAACTTCTTTTTGAAAAATAATTCTTTCCAAACCAATCCTAGATCTCCAACCTATACCTAGGATTTATTTACTATAAATAAAGGCTCTCATCTATTGAGAGAGGATGATTATTATTATTATTCTCTTCCCATCTTCTTTTTTTTAGTTTTTGTTTAAGTTCTATGGCTTGCTAAAAGCCCAATTAAAGGTAGGGGAGATACTTTCAATGAAGAACAGTATTTATTATTGATTCAATGTTCTTTTCAATGCATTATTTATTCTTTTAATTTAATTCTTGTCTTTTACCAAAATTTTTGTTCTATATAATTTTTTGATTCGTTATGCCACGTGCATCAAATGCTTGAGATTTCTTACAAGTCAAATAGCTGATTATTCTATGCTTTAATTAATTAATTAGAAGCTCTCATTAGATTGTTGATTTATTATTTGTAATAAAATAAGATTTACATGTTAGAAAGCTTAATTTATTATAGACTCTTTGGGCACGATGATTTCTTGTGATCTATAAGTAAATTTTTATATTTATTCAGATAATTTATTAAATCTTGATATTTTTATATTATCACCGCTAAATATTCCGATTGGGATCACTCCTCAATTGATTCTCAATTGAGTTCGAAAACTGGATCATTAATAACTACTGTTTGGATTTGAAAGGGTATCCCCGATGTTTTAGTAATTTCAATTATTGTTTTAAAACTAAATTTATTGTTTTCTAATTTCAAAATATCTACAACAATTTTTTCAAAACAGTTTTCTTTTATTTTTTTTGTGTCTCTTATTTTCACAATTTCCTGTGGTTCGATTTTAGATTCCCGAGAAATTTATTATTTCACACAATCTGCACTTGGGTGATCAATTTTAAAATTGTAGCAGTAGACTACCCGTCCTGGTTAGCTAACATGGTTCTCGTTAAAAAAAATCAACGGTAAATGACTCCTCTACATTGACTTCACTGATCTGAATCGAGCTTACCCCAAGGACAATTTCCCTCTACCTCGGATATATTTGATCGTAAACGCCACGGCTGGACACGAACTCCTTAGCTTTATGGATACCTTCTCAAGGTATAATCAAATAAGAATGGACCCCAATGACTAGGAGAAGATGTCATTTGTAACTGAGCACATAACATACTGTTACCAAGTCATGCCATTTGGATTGAAGAACGCTAGAGCTACACATCAACGACTAGTGAACCGAATGTTCCAAAAACAGATTAGGTCATCGATGGAAGTATACATTGATAACATGCTTATGAAATCATTAAGAGCTGAGCTCCATATCGAACACCTTGAGGAATCTTTTCAAATCCTTAAGAAATACCAGATGAAGCTTAATCTAGCCAAATGCGCCTTTGGGTTCTCAACCGAAAAATTCTTTGGCTTCATAGTCAACAACATAGAAATCGAAACGAACCCAGTAAAGGTTAAATTAGTGATAGACATGCAATCACCGTCCAACACCAAAGAGGTCCAACATCTAACAAGAAGAATAACAACTTTGAGTAGTTTTGTGTCTAGGTCAAGCAAAAAATGTCAACTTTTCTTCCAAATCTTAAAAAAGGCATTCCAATGGACTACCTGATGCAAAGAAGCATACAGAGCCCTTAAAAATTATCTGAGCTCACCCTCGGTTTTGGTAAGCCCTTTGGAAGGAGAAGTACTCACCCTCTACCTCATTATTTTTGGATTTCTCAACTAGCAGAGCGCTAGTAAGAGAGCAAAATAGAGCTCAGCAATCAATTTACTACTATAACAGAGTTCTGAGGGGGCAGAGGAGAGATATCCAAAAATGGAGAAACTAGTCCTAGCTTTGGTTACGGCTGCGAGAAGGCTCAGACCATACTTTTAAACTCATACCATTGAGGTCCCAACAGACCATCCAATGAAGCAGGTACTATATAAACCAGAAGCTTCAGGGAGGTTGGTCAAATGGGCCACAGAGCTCAGTGAGTTCGATATCAGGTACAAACCCAGAATCACAATCAAAGGTCAGGTTCTAGAAAATTTCATCACAGAATTCACTACAGTCACAGAAACACCTATGGAAGCAACCCAGCTAGTACCTAACCTCCCTATATGGAATCTCTCAGTAGATGGAGCTGCCAACACCCAAGAAATCGGTGCAAGGTTGATTTTGACCTCCCCAGATGGAATAGATGTCGAGTATGCCCTCAAATTCGAATTCAAGGCTTCAAAAAATGAAGTAGAATATGAAGTTGTCATCACTAGACTGTATCTAGCTCACTCAATGGAGGCAGAACAACTCAAAATCTATAGTGACCCCAGCTCGTGGTAAATAAAATAGAAGAGACCTATGAAGCTAAGGGAAAGAGGATGATCATATACCTAAAGAAGGTGAAGGAGCTAATAAGGAAATTCATGCAATTCAAAATCAAGCATGTCCCTAGAGCTGAGAATTCTTGAGCAGACGCTTTGGCAATGCTTGCTACAGTTTCACCGGAGAGCCTAGATAGATTAATCCCTATGCAACACCTAGTTGAACCATTTGAAAATCATGAAGATGAAAAGGTGTTCCCTGTATTGGCCTCGCCGAGCTAGAGGGACCTAATCAGAGAATATCTTCAGAATGGAACCTTGCTAGAAGATCCCAAAGAGACCGCAAAGCTAAGAGTCAGGTCATGTAGATTCACGATCCTACAAGGAAGCCTGGATAAGCGAGGCTTTTTAGCACCTCTCCTTAAATGCGTAGAAGATGAGGATGATAATTACATACTCAGGAAAATCCACAAGAAGATTTGTGGCAACGATATTGGAGGTCGAGCTCTGGCTAGAAAGGTGCTAAGACAAGGGTACTTCTGGCCCACTATACTCAAACACGCTACAGATGTGGTCAAAAGATGTAAGATATGTCAGATACATGCTAACATCCCTCATTGTCCAACAGAGCTCCCGACCTCGGTGGTAAGCCCTTGGATTTTTCAACAATTAGGTCTGAACATACTTGGACTCCTTCCTACTAGCACTGGATAGTGCAAGTTCGTCATTATTGGAGTATACTATTTCACCAAATGGGCAGAGGTGGAGCCCTTGACAACAATCACAGAACAAAATGTTTAAAACTTCACTTGAAATCTATAATCTACAGGCTTGGAATACCTAAGTAAATCGTCTCTAACAATGGAAAACAATTTGGCAATCCCAAGTTCAAAACGTTCTGTGCCGAGCTAAGAAAAAAGAATTACTTCTCAACTGTAGTTCATCCTCAATCCAACGGGCAAGTTGAAGTGACCATCCGAACTGTAAAAGCAGCTCTAAAGACCAAGTTAGAAACTCTGAAAGGGAAATAGGTAGAACACATCCCAGAAGTATTATGGGCTTACAGAACCACTGCCAGATCAATGACTCAGGAAACACAATTCGCTTTAGCATTTGGAACCGAAATAGTGGCACCTATAGAGGTCGGCATACCATCCCCAAGGGCTGAGTTCTCAAAACCCGAGCACAATGAAAAATCACTTCTACTAAATCTCGACCTCCTGGATGAAAAAATAGACAAGGCCTTGCAACGCATTATGAATTATCAAAGGAGAACAACGAGGAACTACAACAAAAGGGTCAGATATAGAAGCCTCAAAGTCGACAACTTGGTACTCAAAAAGCTTCTTCATGTGGGAAAGGATCCCACTCATGGGAAGCTAGGACTCAATTGGGAAGGTCCTTACATCATTTCAAGGGTAATCAGACCCGGGAATTACGAGTTGCAAACAAAAGAAGGAAAAGTCTTACCTCACTCTTGGAACACAGAACATTTGAGAAGATATTTTTAGTGAACTCTTGTAAGAAGGCTATCCTCAATAAAATAACAAGTTTCAACTCAGCTTAGCAAGATTGCATTAGTAGCTTAAAGCCAGATGAGCTTACGATGAGCTCTACCGCTTATAAATATAAGATTAGTTTTTCAACTCATAAACAATTAATGAGTTCTTTGACTCATAAAGGCCAGATGAGCTTACGATAAACTCCATAGTTCATAAACAAAAGATGAGCTTTTCAGCTCATAAACTAACGATGAGCTCCACAGCTCATAAGTAAAAGAAGAGTTATTCAGCTCATAAAAAAATGATGAGCTCTTCAGCTCATAAATGAATGATGGCCTCTCCAACCCATAAACGATTGATGAGCTCACCAACTCATGAACATGAAATGAGTTCTGCAAAGATCCTCAGCTCAGCAAAGAAAGGGAGCTCTCAAGTCCCTAAACAAAAGACTCATCAACCTAAACATTCAAGTTATCAAAAGTAAAAAAGTAGGGCGTCGAGCAAAAAACAACTTTCATTCGTAAGTTTTGCAAGATACAAAAAAAGAGAGGGACATCCTAAGCACTCCCAGACCCCTCTTGAGCTCTGATACTTCCTCCTCCAACCGAGCATTCGCAGAAAGTAACCGAAAGTTCTCTGCCCTTAGCTTGTCACGCTTCTTCTTTATCTCAGAGAGCTGATTCTTAAGGCTCAAGTTCTCAAAAGCAAGTTTTAGCTCCATGGTTGTAAAGTCTATCTTGCCAGAGAAAGAGCCTAAAGACTGGGGAGATTCACTACTTCTTTTGCGCTTTCTCGAAGAAGTAGCGACGTCCTCATCCTTATCCAATTCTGCAGAAGAAGAATCTACATCGGGATCAGGTGAAAGAGGGTGCAATGTGGCATCTAGAGCAGCAGCAGAAGCAATAAACCAAAATAGATTCTAGGGGTAACCAGCGATGAAAAAGGAATAGGCTCAACATGAGTCACCTGGCTAACCCTCACCAACTCAGCTAGGGTTAGACTGGGAGCACCTGCACAATAAAAGAATAATAAGAACCAATCCTAATGCTCGCACATCATAGCATGGCAGGTCCTGAGCCCTTACCTCTATTGGAGAAACGCCCCCAAGAGCAAGGAACTCGAGATCATGTACATCGTTGCTCATCAGATCTCCAAGAGTCCCTGGAGGTGAAGAGGAAGTGTTGAGTCCAACCTTTAAGAGAATAAGGGATGTCAAGGACCAATAGAGGATTGAAGTGGCGCCTCCATATGAAGCGACTAAAGCATGAGGGCATATCATAGTCAAGTTCATAAAAATAAAGAAACTCGGCAATGGTGGAAAACTCATCATTGCCTTATAGACGCCAGAAAATAAAGAAGCTTATCATAGCTCCCCACCCTTTGGGAGAAAGACGGGAGGGGCACAACCCAAAGAAAGCCAAGATCCACCTAATGGCAAGATGAATAGGCAGGCGAAGGCCCATCTCGAAAGCACCTTCGAAGAAGCAAATTTCTTGAGGAGGGAGATAATTACAAGGCTCATCAAGGGTAGGAACCCGAAGGGGTAAGTCTGTAGGAAGAAGGTATCACTTCTTGATTTCTTCTAACCCTGTAGTGATAACCATCAAAGGAACCAAGAAGTTAGAGTGCCACTTCATGTCGATTATGGCTTGGGCTCGTTGTTTGAATAGGGGAGTACAAGAGGTAGCTAGGGAAATCAAAAAAAAAAAGAGACAAAGAACACTCAAGAGAATGAGAAACGTGAAGATGAAATCCCAAGACTTGCAGGCAAGAAGAAATTCCAAGATTTGAAGACAATAAGAAGTCCCAAGTTTTATGAAAACATTAGGAAATCCCGAGTTTTAAAGGAATAAGAAACAAGCGAAGACAAAGATGCGGTCCTTTAAGCTTCCAAAATCATGACGATGGAGGTGTTTTAAGAAAGTAGGTGAACACGAATAATGATCTGATTATCACTTTCCATATTAAAAGAGTAGCTCAGCTCAGACTAGACAAAGCTCAGACAAGTAACTCGACTTTGATAAGATTAGCTCAGATAAAAGAAGCTCGAGTCTGCCCGATTATGTGCTCTTCGTTCTGATATAAGCAGATCTCAGGTAAAGCAACAAAAATAAATAGGAGGAAGAGCTCCCACGTGAAAAGTAGGCATTACTCTTCAGCTCATGAAGGTGAGCTCTCCACAACTCGAGGGAATATAGGGCTCTTTGGCTCATAAAGATGGGCACTTCAGCTCACAAGCTTCTCAACTCATAAGAATGAGCCCTCCAAAGTTAAGGCCTCAACCCCTTAACTCTTCAACTCTTTAGCTCTTCGGCCATTCAGCTCATCCAAACTTAGCAAATCCACTTCAAGAAGAACTAAGTTCTCCTCAAAGTAGGGGCAAAGGGGAATAGGTAGAATGGAAAAACACAACAATAAGAAGAATGCAAGAACACCACAACAGTCAGAAGAATAAAAAGGAATACAAGGACACTAACAAGACAAAAACACTTCTTTACAAAGAGCTGGTTTCAGAGTTCTTTTCTTAAAAAAAAATCTTAAATGCCGGCAGTCGAATCTAGAATCACATTAGGTAGCTCGGGAAGCTCTGAGGAAACAGATGGAGAAAGATTAGTAGAAATTTCAAGGGGCCTTGGAAGATCGAGAACCTCGAAAGTGGCAGTAGACGAAGGAGCAACAGGAGCTCCTTGCAGCTTAGGAAGCTCGGGAAGGTCAAAAAAATGGATGGAATAGAAGAAGCTGCAGGAGAAGGGACTTCAACTGGTGGAAGAGACACTCCAGTATCCACAGAGGTCGGGACTTTGGCAAAAGAGGCAAATACCTCAGCGCCAAGCTCAAAAGCAGAAGGGGCCAAAACCTCAGCCTCTTTCTCAGCACTTGGCTCCTCCCCTTTATTTGAAGGAGGATCAAATTTGAAATCCAGGTCTGGATACTTCCACATAGCTTGATCATAGAAATCAAGATATCTAGTGGCCCACTTGGTGGTAACATCATCATCCTCCAGTTTGGCAATTAGAACATCATTCTTTTTAGCGATAGCTCTCTTAACCTTAATCTGACTCTGCAGAGTGTTATTTACTTTCGCCAAAATGTCGTATTCTCATAAGATTCCAAGGCCTCTAAGGGATCCTTGTGAGCTTTAACCCAGTTGCTAGTTTTCAATCTTTGCTCCTCCTTGGTCTTTTTGACCTCATCCTTGGCTTTCTCTTTCTCAACCTCCAAATCCTTAATAATAAAAGACTTTCTCCCCATCTACGCCTGCAAGTCCTGAACCTAGGCTTTGAGGTCATCATTAGCAAAAGCCAGCTCGGCAACCTTGAGCTCAAAGGCCTTCGACGCCTTGGTTGAGCTCTCCAGAGCTTTGATCCAACTCACTAAAGTACTCACATGAATGGCCAACTAGAAGAAAATACAACCAAAAGCTAAAGTCAACATGAAGTAACGATGTAAGACAAAAATGGAATTTGAGAAAACTAGAAACTTACCGAAGTAGCTCCGTACAAGGTCGTGGTGACAGAAGTTCCAAGAGGCATAGTGGCAACCCTTTGGATATCAGACTCCAGGATGACTGAGGCAATGGCCTCCATAGAAAGTTTAACATTATCAATAAGGGGGCCCTCATCTTTCTCAACCTTAGAGCCCCTCAGAAGCAGCTGATAAGACTTCTCGGCCGACCCAAAAGAGGAAGACCTAGGCAGAATGTGAGCTATCGTCTCCATGGCCCCTTAACCTTTACCGATGAAGGAAAGGTTGAAATTGAGGTCTGCCCAGGACCCCCTCCAAGAGAGGAAGGCACGGTCCCTTGGGGAAGTGAGGTATGTGCGACCTTTAGCGAACCCAACAGTGGAATAAGATTCACTTGGGAAGAAAGGGGAAAAGTAGGAGGCACCTCTGACCTTGGCACCATGGCTGGAGGAGCAGAACCACTTCCTGATCCAACCTTGGCCTTGTGTTTTCCCCCACTCTTTGTTTTATTTAACAAGTTAACCTTTGCCTTCAAAGCTTCTGAACCTGGACCCATTGAGCTAGAACCTAAAAACCTAAAGCAAATAGATGAAAAAAAAAAAAAAGTATAATAGAAGTTAAGGATAGAATGGGGGAAAGTTACCTACCACCTCCTCTACACCAACGACAGAAACGGGATTAGGGTTTTCAACCCTCACCTTTGGAGGACTAAACCCGAGTTCGATAAGCACTTTGGGCTTGATGAGCTCAGAATACCTCTCTAGATCGCAATCCTCCAAGCCCAGCAAAACTAGCTTATCCTCAGCATTTAGCTCAGGTCGAATACCTAAAAAATGAAGCAACACAAGTAGAACAAGGTCAGCAAAATAAAGCATCAAGGCTAAACCAAGCTTACTTAGGCAAGGCTTACCCAGATTATTAGTTATCAGGGGTAGACCAAGCTCGAGGGGCAGCGAGGGTGTCAGCTACATCTTCGGGATTGTATTCTCATTCTCTTTCCAATACAAAGAAGAAGAGCTTCTTCCAACCCTTATGGGAGCTCGAGAGGTCAATAATGATAGCTCAGGCTTTTACCCATTTGGAAACATACAAGCAACCATAATAAAGAGTGTACTTGACATTGAAGAACTTCATAAGCAAAGGCACAGTAGGAACTCCAAGTTTGTGCTTCTTGAAGAAAACAAGAAGACCCAGCAAAATACCACAAAAATTGGGGGAAAATTGAGCAGGACAAACGTTAAAATGTTGAAGGATGCTCTTAAGAAAGGAGTGAAATAAAAAATGAAAGCCGTTCTCGAAAGTGGCTAGAAAGAAGCAGACCTTCTTAGGGATTTGGGAATTATATTTGACATCCACATGAGGACACCAATAGTGCATACCTTGAGGAAATCCAAAAAGAGCGGATAAAATACTCATGAAAAGGGGTGCGACTTCACTAAAACCCACAAGGTCTGAGGCTCTGGAGGCAACAATTGCGCTCTCAGTGCTGCTAGAGACTCCAACACTACTCATTTTAGTTTTTCTTTTCCTAGACTTTTTGGCTACAGGGAAAGATGATGGGGGAGCTCCTTGGCTTCTTCCCCAACATCGACATAATTGACATCGGGAAAATTGTCAATCTCATCGCCTACATCACCTAATTCGATGTCCTACTCCCCACCAGACCTCTCGCCCATGGTAAGAGAGACCGCTGAAGTAGTAGCTTCAGAAGAGCCAGACATGACAAGATTGGAAAAAGGGAGGTAAAATGAAGAATAAGAAAATGGGAGGCCAGAAAAACAATCCTTGAGATACGAGGGGTCAAGACAACAACGACCAATGAGGAAAACTCTAGCAGTGCAATAAGGGTCCAGAAGAGGGGAAGAGATGACAAGGAGTAGCCTCGATTCCAAAAGTAGCAAAAACAAAAGGTCCAAAAATACAGCAACCACCTCGAATTCGAGGGATCCAAAACAAAGAAACGAATAGAGCTAAGAAATGTACCTAACTAAGAACGAGCAATAAACCAATGCCTGAAGCAAAATCAGAGAGCAAGCCTCGCAAAATCTTCAAATCAAATTGAGGGAAGTTGTTTTTCAGTGAAACCCTAAGATCACCAGCGGATTGAGGAAATTAAAATCGCACGGGAAGAGAAAAAGCAAAGCCTGAGAGAAGTTGAAAGGTGAAGCAAGAAGGTTTTTCTCGTCACAAGAGCATTTAAATCTTAGTGTACGTGGGTCTTCGAAATATGGGCTATGCACAAGAAATAAGAAAGGAATGATTGCACATTCGACAAAATCTTCAGAATAGAGTCCCATCACACGCGAATCAAGGTCGACCTATGGAGACCTAACTTGATCCATCCATAGCTCAACCCCTGCTTAACCCCACTTTTACCAGGGACTTGGGGGCAACTGATGATACCTAGAAAATTTCTTAGTCTGAGTTCGAGTATTGAGGCCAGGAAGGGAGCTCAACCAAGAAAGCCCGAGCTTGGGGGTCCAAACCTTGGTTTCCCTCGACCTACGTCTTAAAGAAAATAAGTGGAAGACAGCTGACAACCACTAAACGCCCCCTCAACGGCAGTAAACGCCAATCTAGGCGCAGGAGCCTGAACTTCCTAAACCATCACTTGAAATCAAGCAAAGCGTTACAAAAGAGAGGTGAAGATCTCGCCCTAGACCCCGTGGAGCTAGGAAATAAGCTATAAATATTGTACAAAGTCCTTACTTTGAGGCAAGCAATAAAAAATAAGACCAAGAATACTATGTAATTCCTTCCTCATCTTCAATATAATTCCCAGGAATAAGAGACTCCCTTGAAGAGTGGATTAGCCGAGCTCCCGAGCTGGTGAACCACTGTAACTCTTCTGTGCAATCCATCCTTTTCCTCTAAAGTAGTCACTCTATTCCCAACAGCCTTATAGCTTTGATCAGACCTCGTAGTATACATGCTCTACTCAGTCGCATTTTACACACCATCATTGGTGATACCACATCACCTTGCCATGTGGTATCACTATTGTAATGAATATTTTCTCCCCCCAAGTAAATATCCCCCAAAAAAAGAAGAAGACTTTTTCCCCTTGATTTTAACCTTTTTTCCTTTTCTTGTTTCTAAGGCTAAAAAATATTAAAAATTGAAATGTGTGCTTATAATCTTTTAAAAATAATGTTGTGAATACCAAAAATTTTATCAAATATTAGAGACACAATCATTGAATGATTAGTAAAAATTAGTGGAACTCCTTCATCTAACCACCAATATTGATTTGGTAAATAAAATTTGGTAAAAATTTTAAGAATTATAGTACTTCAAGGTTCTATACTCCATAGGGTAAAAATGTTCCTTAGGGTCATCTCCCTTAGATTTAACTCCTGCGCATGGAGATGAGGTTTTGTGCGTAGGCCCAAGTTGACTACCGGTATGGGTTGGTGGGTTTTTTTTGAGTTATTCAAAAAAAAAAAAAAAATAGTTCTCCCAGGTCGAGAGCCCAGTCACATGAAGACCTCGAGTTCGAGTTCCAGACCTCGAACTTCCTGGATTCACATCTCCAGGACCAAGTACCACTCCTCAAGAACAACAATCATGTATCCAAGCACCAGATTCGCAACTGCCCCATCACAAACCACACAATCGTTACCCAAATCAAGTGACCGTTACCAGAGAGATGCGAAGATCTTGCCTTAGATCTGGCTAAGCTCTGAATTAGCTATAAATATTGTACAAAGCCCTCGCTAAGGGGCAAGCAATCCAAGTTTACAAAAAAATACTGTGTAATCTCTCCCCCACTATCAATATGTTCGACTCCTTTGAAGAGTGGATTAGTTGAGCTCTTGAGCTGGTGAACTACTATAATTCTCTCTATGTGATTGGACCCTTTCCCAAATTCCCCATCCTAAGAGCCTTGAAGCTTTGACTAAACTCTTCAATGCATCTAGTATTCTCTATTCTGTTCAATTTTGTTACATATATTATCAGTTGGCGTCGTCTGTGGGAACTATTGTTCTTGTTACAAATATACTAATTTTATTCAGTAATTGATGGTCTCTACACGCAACATGAGTGTAAGCCAGATGAATCCCCCACGAATACAAAACCAGTAGGAAGCCACCAGTGTAAGACAATAGGAAAATCTCGTGATTTCTTGCCCACCATTGACATTGATCCTCCCATGGTAGATCCCCCTCCAAATAACGAACTTGAAGCTCTTCACCTAGTTAACCAGCGTCTCTTCTAACACAATGAGGAGTTATTCTCCTCCAATGTCCCCAAAAGGCACAATCAGCCCTAGATGATCCTCCACCTAGGGGAACATCATCGCAATTACCCCCTAAAGAACATCACTAAAGGGAACGAACATAGCCAGACTATGGGCAATGCCCATCGAGCCCCCGGGAACAAAGACTAAGAGGAAGTGCAAAGTCAAAATAGAGAGAATTCATAAAAAAGAACTTCTCTCGTTCTAGCAAGAGAGAAAAAAAAAATATTGGGAGCAACGTTTTAGAGATATTCAATAAGAGTTCAGTCATATGAAGGAGGTTGTAAGAGGCAAGACTCCAATAACCATGGACGTATTAGTACAGTATACTGAGTCACTTTTTACTGCTAAAGTATTGCACTTTCCCCTCCCACTGAAGTTCAGAATGCCCCAGGTGGAGGCCTTTTATGGGATAAAAGATCTCATGAACCACCTCAACACATACAAAAACTAAATGAAGCTCCATGAATATCAGGACCCAGTACAATGCCGAGCCTTCGCCATCACGTTGAAGGGCTCAGACTTAGCATGGTTCAACAGGCTAACCCCAGTTTCTATCTCATCATTCTGGGAGCTCTCCATATCCTTCTTTTCTCACTTTATAGGAGCTAGGACTTATCGAAAGTCGAGCTACCATTTGCTGCATATAAAGTAGGGACCCAATGAGAACCTACGAACTTATGTTCAGAGGTTCAACTTACAGTCTCTAAAAGTGGGCGTTCCTAATGAAAATTTTGTCATTACTGCTTTCATTATCAGGTTGGGAGTTCAACTAAAGGACCTAATGTTCTCCATATCCAAAAATTCGCAAGCTAGTATGGCAGAAGTACTTGCCAAGGCGGAGAAGTACATTAATGGCAAGGAGGCTTTCCTTTCCAAGGTAGGGATCTTATCCACACACAAGGAGAAAAAGAAAGAGGAGAAGAAGATGGATCGAAGTCTCAGACAAGAAAGAAGTTGAGACAGGTCTCTAAGAAGAGACAATGATCGTTCCCCAAAAAGGAGGAGAGATGTCAGGGATTGTCTGGGTCCTCTACAGCCTAGGTTTGCACCTCGGCAGTTCATTCCACTCACAACCACAATATCCCAGATCATTTATGAGGTGCAGAATGAAAAATTTTTAAGGTGGCCACCTCGAATAAAGTCGGATCCTGCAAAGAGGAATGCACTGAAGTACTGTGAGTACCACAGAGACCATGGCCACCTCACTGACGAATGCACCCAGTTGAAGAAGGAAATTGAGTTCTTAATTCAGTAGGGAAAACTGCGTCATTTTGTGGCACAAGATAATCAGAACAGAGCTCACCCACCTCTAGCACCTCAGGAGCAAGTCCCTGCATAGCATCAGCAACCCCTGGGAAAGATCAGGGTGATATCAGGAGGATTTGCTCGAGGAAGAGAGTATAGCTCAGCTAGAAAGGCCCACATGCTTAAAATCAAAACTGAGAAAGTACAAGAGGTGCAAACTGTGAGCAAAGCACCCCGAATGAGCATGTATATCACCTTTTTGGTTGTAGACTTGGAGGGTTGTCAGCACTCCCATGATGATCCCTTGGTGGTGAGGGCAATCATCGCCAACAGAATCGTCCATCGAGTCCTAATTGATAACAGAAGCTCTGCCGATATCATCTTCGCATCCACCTTCGATAAAATGGATATAGGCAGAGGCAAGCTTGAACCAGTAAGGTCTCACCTGTTGGAATTCTCAAGGGAAATGGTATTACCTCTGGGATCAATCCAACTGGTTCTCACTATGGGAGATCCACCTCGCTAGTCCACCACCAACGTGAGATTCCTTGTGTTCGACGCTCCCTCGGCATACAATATCCAGCTCGAAAGACCTTCCCCCAATGCCATGAGGGCCATTCCTTCTTTTTACCACTTCGTCATGAAGTTCCCCACAAAGAATGGCGTTGGAGTGGTCCAAGGAGACCAGCGAGTAGCACGAGAATGCTACATGGCATCTATGAGGAGAAAAGAGGTCGTGAACATCCAACTGGATGAGCTCGACATAAGAGATGAGCTAGAGACGAGACCTACACCCTTGGAAAAACTAGAGCCATCCAACTTGATGAGGAACAAAAACATCTGGTATATGTGGGGTCGAAGCTGCCCAAAGAGCTCAAAGACCTCCTTATTTAATTCCTCAGAGAAAATATGGAGGTATTCACAGGGAAGTAGGAAGATATGCAGGGGATTGACCCCTCTATAATTACACACAAGCTCAACGTGAACCCAGCCTGCAAACCCATCAAGCAAAAACGGAGAAGTTTTGCTCTAGAATGTCAAAAGGCGATTAATAAAGAGGTCAACAAACTTCTCCACGCCAAAGCAATCAAGGAGGGGGACTACCTGACTTGGTTAGCCAATGTGATCCTCATCAAGAAATTAAACGGCAAGTGGTGTCTCTACATCGACTTCATTAACCTGAATTGCGCATGCCCCAAGGACAACTTCCCCTTAACTTGGATTGACCTAACTGTGGATGCCACGGCTGGACATGTATTCCTCAGCTTCATGGATGCCTTCTTAGGGTATAACCAGATCATAATGGACCTCAACGACCAGGAGAAGACGTCATTTATGACTGAGTAGGGGACATACTGCTACCAGGTCATGCCATTCAGGCTGAAGAATGTTGTGGCTACATACCAATATTTGGTGAATCGAATGTTTCAAAAATAGATCAAGACATCAATGGAGGTGTACATCGATTACATGTTGGTAAAGTCGTTGATGGCTGAGCTCCACATCAAGAAGGCTTAGACTTTATTTCCAAGATCACACCATCAAAATCCCTGTAGACCAGCAAATGAAATAGGTGTTACACAAACCAGAGTCCTCAGAAAGGATGGTCAAATGGGCAATAGAGCTTAGTGAATTCAATATCAGATACAAACCCAGAACCGCGATCAAAGGGCAAGTTCTGATAGATTTCATCTCAGAATTCACTACAGCCTCAGCAGTATCCATGGAGGTAACCTAAATAGTACCCAATCTCCGCACATGGAAGTTTCAGTAGATGGAGCTATCAGCGTATAAGGTAGCGATGCGGGATTGATTTTGACCTCCCCTGATGGAATAGATATCGAATATGCTCTCAGATTCAGGTTCAAGGTGACAAACAATGAAGGTGAGTACGAAGTCGTCATTGTTGGACTCAACTTAGCGCATTCCATGGAGGCAAAACAACTTGTGATCTACAACAACTCCCCAACTCATGGAGAAATAGATCGAAGAGACTTATGAAGCTAAGGGAAAGAGAATGATCCTATACCTGAGGAAGGTACAAAAAAAAAAAAAAATTTGTGCAGGTTAAGATCATACATGTCCTTAGAATAGAGAATTTTTGAGCCGACGCTTTAGCCAGGCTTGCCATAGCTTCCCAAGAAAACTTGGACAAATTAATCCTAGTTGAGCACTTAGCTGAGCCATTAGTGAGCCATGAAGATGAAGAAGTGTTCCCTGTACTGGCCCAGCCAAACTGGATGGATCCAATCAAGGAATATCTTCATAATAGAACCCTACCAGCAGACCCCAAAGAAGCCATGAAGCTAAGAGCCAGATCATCCAGATTCGCAATCCTGCAAGGGAACCTGTACAAGCAGAGCTTCTTAGCACCTCTCCTAAAATGTGTAGGGAACAAATAGGCTAACTACATTCTAAGGGAAATCCACAAAGGAATCTGTGAAAATCACATTGGAGCTCGAACTCTGTCGTGTAAAACATTAAGGCAAGGGTACTTCTTGCCCACCTTGCTTAAAGACGCAACAGATCTGGTTAGAAGATGTAAGACCTGTCAATTACATGTCAATGTCCCACACTGGCCACCAGAGCTCCTCACCTCAGTGGTGAGCCCCTGACCTTTCCAATAGTGGGGATTGGATATACTTAGACCTCTTCCCACTAGTACTGGAAAAATGCAAGTTCTCCATTATTGGGTTGAATTATTTCATCAAATGGGCTGAGATAGAACCCTTGGAAACAATTACAAAGCAAAAGATCCAAAAATTCACCTAAAAATCCATAGGCTACAGGTTCAAAATACCTAGGGCGATCCTCAGACAATGGGAAGCAGTTTGACAATCCAAAGTTCAAAAAGTTCTGCGCCAAGCTAGATATAAAAAATTACTTCTCTGCTCTAGCTCATCCTCAATCAAATAGGCAAGCAGAAGTAACTATTTGAACCAAAAAAACGGTTCTAAAGACCAAAATAGAAGCCCTAAAAGGGCGATGCGTGGAACATATTCTAGAGGTGGTATGGGCTTATAGAACTACAACCAGGTTGGCAACTCAAGAAAAGTTGTTCGCCTTAGTGTTTGGAACCGAGATTGTGCCTTCTGTGGAGGTCAACATCCCATCTCCAAGAGCAGAGCTCTCAAAACCCGAGCATAATGATAAGTCACTTCTGCTCAACCCTGACCTCTTAGATGAAAAGAGAGACAAAGCCTTGCAGCGCATCATAAGTTACAAAGGAAAACAGCCAAATACTACAACAAGAGGGTCAGACACAAGAGCTTCAAAGTTTGAGATCTGGTCCTTAAAAAACTCCTTCCTACAAGAAGGGATCCCACTCATGGAAAGTTAGGACCTAATTGAGAAGACCCATACATCATATCAAAGATAATCAGGCCTAGGAATTAAGAGCTGCAAACTAAAGAAGGAAAAATCTTACCTCACTCCTAGAATGCTGAACATCTGAAAAGATTTTTTCAGTAAACTCTTGTAAAAAGATAATCATCAATAAAATAACAAGTCTCAACTCAGTCAACATTTCATTAATAGCTTAAAGCTAACAATGAGCTCCTCAACTCATAAGCAAATGATAAGCTCTCAACTCATAAACAAACGATAAGCTCCTCAACTCATAAACAAACGATGAACTTCACAACTCATAAACAAATGATGAGCTCTTCAACTCATAAACAAACGATGAGCTCATCAGCTCATAAAAAAATGATAAACTCTTCATCTCATAAACAAACAATGAGCTCGTCAGCTCATAAACAAACAATAAGATCTTCAGCTCATAAATAAACAATGAGCTCTTCAGCTCATAACCAACGATGAGCTCTTTAGCTCATAACCGACAGTGAGCTCCTTAGCTCATAAACACTCGATGAGCTCTTCAGCTCATAAACACATGATGAGCTCTTCAGCTCATAAATAAATGATGAGTTTTTCAACTCATAAATAGAATATGAGTTCTTCAGCTCATAAATAGGAGATGAGTTCTTCAACTCATAAATAAATGATGAGCTTTTCAGCTCATAAACAGAAAATGAGCTCTTCAGCTCATAAATAGAAAATGAGCTCTTCAAGCCAAAAACAAAAGATGAGTTCTTCAGCTCATAAGAGATGAGCTCTCCAATTCATAAGAAAAAAGCTCCCGACAAACAGTCACTTTCCTCAGGTTGGGAACAGGCCTCATACTTTGCGAAATTCAAACTCACTTCCAGAAGAACAGAGTTCTTCTAATAAATCGAGTCCGATTCAGTTCGCTACCTCAATTGGGCTTTTCAGCCTAAAAATTGCAACTACCAAAGTAAAGTAATAAACAATACATTCAACATAAAAAGTGGTTTTATATTCATAAGTATGGCAGGGTTATAGAAAGAAGAAAAGAAAAATTTCTACGCCCCCTAAGTCCCTGCTTCAACTCAGATATCTCCTCCTCCAACTACACGTTCATAGCTCGCAGACGAGCATTCTCAACCTTCAGCTCATCTAGTTTTTTCTCCACCTTAGAGAACTACTTTTTGAGGTTCACATTCCCCAATGCAAGCTCCAGCTCAGTAGTTGTAAACTTAATCTCTCCTAAGAAAGAACCTGATGACTGTGATGATGAGTTGCCCCTTCTACGCTTCCTTGAGGAAGTAACAACATCCTCGTCCGATTCAATAGGAGAAGAGTCTACATCAATAACATGAGGAAAAGGGCATGAGGTAGCATCCAGAACGGCAGCAGAGCTACTCTAATCCCAAACCAGAGAAAGTTCTGGGAACCAGCTCGTCTGGGGTCAGGCTAGGAGCACCTACACAACAAAAGCACAATTAGAACTAATTATAATATTTGTAAATCACAAAATTGAAGATCCTAATCTTCTACCTCTATCAAAGAAACGCCCCCAAGAATGAGGGACTCGAGCACCCTCGAACCGTGCCTCAGCAGACTCCCAAGAGTCCCCAAAAATAAAGAAAAAATGTTAAGTCCACCCCTCAGGAGAACTAGGGGCCTCGAGGACTAGTGGAGAGTCAAAGTGGCGCCTCTATGTGATGTGGCTAAAGTAGGGGGGCATGTCAAAAAGAAGATAATAAAAGTAGATGAACTTGCCAATAGTGGGAATGTCATTGTAGCGTTGCAGACGCCAAAAAAATAAAAAAGCTTATCAGAATAACCCATCCTTCAAGGGAAAAACAAGAGGGGCACAACCCAAAGAAGGCCAGAACCCTCCCAACGACGGAATGGATGGGTAAATAAAGACCAATCTCAAAATCACTTTCAAAGAAGAAAACTTCCCACCGAGGGAGAAAGTTGCAAGGCTCATCAGGAGTTGGGACTCAGATGTTCAAGACATCAGGCAGAAGATACCACCTCCTAACTTCCATAACCTCCGAAGTTGTAATCACAAAGGAGAGCAAAAATACAGAGTACCAGGGCACGTCAATCATGGCCTGGACATGTTGTTTGAACAGTGGAGTAAGAGAGGAAGCCATGAAGCTAGAAGAAAAGAATAAGGTAAGGGAAGTTCTAAGAAGAATTGGGAATATGAAGAATAAGAAGTCCCAAGTTTTATGCAAACAATAAGGAATCTCAAGTTTTAAGGAAGCAAATAGCACGCGAAGGCGAAGAAGCGGCCATTATACTTCCATAATCATGGCAACGGTTAAGGAAAGTGGCATTTTAAGATGGTAGGTGGACACAAGTAACGATCCGTTCATTGCTTTTCACCTCAATCCTTACATCTCAGTCCAAAAGTATACGACACTAGAGGAACAGAACGATCGAAAAAAGCTTATGAAAAATAGAGCTCAGATATAAGCCGCTCAGCACAATACAGGGCAGAATGGAACAAACCAAGCACAAGAGGCATGGGAATAGCAAAAACAAGCACCGTACTCCAAATAGGCCAAGACTTGTTTGGAGTAGAGGGGAAAAGAAAGAAAACCAAGAAAAATACAAGAGAGATCGCCACAAGGTACAAAATAAATATAGGTGAAATCCCAAGTTTCTGCAGCATCCTTAGCATTAACCTCTGGCAGCTCCGAAGCAGCAGCTAGAGTAGAATCAAAAGGAGCCTTAGAAGCCGGGATGAGTGTATAGACCAAGGATGTGAGCTCTTCAACTCATAAAAAAATGGTGATCTCTTCAGCTCATGAACGAATGATGATTTTTTTAGCTCATAAATAAATGATGAGCTATTAAGCTTATGGCCAACTCAACAAGTTCTTCAGCTCACAAGCACTCTGCAGATAAGCACTCAAGCCAACGTTGGGAACTGACCTCATACTTGCAAAAATCCAGATTCACTTAAAGAAGAACAGAATTCTCCTCAAAGCAAGGGGCAAAGGGGAGCAGACAAAGTGCAAGAATACAACAATCAAAAAGCAACAGTTTAAAATACAACAGTCAAAAAGCAAAAATACAAGAACGCTGGACAAAAATATTTTTAATTTTTCAAAGAGTTGGTTACAAAGTCTTCTACAACCAAAATACAAAGAAGTCCTAAGCCTCTACAATATCCTTGGCAATGACTTCAAATGGCTTAGGCAAATTAGCAGCAGCAACTGGGGTCAAGTTAGCAGGGGTTTCAAAAGCAAGGATCTCGGCTGGAGGTAGAGAGACCTCAACATCAACAGGAGCAAGCTCAAAAACCTGAGCCTCGGAACCAATGTTATCAGAACCAGACTGGACTGGTTCAATTGTGATCTGGGACCTTAGCCTATCTGGTTCCCTATTTGGACCGCTTAAGGAAGAAAACCAGCTAAAAATTGGAAAATTAGCCAATTTTTATAAAAAGACTATGAACCAACGGGTTTTATAAAAATCGGACGGTTTAATGCCCAATTAAAAATTAAATTACATAAATAAATTAAATTAGAATCTTTTTGTATTTGGGGCCTTTTTTTGCCCTAAATTGCAGAAGGCACCACCACCAGGTTCCAACGACCAGGGATCTTCGATTACGATCAGCCACTACGATCAGCGACTCAGGCGACTGCAACCTACAAACTCAGGCAACCAGCGAGGAACTCAGGCAGCTATCATCTCCTCCATTTACTTGCTTCTATTAGACTGTAACATTAAGGTAAAAACTTCCTTTCATATCTTAGCAACCAATATCTAGAAGCTTGAGATTTACACCTCAACATTATGCAACTAAGAACATTAATTTACCAGTTGGACATCACTGTGTAAAAACAGATTGCTTCCCTTGTTCCTGCAAAATTTTTGGGCATGCACCTTACACATGCAAAAAATGACTGTGACTACATCTTTTTTTTTTAATTTTTTAGTATGATGTGTGATGTTTGTTTAATTATTTGGTGTTTATTATGCACATTGTTGGGTGATTTTGAGCATCACAAAATCAATGTATTTGTTTTAAGACTTACTTAGATCTATTGGGTAATTGAAATTATCTATTATTGATGTTGTTGTGCTATTATTGTCTATTTGTGATCTATTAAGATTGTGAATTGAGATTGTAGGATTGTTAATTGGGATTTTTGTTGTCATTGTGGATTTTATGGTTTCAGTTTCTTTGCTTTAGCAAAATGTCATCTTCTGGGACATCAAATGAATCTACTCCAACCCCAACTAGTTCTACAGCTACACCAAACTCTTCCTCTACACAAGCTACAATTAGAGGAAAAACTAGCCCTGCATCAGAACATTGTTGGGAAGATGTTGTTCCTCCAAAAAAAGGGAGGAATTTGATTTGTTTGTATCACCAAAAAGGTTATAAAGGGGGTGGTATCAACAGATTCAAACAACATTTGGCGGGGATTAAACGAGCAGTATAACAATGTGCCTTCCCAATGCGAGCCTGAAGATGAAATTGCTCCTAAAAAGTGTTGGTAACAAGACAAGAAAGACACAAGAAGATTACGATGAATTAAATCAATATGGACCAGAGTTTATAAAATATGAAGAGTAGGAGTACATGCAAGAGAACGACGACTTTCAAGAACTTCCATCTTCTTTTAAGGGAAAGGGCATTTCCATTGGTGGAAGTCGAGGTAAATCGGAGGAATAAAGGGTCAAACAATTAGCTCTTTCTTTGTGCCAAGGACTACTCCAAGTGCTCAACCTACTATTAAAAGTGTGTTACAAAGTAAGGAGGCAAAAGAGAGGTGTGATCTTGTTGTTTCTAAATGTATACGTTTTTGCTTGCATTCCCTTTAATGCTATGAATTCCAAGTATTATCAACATATTCTTGACGCAATAATAGGTTAGGGTGGTGGTTATAAAGGCCCTTACTTTCATGACATTCGTGGTTATTTGTTGGACAAGAATGTCGAAGAAGTCAAAAATTTTGTTCATAGTTTTAAAACCACATGGAAGGAGACTGGTTGCACTATCATGGCCGATGGGTGGACAAATCAATGTAGGAGAACTCTCATTAATTTCTTGGCCTATTGTCCTAGAGGAACAGTGTTTTTAAAGTCATTTGATGCTTCTGATGCTTCAAAGACAACTGATATGTTATCTAAACTATTTAAAGAGGTGGTGTTACTTGTTGGTGTAGAAAAAGTGGTGTACATAATAACTGACAATGCTGCAAATTATTTTGCTACAGGGAGGTCATTGGAGCAAGAGTTTCCCATAATATCTTGGTCACCATGTGCAGCTCATTGCTTGAACTTGATGTTGCAGGACATTGAAAAGTTGGATGAGGTAAATGATGTTGTGTCTCATGCTTCGAAGATCACAAAATACATATACAATCATTGTTTTCCTTTGCATTTAATAAGGAAACATACTAGTGTAAGGGAAATACTGAGACCTGCTCCTACATGCTTTACAACCAATTTTATTGCATTGCAAAGTATTTTGGCACAAAAGGATGTTTTATGAGCTATGGTTACGTCAAGAGAATGGACTTGGTCGGCATATGCCAAGGAAAGTAAGGGAACAAAATTTGTTGATAGTGTGTTGGATTCTAGGTTTTGGAAAAAATATGCTATTATTGTCCAACTCATAGAGCCTCTTGTTCGAGTGCTATGGATTGTTGATAGTGATGATATGCCTTCAATGAGCTATTTGTACATAGCTATGCATACAGCTAGGGAGGAACTATTAAGAAGATTTCAAAAAAAAGAAGAAAGAATAGATGTTTACTTGAAAATCATTGATTCTCACTGCGATAGACAGCTTCACAAAATTCTTCATGCCGTTGGTTATTGGTTGAATCCGAGTAACCAACATAACACTGTTGAAATGGAAAAGCACAGGCAGACTATCTTAGGGCACTTGGATGTGATTGAGAGTTATGCTTATGGAAATCCCATTTAACAAGTAAGTTGAAAATGAGATAAAGTTGTTCAGAAATTCAGAGGGAGACTTTGGGCGGGTGACTGCTATTAGTGATCGACATACGATGCTTCCTGGTACTTAGAATCTTTTGAATTTTGACTAATTCAATTCAAGTAGTCTATTTAGTGTATTTTAAGTGTTATAATTTAATTGTGATGCATCAAGTGCAGATGAATGGTGGTTGTGTTATGGAAGTAGTGCACCAAATTTACAAAAATTAGTCATTCGCGTCTTAAGCCAAACATGTAGTTCTTCGGGTTGTGAACGGAATTGGAGTGCATTTGAACACATTCATTCAAAGAAAAGAAATAGGTTGGAGCATCAAAGGCTTAATGACCTTGTTTATGTCATTACAACTTAAGATTACAACAAATGTATGAAATCTATGTTAGTACCTTATTAAAAGACAAATGATTTTTATTATATTTCATTGATTGCATATTTCAGACATTTTCATCAAGTAAATGAAAATATACAGGAATTACTTGAGGGGTAGAAATTATGATCCTATTGACTTTGAAGATTTCACAATTCCTCATGGATTTTAGAGGATGAGCCTCCACGTTTAACTATAGATGAACTAGAAAGTTTTCATGGTGAGTTAGTTGCATGCAATATCCAACCAAATCTCAACACTTGTATGTTTCATTCTTCTTGTATTGTCTTTATCACTAAAAGTATATATCTGCAATCATTATTTGATACATCAATAAATAATTCCTCTTTTGGATATAATGTAGATGAAATTTTGAACTTTGAATTGGATAACGACGATGATGATCTTGAAAATGAAGAGGGTAATGGGAGTGGAGGTTTTGGGAATGAAACTACTGTTGAAAAATCAATCGCGTTGCAACTGAGAACCCCGAGTTTGGCGTGAATTGGAGTTTATGGAGCAGTAGTACTCGTTAGGAAAATGAGAATGAGTAGAGAATGTACTTTGTGTAAATTTTATCGAGTATTTAAGGAGTTGTACTTTTATTTTGCATGGCAATTGTGATGTTGTGTTTGAGATTTGCAACTTATGTTTACTTATAATTTGGATGATGTGTTCTTATGTAAAATTTTAACTTCAATAGGAATTGTGGTTCGGGGTTTAGACTTAGAGTGATTTTTTTGTTATGTACTTGGATTGAAGCTTTAAAGTTCAACTTTAATATTTGACACAGGTGTTTCTTTTACTTAACTTCATTAATTTTAGGAAAAATTGTATGCATTTTAGACATATTTTATATTTTTTAGCTAAATTATTATATATATTTTTTTATTACATGATTGGTCCGACTAGTTGACCCACCGGTTGAATCAGTGAACCATTGACCCAGTGTTCTAGTCGGTTCGATAACCGGTCCGATTTTGATAATATTGCTCAGAACCACCAGGGACTTCAACCCCATCACCAATGGGCTCCCCCACCTTAGGATCAGTAGCAGCTGGGACCTCCTCAGCCTTGGACTCTTGTCCTCAACCTTGAACTCTTCTCCACAGTTGGGAGGTCAAAGTCAAAGTCCTGATCTAGGTACCTCTTCATAGCCTGCCCCTGGAAAGCAAGGTACCCAGTAACTCAGTTGGTGGCAGCCTCATCCTCCAGCTCAGCAATCTTGGCATCCTTCTTTTGAGCTACAACTCTCTCCACCTCAATCTCCTTCAGCAGCATAGAGTTGACTTCAACCAACATGTTATACTTCCTCTTCATAGATTGAAGGGAGTCGAGAACCTCGAAGGTGTCCTTTCAAGCTTGAAGCAAGCTATCAGTTTTCAGCTTGATCTCATCCTTTGTCTTCTTAACCTTAGTCTCTAGGTTCTTGTTGGCTGAGGCCAGCTCCTCGACCTGGGTCTGTAGGTCCTGCACCTGGGCCTTGAGATCATCATTGGATAAGGCCAGCTCAGAGACTCTAGAGCTCAGACGCCTTGGTTGTGCCTTCCAAAGCCCTAACCCTGCTCACCAGAGCACTCACCTGGATGGCCAGGTGAAAGAAAACACAATAAAGACCCAAAGTCAGTACAAGGCAACAACACACAATAGAGGTAAAAGTTTATGAAATCACTACTTACCGAAGTGGCACCATATAAGGTGATAGCTGCAGAGGTGGCGAGAGGAAGAGCAACAACCACCTGAATGTATGATTCAGGGATGATTAAGGCGAGGGTCTCAGCAGCAAGGCTCACATTCCTGATCAAGGAGTTATTGCTTTTCTCAACCTTCAGGCCTTCCATGAGCAGGTGATGTCTCTTCTCGGCAAGTCGGGAAGGAGAAGAGCCTCGCAAGATGGGTGCAATCGACTACAGAGCCCCCTTAACCTCAGTCAATGAAGGAGATGTTGAGGTCCCAGCTTACCCAGAAGCTCCTTCAGAGGGAAGAGTCAAGGACTCTCGAGGAGCTGAGGTTTGTGCGATCTTCGATAAACTCGATGGGGGCGTAGAAACCACCTAAGGAAGAGAGGGAGAAGTAGGAGGCATATCATTCCTCATAAAAAGAGGGGTGACTTCACTAAATTCGACGAGTTCTGAAGCTCTAGGGGCGACCTCTGTCTCCCCAGCACTGCCAGAAACCCCAACCTGACTCATCTTAGATTTTTCTTTTTGAGATTTCTTCGACCTTGAAACAGGGTAAGATAATGGAATAGGGACCTCGACCTCTTCCCCAGCGTCGATAGAATCAACATTGGGGAAATTATCAATCTTATCCCCAACATCTCCTAGGTCATCCTCCTTGAACCTTGGAGATCTATCCCCCATGGCCAAGGACACAGAGGAGGCGGTGGCTTTAAAAGAGATAGACATTATGAGATATCAGACAGGAAGGCTAAAATAAGAGTAGAGAGGAGGAGTGTGACTAAGACAATCTTTAAGAGCCCTAGAATCAAGAAACCAGCGACCGAAGAGAAAGATCCTAGCAGTAGAATAGGGGTCTAATAAAAGAGGAAGAAAGGACAAGGAACAACCTAGACTTCTAAAGTAACAGAAGCGAAAGGTCTAGAAATTAAACAACCACCTCAAATTCGAGGGATCTAAAACGAAAAGAAGAAAAGGAGAATACAACAAGAAACGTACCTAGCCGAAAATAAACAACAACCAGAAACCCAAGACAGATCTGAGGAACGAACTAAGCTAGCCTCGTAGGTACTTCGGTGTGGACCTGAGAACACTCTAGCAAAACCCTAGATGACCAGTGGATTGGGGAAGATGAAGTTGCAATGGAAGAAGAAAAGGGGGAGAGTCTAGAGGCAGAAGGTGAAGGGGATTTGATGTGATGAAAAGATGTTGTTGGTCTGTCGAAGCATTTAAAGCTAGGCGTACGTGGACCCTCGAAATAAGGAACATACACGAGAAACAAGGAAAGAATGATTGCACGATTGCCACAGGCGTCAGAAATAAGTCCCATCATGCGCAAATTGAGGTCAATCTCAGGCTACCTCTTTCACCCCAGCCATAGCTAAAGCCAAGCTCAAACAACCCTATTTGACTAGGGACTGGAGGCAACTAATGATACCCAAAAAATACCTAAGTTTGAGCTCGATTATTCAGCTCAGCTCTCCCAAGTCAAGAGCCCAGTCACATAAAGACCTCGAGCTCCTTGGATTCAGATCTCTAGGAAGGCGGTGCAGAAGAAAACTGTCATTCACCAAGTACCACCCCTCAATAACAACAATCATGTATCCAGGCACCATATTCGCAAATGCCCCATCACACTGCACAACCGTTACCCAAATCAAGCGATCGTTACCAGAGAGAGGCGAAGATCTCGCCTTAGATCTGACTAAGCTTTGAATTAGCTATAAATATTATACAAAGCCCTCGCTAGGAGGCAAGCAATCCAAGTTTACTCAAAATAATGTGTAATCTCTCCCCCACTATCAATATATTTCCCAAGAGCAAGTGACTCCCTTGAAAATTGGATTAGCCGAGCTCTAAGCTGGTGAACCACTATATTTCTCTCTGTGTGATTGGACCCCTTCCCAAATTCCCAATCTTAAGAGCCTTGAAGCTCAGGCTGAACTCTTTAGTGCACCTAGTATTCTCCATTCTATTCAATTGTGTTACACATATCATCATAACAAAATATTTAAATTGATAGCACACCTTTGTTGAATGTTGATGCAGAAATTTGATTAAAGTACATATGCACTACAGTTAAGATTGGAGACCTTGTTCACAAAGTGATGTCTGTAACTACAATCTAAAGGAGCCATAAATTTTGAAAGATCATCACAAATCTTGATCCCTTCCAATATGATTTTCCTCAATTTTTATTCAATAACAGGTTATGCATTGTGTAATTGTTGAGAAATCCACACATATACATATGTCTTGGGGTCAAATTACACTCAAATTTTTTGCTTTGTGATGGCACTGAGATTCAACACTCAGTCTTAGCTAATGCACTCAATTACTCACAGAAATGCACGATAAATAGAATATGGACAAGCACACAAACTCATAGTAAGCACACAAACATTACAGGCCAAACTGCCAAAATTTTTTACCTTACAACAAGTTTAAAGGAAACTGGCTAGGGATGTGTATATAAAACATGCCCAAACACTCTTGGTTGCACTGTAGACCCTAGAATGCCTATAAATAGCATACAAAGTATCAGTTATAAGCCCAACCACCTAGGTAATGCAAGACACTAGTTAGATTCATCCACAGAGCTCCCACAACCTACTGATCATAGTTAAGTCCATTGGTCACTCCCACAATGTATTGATCATGGAAAAAGGGCAATTGCAACTATTGGTTGACCCAGTCAACAATTGCCCATGACCACACTGCATACTATGTGAACATGCCAGCAACTTCCCTCATATTGTGCACATGCCAATAACTGCACAAAACCACCTTACATACCATTCACATGCCAGTAACCGTCTGCAACCGCTACCATCTACAGTGCACATGCCTCAAGTGTTCAAAAACACCTCACATGTTATGCACATGCCTTCCTTGCAAGCCCACATCACTTGATTTGTCATGTCTCTGTGCCCATGACTTGGTCTTTCAAGCTAGCAATGCCCCACAATTCGAGCCTATCGGCTAACTTTACTTGCTTACTTGTAGCCAACATGAGCTACTTTCTTCAGTCATGCATGAGACTTCAATCAACTCATTGGTCATGCCCATGCATGCATGCACTACATTCCTTAGCCATGCATGGGATTTCTGCTAATGATGGGTCCCACCAATTATTGGCCCCACATCTAGGGTCTCAAACTTTGGAATGTCTTGCCTACACCCATGACAAACATATGTTGAGGCCATTTTTTGCTTTGGTGTGCCAAGACTTAGGGGCATAAGGGTCCCTTGGGAGGTTGGTCTAACACCCCCTTATAATAGTGTTTGTGAGCAAATCCCCATTGGCAGCAACAAACATACTCAGCGTCGAGAAGTCATAATAACTTGAGCCAGGGGCATAGTCGTTGCATGTCACGCGAACCTTTGTCAAACCACTTTGTAACCCAATCAAGTACATGTCCAAGTCCTTAGAAAGTCAAATTTGCACTAAGGATTTGCTTCACCAAGCATAACCCAATTTGACTAAGGCATGGGCATTTTTGAACAAGGCCACTACATGCCAATGTTGAGCAAACAAGTTAAAGGGGTTGATGCATACATGCGTTGCACATGAATCTTTTCCAATATATGATATTGTGCTTTGGAGATGTAAGAATCATTAAACCATTCAATTCTTTAGAAAACAAATGCTACTCAACTGTGTACCCAACCACCTGAATTGTTTAGTTTCTTGTAACTTATATTATACCATACATGTGTTGTAGGTGCTCAATGTTTTCTTTTGATTAATATCATATTATTAAACCAAGAATTGATGTTCACACATAATATTTATCCAACCAATTTTTTTATAGTGAAAGTAACTAATATTGCAAAATAAAATGTTATTTCTAAATCAATTTTTTTTTTTTTTTGCAAAAAAAAAAATGTGTATTGTTCTATTTCACATTTACAACATATTAATTAACCATGAATATATACTTTTTCCTTTTCAACTAATAAATGAAATAAGGTAGAAGTCATGAACTATAAGCAACTACATTAATGGAATCCTCAAAAATATTGTTGATATTTTACTCTATGGAAGCAAGAATAAGATTAGGTGTTGAGTATATGATTTCTAAGTCAGTGAAAAGAATTGGTCACAGAAAAGACAATAAAGACACATTTTCCTAGTAGACAATTGCATGAAATCTACGTCTACAATATCATAAATGTCTTCATATAAAACTCTACAAATTTTAAACAGAATGGATCCAACATATCTATACTATTATAAAGTGTAAATAAAAGCGAAATTTTTTGATTGATTATGATGTCCCTATTAAAAAGATAAAAGACACCTCTATCCTCATGTATTAAATTATTCAATATATTAGTTAAATATGTGAATGACCATTCATATTTCCAGATTATTATATTTATATCTATTTACCTATATTTAACAGCTATTCCTCATATTGTGTCCACATAAATTATCTGACCTTTTGTTCTCTCTCTACTACAACATCTATCCGAGCAATGCTACGTGGACTTAAAAAGTAGACTTAAAAATTAGACGTGATAATTACAACCATTGATTTCACTGTGAGTCGCAGCATTTATTGAGACACACCACCTTTTCAATGGTTGGAATTTATCAAGTCTAATTTTTAAGTCCATCTAGCATTACTCTATCCATTTATCCAAATTCTTTCAATTTGTGTTATTCTCATGTACGCAATTAATATTCAATATGCAATGAATACATCATAAACTAAGAAATGGAACGGGTTTTTTTTGGTTAGTTAACAAATGGAACCAATTGCTTCTAATTTGGTGTTCTCATTTTTCTCTCTGGTTTTAAATTCTTGTGGTTTTCAATTCTCGGGCTTAAAGAAAGATATTGGAGAACCAGTGCGCATCTTACCCACAAGCCCTAATGTGGTCCAAGACTCCAAATTGATACTCTCTCACTTGATCGCCTCCTTCTGGACAAGTACATCATAGATGATTAGCCAGTGAGACTTTAGGCCTGCTGCTTCTTTTACTAAAGTTGGTTTTGTGCATCCTTAGTTCTTGGTTTTTGTTTTAATGATGTGATTTATGAGAGTTGTTATTAGTTCCGAGTGTTTATTGTATTGCAGATTTTTTTTTTTCATGTAGTTTTTAATGGTTTAGTTCATATGTATCACATATGTACATGTAGATGAGATTTAGACCTTCATTGTATTCGTAAATTTGTCTTTCCTTGATTTTAGTTTCTCTATTTTTGTTTTTTGATTTGATATGATTTTTCTTGGTTATTTTTGGGTTAGTATCATATGTGCACATGTAGGTGTACATGTGTGGCTAACATGTTTTCATTTTTTGCTCAAGAGTTTGTTATATTAATGGTTGTTTATGGTTAGGTAATATAATCACACATATATTTATGCTTTTTTTTTGTTATTATACTTTTATTATGGTTACTCAATGAGTTTTGCATATGAACAAAGGATTTGAGTTATAATGACTACATATTGTCCAATAAGAAATTGGGAAAAAAATACGGCTCAATGCACAAGGCTGAAGGGTCCTGTCGCTATGGAGTTTGAGTAGGGTCAAATATATGCAATTTTATCCATGTAAGCAGAGATTATTTTCATAATTCCCTTGAAATGCTCAAAATAATTTTTTTCCTTCATGAAATGCTCAAAGTCACACTCAAGGCAAAATTGGAGGAGAATATAATGAATAAAATTGTAGGACACTAACTCTTTAGATGTGAATAGAATCACATGATTTGATTTGCAGCTAATATGGGATACAAAGACTACTAATTTATCCATCGTTTAATTGTCAATGTGTACTTAGATTCGACATACTACTTTCATCTAAAATGGTTCACGTGCAAAGCACGTGTACACCAATTAGTTTAGAGATAAGTGGTTGTGTTATGGTCCTGAAACTGTGCTCGAAATTACTGGGCAATTGACTGCGAAATCAACCTGCAAAGAATGATGTTTGCTGGACTTTCTTCCTTTATGACCTATTTTTTAAATATGGAAGGGCTCATTCAAGAGAGAACCCAACAATCTCAATGCAAATAAGAGTTTGAAATTTTTCCTCCTCTTTTCCCCAACATTCTAGCCTACAATATAAAGAAACTGTTCAATAACCAACTCCTACAAAGTAGGCACCCTTACTGCATTATCTAAACTAACAATCATAAAACTAGGAAATAACAACAAATTTGAAATGAAATTAGCATAAAATCTGCAAGCTGGAACATAATGTATTATTGGACAAACTCCCATCTTCAAGCTCCTACTTTTCAGCCACGACTCTGATACACTTGCCCTTTGGAAAACTTGTCCACGTGGCTGCTCATAACATCACTGCCCCCATTGATACGGCATTTGTCCTCAAGTGCAAAAGAAGGAAAGCAGTTGATAAAAGAGTGAACATCCTCCCAAGAGGATTCTGTAGGAGAAAACCCGTCCCAATGTACTAAAACCTGGTTCTGATTTTTAACTGAACGGGAATCAAGAATAGCTTTCGGAAGAGGGTGAATTTCACCATGTGTAAGAATAGGCAAAGAGGGTTCAATTGCATCTGAATTTCCATGGAAAGGTTTAAGGCAGGCCACATGAAAAACAAGATGTAGTTTGCAGGAGAAAGGAAGGTCCAATTTGTATGCCACAGAACCAACTTTGGCTAAAATAGTAAAGGGGCTATAATAACAGGGTGAGAGTTTAGTGTATCTTTTGGACGAGAGACTAAGTTGGCGGTGAGGATGAAGTTTAAGTAGAACCCGATCACCCAGTTGGTATTGAATAAGACGATGTTTAGCATTATACCTTGCCTTCATGGAATTTTGAGCCTAAAGTAATCGGTTGCAAAGGTCCCAGAGACCAAATCCGTGGCTTCAAGTTTAGCTAAGCTAGAACAATAAGACAACAAAGTGGGAGGAGAGCGGCCATACCCCACTTCGAAGGGAATAGCTTTAAGAGATGAGTGGTAGCTAGTGTTGTAATAGTACTCCACCCAAGGTAGCCATTGAAACTAGCGGCGAGGACGGTCACTTGTAAAGCAACGCAGATACATCTCAATAGTGCTATTGATAACCTCCGTTTGTCCGTCACTTTGTGGGTGATAAGCAAATCTGAAAGCCAATTTAGTGCCACTCAGCCGAAACAATTCAGTCCAAAACAAACTCGTGAATGTTACATCACGATCATTTACAATAGTCTCAGGCAAGCCATGAAGTTTGAAAATATTATCAAAGAACAAGCGGGATACACTCACATTAGTATATGGATGAGCAAGGGGAAGAAGATGTGCATACTTTGAAAAACGGTCTACCACAACCAGCAAAATAGACTTCCCTTGTGAGGTAGGCAGTCTCTCAATGAAATCCATAGAGATATCCGACCAGATCTGAAGCGGAACCGACAAAGGTTGGAGAAGCCCTGCAGGATGCAAGTGTTTAGCCTTGTGTTTTTGGCAGACAAGACATTGTTGCACAAAAATTTGGATAGAAGCCTTCATTCCTTGCCAATAGAAGTCTTGGGCTATGCGATGAAGTGTTTTATGATAGCCCTCATGGCTATTATTGTGAACAGACGAGATAATGGACGAAACAAGAGGAGAATTGTGCAGCAAATAAACTCGTTGCTTAAAGAAAAGCAAGCCATCCTTATACTCCTAAGGCCCAATAGCTTTGCCTTGTTGTATATTTTTTTTCAATAGTTGCAATTGGTCTGAATTTTGAATCTCATTGTGAATAGAATCAAAAAGAAGCAAGTGGGGCATGGAAAGGGAAGCAAGATTGGGTTGGTCCTCCAGGCGACGGGATAGAGCATTTGCCACTTTATTTTGTTTGCCCGCGCGATATGGCACTGCAAAATCAAAACCCATGAGTTTACTTAGCCAATGTTGTTGGGGCGAAGTGATGATGTGTTGTTCTAGCAAAAACTTGAGATTGTAGTGGTCTGTCCGGATGAGGAAGTGGCGACCCCATAAATATGTCCGCCAATGCTGAACTGCTTTAGCTAAGCCAATGAGCTTCTTTTCATAAGCTGGAAGACTATTGTAACGGGTTGCAAGAGGTCTGCTAAAATAGGCAATTGGTTGACCTTCTTGTTGTGATACTGCTCCCATTCCCGTATCCGATGCATCACATTCCAAAATGAAAAATGTGGTAAAGTTGGGTAGTGCCAAAACAGGAGTGCAGGTCATAGAAATTTTTAATTGCTCAAATGCTTAAGTTGCATCTTCAGTCCATTTGAATGAATCTCGGCGTAACATAGCAGTAAGAGGAGCTACAATTGTGCCATAATTTTGGACAAACTTCCATTAATAGCCGGTAAGGGCCAAGAAACCTCGTAAGCCTTTCAAAGTGCTCGACTTTGGCCAATCAATCATGGCTACAATTTTTCTTTTTTCGACTGCAACCGCTTCTCTCGATATGATATGGCCAAGGTAGGAGACTTGGTGTTGAGCAACGAAGCATGTGTATCTTTTGAGAAATAATTGATGAGTAGTAAGGAGATCGAAGACAAGCCAAAAGTGTGCTAGATGATCTACCTAGGATTGACTGTAGACAAGAATATCATCAAAAAAAAAAAACATGAATGAATTTTCATAGGTATGACTGGAATACCTCGTTCATCAAAGCTTGGAAAGTGATAGGTGCGTTGGTGAGGCCGAAAGGCATAACCAAGAACACAAAGTGGTCGTGGTGGGTGCGGAATGTTGTCTTCTCCACATCTATAGGATACATTGTAATTTGATGCTACCCCGAGCAATGAAATTCCTCCAATACTTCTTTGTGAAATATTTGGCGCCATGTAATTCCTCCAAAAGTTCCGCAATAGTATCTATCGATACTTTCAAAATTAGAAGAAAGAAGGAATCACTCGATTTCATCGATGACAGACTATATATTTCTGGGATAGGAAATTTGTCCTTGATGGTCTTGGTATTCAGTGCTTTGTAATCCACACATAATCGTCATGTGTTATTAGCTTTAGTGACAAGAAGTATTGGTGATGAATAGGGAGATTGACTAGGTCTGATGATGCCACGCTCCAACATGTCTTTGCACTGCCTTTCAATTTCATCTTTCTATGCATGGGGGTATCGATATGGTCGCACCACTACGGGATGCGTTCCTGGCTCCAAGTTGATGCGATGGTCATCCGATTGGGCAGGAAGAAGGCCCTGCAGTTCTTGAAATAAAGAGTCAAATTTAGCTAGGAGTTTGTTGAGTTCCATATCTGATTGGGACTCAATTTCTGCGGCATGAAGTTGTGCAATTGGAGTGGGATGTGAGCCCTCAGTTCCCTACAATTCCATAACTCTTCCATTCTGTTTGAAAATCATAGTTTTTGCCTTGAAATCCCATAGCATGGGACCCAGCGATTGAAGCCAATTGACTCCCAATACGACATCAACTCCATTTAAAGTTAAAATGTAGAGATCAATAAGAATTCGCAATAGGAACATCCCGACACTAACCTGGACTTTTGATTTTACTGTCGTTTGTGACCACGACCTACAGCCTATCCTTAGGTTCACAAGTAAGTCTCAATTCATTCACCCATTTGAAATCTATGAAGCTATGAGTGCTACCCGAGTCAATCAGAATCGTTAAGCTGTGTCCCCCAATTATCCCTTGAATTCTCATTGTTTGGCCTCCTGAATTCTCTCCCGTGATAGCATGTAGTGAGATTTCTGGTTCAATTTCTTCTATGAATTCATGATCTTCGTTACCTCCCTGCACTGATTTCTCCACACCATCTAGCCAGAACAAACGCTTGCATTGGTGTCCCCGGTTGTAAATCTCATCGCAATTGAAGCATAAACCCTTGGCTCAACGCTTGTCCATCTTGGCGCAACTAAGTCGTTTGAATATTATCTGGTTGGGAGAGCTTTTTGGTGTAATTGGTGATGGTTTAGAAAAAGGAATCATGGTTCTCTCCCCCCCCCCCCCCCAAGCCTCTTATATAAATGGGCTAGGCTCATGGCATTAATTAAATCCCGAGGCTGGTGTAATTCTACCTTAATTGCAATGTATTCTTGTAACCCGCTTATGAAAATTTCCACTTCTTCTTCTGTATTAAGAGGACTTGCTTGGGCTGCCAATTGCTCAAATCGGCATTGATACTCCTTTACTGTGCCCCCTTGTCGAAGTTTGGAAAGTTCCCCCAATTTGTTGCCTTGAATTGATGGACCAAAACGAAGGTGACACTGTCGTTTAAATTCTTCCCAAGAGATTCCAGGTCAGTCCTTATCCAGTTTGAGGAACCATACTTCTAAGTGGTAAAAGTCAATTTCTACCTTTTCTTCCTCTGGAATGTGTTGATGGCGGAAGTAATGATCACAACGGCTAAGCCAGGCAAGCGGGTCATTTTTCCTGTCATAAATGGGAAATTCCAGCCGACCATATCTAGGTTTTTGCACACGCCCCTCCCAATGGTTAACTGCCTGAGGATGTCCTCTTGGTACCCAGTTCACACTTCCATCATCTCCCTGTTGACCCTCTAATCTAGTGGTAGCCAAGTCATGAGAGAGCTCTTCAATTCGAGCAGAAAGATGCTCCCTCTCAATTCTATCTTGTTGTCGATCCTCCTAGTACATCTTCATGAAGATCTCAAATTACAGGGCGATTGACTACTAAATCGCCCTGTAAAGAATGATGTTTGTCGGACTTTCTTCCTTTATGACCTATTTTTAAATATGGAAGGGCTCATTCAAGAGAGAACCCAATGATCTCAATGCAAATAAGAGTTTGAAATTTTTCCTCCTCTTTTCCCCAACATTCCAGCCTACAATATAAAGAAACTGTTCAATAACCAACTCCTACAAAGTAGGCACCCCTACTACATTATCTAAACTAACAATCATAAAACTAGGAAATAACAATAAAATTTGGAATGAAATCTACATAAAATCTGCAAGCTGGAACATAATGTATAGCTAAACAAACTCTCATCTTCAAGCTCCTACTTTTCAGCCACGTCTCTGATACACTTACCCTTTGGAAAACTTGTCCACGTGGCTGCTCATAACAAGTTCCATATAACCAGTTAAGTCAAACAAAAGTAAGTGTCGTTGAAGCTTGTTGCTCTGCAGCTAATACCTATGCCAACAAGGACTTAGGGAAACATGGGCTTCAATATGTGTTGTAGCAGTTTAAAGATATAAAACAAACAAAACCCTTACGTAAAATTTTAACATACGAACAATCTAAAGTAGGATTTGAACCTGTCATCAGTAGTTATGACATGTCTCATTATCCCTTTAAACAAGAAAGTAAACTACAAGTCAAGAATCTTTGGCCTATAACAATCTTCTATGAAAGTCGATCTTTACCTTTTTCTTGTCAAGCTATGCATGAACATTCACCTCCAACATGAATTTTATAGAGAGTATCTAAAATATGTTTCAATTGTGCACAACCATTCTAAAACAGTTATTCTTGCCCCCAGCTTCACTTTTGACACATGGTAATTAATGGTGCCAATCCTTTGAAAATATTTTTATAGGTTTTGCATACAAACCACTTGACTTTGGTTTTTTCATGGTTCCCTCTTTTGTCCTTTTGATTTTCCTCCATTTTTCATGTCTCTTGTACCATTTCTTTACTTTCTTCAGACTTGATGGTTAAATTTTGATTTAAGCAAGATCTGTGAAGGAAGAAAAACATGCCTATTTCAAAATCCCATAAATAAACAACACAATGGAAATAGATATAGAACATGGAAGAGGGAGAAAAAATATCTGTTCAAGTAGCCCTAGCCCTCTAATTTTTGTAACAAAGGCAAAACTGAGTGAGAATGACAGAGAGAGGAGGTGAGGTTGTCTTTCAGATGGTAAATTAAAAAGGTTTTGAAGGGATAACCTTTTAAGGGAATATGAGAGGATTAAAGTTTCAATAAGCCAATGAACAGTAGCATTACAGGAGCGATAGTATTTTTCCGAGTAAAGAGTAAATTATACTTTACTTCTAAACTATTATTCTTATTTTACTTTATACCCTTAACTATATAATTTTTCATATTGTACCATAAAATATCAATTTTGTTTCATATTTCTCTAATAGATAATGTCAAGTGTCTAGTACCACTTTATGTTACCTCTTTTGCAACCAAACGATTGCTGGGAATAAAAAAAAAGGGTCGACTAGAAGAAGAAAACTTGGAGTTTTGGACGGGCAAAGTCATAGATAGGTATTTTTCTTGATTTTTAACCTGCACATGTGCAATAAGCAGTTGCTTATTGGCAATACAGGTCACTCACATGCGCATTTATTATCAAAAAATTGACATTCGTTATCAATTTGAGTGATATGAAATAAAATTGATATTTTAGGGTGTAATGTAAAGAAAATTATAATTGAGGGTGTAAAGTAAAATAAGGATAATAGTTCAAGAGAGTAAAGTATAATTTATCCTATTTTTCCATTTAATGATTCAAAGTTTTTATATGACGTTGGGCATATTCAGTGCACACTGAATAATTATCAGAATTATTAGCACTTAAAAAGAATAAGTACTTTAGATGAGGAAACGTTGCAATCGAGTAAGACAAAGAGAAACATAACCGTCAGGTAAGACGAAGAGACCTTTTGAATGAATGAAGAACAGGTTCCAATATATATTTGCTAAAAAGGATATATGGGGTATTAGTTATTTTATTAAGGTTATTTTAATTAAATAAATATTTTCACTTTTGTTGATATTTTATAGTAATATAATATAATTATAGATAAATATAGATATATGTGCATGATTAAATTTTTTTTAAAACGATCAAAACAATCGAAACGTTTCCATTTTTAAAAAGACCAAAATGAATCAATGACGAAATCAAATTTTAATACTTTAATGTGTTTTATAATATTTTCAAATGTTTTTATAATGTTTCAACATATTTACACTATTATTTCAAAATGTTTTAAGGTGATTTAAGATGCTTTGATATATTTCAATTCATATTTTAAAAAAATAATTCTCAAATTCTTTATTCGTTTCTATTTTATTTTCGAAACAAATTGAAACGGATCGAAATGTTTCTTTTTACTAGGTGACTGAAATAATGCATCGAAACAAAATTTTGAAACTTGTATATGCATAATTAATCTCACTTGACCCAAGTATATATTGTGAGTTACATATAATGGGCGATCTATTATTGAAAGAAGTTGAGGAAAACTTCATTGGAAATATCCTAATACGATTGTTACAACTATAAATTCAGAAGAAAAATATTTCCTGAATGTGCAACAAAGATCTAGACAATTACTCAGAATGCTTTGGTCGAAGCAGTAGCTACTGAACCGAAAATGGGGTGTACATGAAAGTGGATATAACTGAACATATTGAAGATTGAAGATTGGACAGGATTTAAAAGCAACTACATATGTGATTGCTACAAGAATAGCGTGACAATACAGATTCTAAGCCACTGCGCTCGAACTGGGTTTTTCATCTAGTCAGACTTCTTCACCAGACTCAGCACCACTCCAGAACTGAGGATTGTAGCTACAAAGCCGAGCGAAACCTCAGTTGATACATGGTAACCTGCAGGAAGAATCGAGAAATACCATGTTCATTCATCTACTTGGGTATATGAGAGACAGAAAAAGAGCTCAATACATTAAGAAAATACCCACCAAAGAAATCCAGGATCATCTTACAACCAATAAAGCCCAGAACAACACCAATGGAGGGCTGAACAAGAAAATGGAGAATCTATTACTGTAAAGCCAAACTTTCCAGCATACAATAATCATGGTCTATATAAACTAGTAAAGTAAAAAATAAAGAGAGGCTGTTCACAGAAAAAGAGGATCACTTTTTTTCCCTGTATTGCTAAGCACTCAAGCATGCTCACGTCTCAACTTAAGCCTACCTTAAAACCCTAATCTCATCAATGTTTTTACTTTTCATCTATGTTCCGGACAACAATTCACTGCTTATCACTAGATGGAAGAATTAATTGAGGAAACTTTCTGGAAAAAATGATAAGCTAAACATGTCTAATGTTTCTGTTCTAGTATATACTTCTGGGACATTCCTAGTGTTCAGTGTTCTAATTGAGGCTCTGGGTGATGTTTAGTACGACATAGCTGGCTGCATCACACATTTTATAGTGTTTTCTCATGTCCTTCATATGCATATTTGGAAAAAAGGGGGGTGCATCAGAACGACCTTGTATGCCTGGGATTAACCAGGGACTTAATTGTCAGTAAAATAGTAAATATACGCAAAGCAAGTCAAATCTTCACCTGTAAATACTCCAAATCTGCCATACTTTCAGAAATGAGGGTGTATAGTGACCTTAGACCTACACCAAGAAGAGACAAGATCAATTAGTCTTTTGCTTCAAAGGAAATAATGTATACCTTATTAGAAGGGCAAAGCGTCAATTTGCATTCTGATTGCAGTTTCTTATCCAACCAAGAGAACGTGATAGAAGAAGAAATAGAGCTCTAAAATACCAAAATTTCATTATTACTTTATCAAAAAGAAACTTCAAGTCAAAATGTCAAAGGCCAAGGAAAACATGATGCATACTCCCCCCTCCCCCAACCCCCAAATATGCGCAAAAGAAAAAAAACATGAATAGCAATATGGAAAATACTTTCTTGATAATCATCCTAATGACATTTCCCAAAGATGATGTATGCTTACACAGATAAAATCAGAAAACAGAGTAACATGTGTCGAACTCTTGGATTCGTATCAGATACTTTTCAACAGCAAATATATTGAGGAATTAAAATTAGGCATTGCAAGAGCTATCAGAAATCAAAGCACCTGTTAGGAAGGGGGAAAAGAACAAGACTTGCCTAAGATGGCAAAAAGATTAGATGTAAAAACTATGAAAGGATCTCGTGTAACACCAAAAACTGCTGGTATTGAGTCAGCCTGAAAAACAAGTATCAAGATTATCAGGACAACATTAGCTGGCAAACCTCGAACCCTTAAGATAAGTATGACCGACACTGGATAAGGGATAAAAATACTAATGAAAATAAGATAAGAGATTAGAGTAACATACAGCAAATGCAATATCACTGAGTTCAATAACTGCTACTGTGAGAAGCAATGGTGTAGCCTGCCCAAAATGTTTCACACCTGTTAGAAATCAAATTAATATTAATTTAAAGCACAAACTCCTCTAAATTCCGTAAACTAAAAGATCCTTTCATGCAGTTTAGCATGTCTAGGTAGTATACGAATATATGATACAGGCATATGAAAAATGGGTATAGTACAATGTCAATGGGTTAAAGCTATCCATAATCAAGGACTTACTTTCCAGACACCACCCTGGAATGTAAAATATCGATTGCCGTCATAATTGGCTGCACCGTCAAAAAGTATTAGACAATTAGGATATTTGGCATCAATAGAGCAAAGTCAAAATGTAAAATATTGCAACTAGACACCAGGGGTTAAGTGTACCAGCTTCATTCTAACTCACCAACAACATAATCCTCCACTAATATGACTATCAGCATATTTTAGAGGAAAAGGAAAAGGAAAGGAAAGACAATCTTCAAATGTCCTGATAGCTTACTGACTCAATTTCCCACAAAAAACCAAGTGCATGGAGAAGTTAGAATTGTCAATGGCAAGATGTCCACCACTATGGCGAGAGCTTTTATTATCACTTTTATGAACCAGAACAGACACATAATGAGAAAACGACAATAAAATGAAATTGAAACCAATTGGTATGAATAAAATGGCATAGTCCTGATCAATACGGCTATAAAGGTTATGCAAGCCACTGAGAATAAAGTCACAAATTGGTGGAGAAAGCAAAATGACTAAGACGCTTTTTTTTTGGTCAAATGTGAGAATCAATTCCATAAACTTCAGGCTGTAACACACTATTCATCATGTCAGCAGGATCACATAAAACTACCTCTTGAGGTGATCCTAGCCTTTCAAACCTGATCCAAGCAAAACCACTCCAAATTCAATTGGAAAGAGTTTGATATTTGATTGAAACTGTGATATCCCCATTGCGTAACCAACCATGACCAATACACAAAAAACCTACAGGCAATATCAAGACTGCATACAGAGGGAAGAAAGAGTAGAAAGAGGGGGAGCATTACAAGTAACTGGGATGAATTTTTGGCATGTCTTTACTATAAAGTTGTTGGATAGATCATCCTCTTCCTCTTCGTCTGCAAACAACTACAAGAAGCTAAAGATGATATTAGCATTATGAGCAGAACTGAAAGAAAGTTGAACCCCACAAGCATTGTAACTCATTTATAAAAACAGAACTCCACTCAAATATACGAATGCATGATAATGTGATGTAATAACAGCATCAAACATGTAGTGGCACTCATGAGTCGTACAGACAGGCAGGTAGAGTGGTCCAACATCATGCCTCCGCTGATGTCATGTCTCTAACAAGTAAACAGAACCTAAACAAGATCATTAATAACATAACGCTGACACCATACATAGCACAACAATGTCCATCAGAAGGGTGCTCTTGAGGTATTATTCAATTCTGTGAAAAAAGGCATATCATGAAGTAACCAACTTCCAGCATATGCAGCGGAGATGCGATCCACATATATAGAGAAGTTTAAAATGCTGTCGTATGGCAGACTTTGGCATATTAGATAAGGCTTAAGTTTAATCCTATGTAATCCTGCAACAATTGACAACCCTCTCTCATGCAATTCCATTACCATGAGCTACAGGAAGAAAAACTTCTTTTTCTTAATCTGGACATAATCTATTATGGATTGCATAATGCGACTAACCCACTGGGTAGAGTTTTCATACTCTACTACATTGAATCTCTTTGGCTAGAAAGCATTCCCAAAGCATAAAAACACAGTTTTTACTCAAGAAATTTGGTCATTTTTTCTGACTTTCTTTTGCACTAACACTCAAAAGATATAGTCGAAAACTCCAAAAAAAAATGACTTAGGTTTTCTCTATTTAATCTGCTAAATAAACAAGCACAATGCTAACTGATATAATTTCATAGATATTTCTGTATGCACTCTTTTCAGAAAAGAAGATGCAGGATTTGTTACTGAAATAGTAAATGCTCTCAAGAGAAACTCTATTTGATCAGTTCTGTTAAGGCATGAGAGCTGCTGTGTTTGAGCATTTGATTTTCAATTTACATGTATCAATGCCCAGACTAGGGATGGAAAACACTTTTTTACGCAAATTGCAGCTTGATCAGCCACTAGGTTAAACTTTAAAAAATTATGTTTTTCATGATATAGTTTTGTTCATGTTTAAGGTGATCACCAATAACTAGACCTATCTGAGTCCATCAATTACGTCTGGCTAAAATGTAGCTGGAGTTCTCACATGCAAGTGTAGTTCTGGGTACCTAAAAAGACACAAGTTCATCAAGAAAAAATAAATGAAAACATATAAATTGAATTGTCATTAGCTAACAGCATTCTGAAGAGAAATAGCACCTTGAATGATGAATAGAGAAGTATTCCTGCCAGCAATAGATTAACTGCCTCGAATCTCTAAATAAATAACATGATAAAAATTTTAGAAACCAATCTAACTGAAATAAAGAGAACAAGTGTAAAATGTGAGACAATAAAAGAACAAAAGTATGTATTATTCTCCACATAAACGTATACTTGCTTGCATGCACGTCCATACGTGTGTGTACATGTTGAATTAGGAAATCACCTGAAGGGTGGCTGTTCCGAGAAGTACCAATGACAATCGGAAGACTATTGCGCCAGCAATACCATACGAAAGCACCCTATTCTACAAACCAAAGATTATGCAGATTTCATAAAGAAAGAGGTAAAAAAATTACCTAGAAAAAGTGCGAACCAAAAAATTAAACATTTTACAACAGATATTCTTTTGCATGAAAGCTTTGCAACAAACCTGATACATAATAGGCACTTTGAAGTATTTGAATATCAGAACAAATACAAAAAGATTGTCCACTGATAAACTCTGTTCCAGTAGATACCTAAATATGATAGTGGCCATTATTTCAGAACGAGGATGATCACAAAGAAGTAAAATTCAGGATGATCAAGCAGAACATTAAACCATAACATGTAAATTCGAGGAACATACAAAAAAGCAACCATGGAGTAGAATACGAATGCCAATAAATGAAATGTTTTTACCAAAAATAATAACGACAATTTGAGGCCTTCTTAACCTATGCCCGTACATATCTTCCCTCATTATTTTGTGAGCTTTAAGGGGTAAGGTGATGGCTTGGGGCAAGTTGTAGGTGTCCCTTAAGAGTGTGGAAAAGACACAAAATCAGCCAAAACCCACAAAGGCAAAGAATGAATGAAACCAAGTGACTGAAAAAATACTTGGAAAAAGACAGGCCTTAGGGAAAGTTGAAGAATTGATGAAATATCAATGCTCAATAATTAAAACTGCTTTTCAAAAAGCACTCCAAATCAGACAAAGAATGACAAAGTGGGCAATGAGTCTTAAGCAGCAAAAGTCTGCCATAACACCCTCACTTCCCCATTTAAATGCTCCAACAAGCAGCATAAGATCATCACTTTTTTCCCCCCACTAAGAATGAAGCTAGATGATGGCTTAAATGAATAAAAGGGGCAGAGAAACCCAGATAACATAACAAAATGCAGTTACTCACTGAACACCATTGTTTTTATATGTAGCAAAAACAAAAGAAAAGAAAAGTACCATATGTTGTATTATTTTTTTTCTTTTTGTGTGTTGAGCTTTAGTCAATCTATAATTTATGTGTACTTTGAAAATGTGACACAACATGACAAACAATCTTACGAGACACAAGCAATCAGTAAACTATGACTACTGTAGTTAAATTATTATGAAAGAAACCATAGTAGCATGAGATAAGTACCTAGAGTGTCCATGGTAATCCATCAGAATACATTGTTCCACAAAGCCAGGCAACTAAGAAACCACAATCTATTCATCATTCGGATAATAACTTATGATTTAGACATAGTCCAAAGTGCAGCATCATTTTTGGGATTGCCTCAAAATATTTTATTTTAAGAAACTAAAAAAGGATAATTCTCTCTTTTTTCCCTTTTTTCTCTTTTTGGTAGTTCTCACACCAAATTACAAAAGCCACACATCCATAATTAAATAATGAGCAGATATAGTGATAGATGCTCATACCCAGCAAAAAACTCAGATGCCTTGCCAACTCCATCTTTCAACCCCAAACCAACACCAAATGCCACTGCTGTGCAAACCTACAACAATGAATGACTTGGTTGATTTCATACTACTGCTACAGAAACAAATTGAAAAAGGAGCATATGCATTTAGGTGTGTGTATCCAGATAAAACTGCAAGATACTGACACATAAGGCAACAGTTCTAATAGAAGTCACATAATTTTCAGGGCTTCCAGTATTCTTTGCTGAATTTCCAACAGCACTGTTGTGAGTGCTTTCAACATTGTTGCCGCCATTATGTGGCTGAGAACTGGATGTCCCTCTGTCTGTAAAATCACCATCGACATTCATTACATTTATATGGAAAACAAATTCACATGCTTTGGATTATTCTGGACGAGGACATAAATCACAGTTCTATTGCACATAATACACTAGCATATTCAGAAAATTCCCACGAAACAATGGTCACTCAGTTGGAAACATGGTTGTAAGTTCAAATAATAATGCAAAAAGTAGTTAAAAAGAACTGCAACAAAAATGCAGCTCATGTGAGGCTCCGATTGGCAGTACAGGCCAGTATTGAAGTTGCGATTTGCATTGAAATGGAAAATTTTAAAAATTGGACCAGTATGATTTGAATTCCAAGTCCAAGCAAGGATCCCACGCAGGGGAATTTAGTAAAATAACTTGTAAATCTTCGCATTCCAACAGTTACTTTGTTAAATATTGGTACAAATACCTAAACAAACAATAACCCCATCCTAGGTAATTAACAAAATTAGAACTAAAGGCTACGGACTTGTCGTATTAACAGTCTGCAATTAGGTTCTCGTGCTTTTCAAGATGATAAAGATTCCTTAAATTTGGCCCCCTTAACCATGCAAGCACTTCCAAAAATACAAAAAGCCTAATCAACCTACCAACTAACCAATTTAAGCCGTATATTCCAATTATTTAGGGTCGGTTATAAGAGTCTATCTTCGCTATTCATTTCGGTCATGCACTATATGCTCATTTAAGTTAAACATTTTCATATATTTTCTTACTATTTCGTTCAATATTAATTTAGATTTACCCCTACTCCTAGTACTATTAAGAAAAATTTTATCACTTTTTCTAACCGGTGCCTCTGTTGGCCTCCGTTGAACATAGTCAAACTATCTTAATCTATTCTCTTTCAACTTATCCTTAATTGGAACTACTCCTATCATTTTTCTAAAATGGTCATTTCGTATTTTACCCTTTCTAATTTTTTCAAACTTTCACCTTAACATTCGCATTTTCACTATACGGATTTTGTCAATATGTTGTTTCCTAGTTGTCCAACATTCCACCTCATTCAACATTGTTAACCATATAACCATTCAGTAAAACTTGCCTTTCAACTTTGTTGTAATCCTTCTATTACATAATATGCCAAAAAAATTTCTCCACTTAAGCCAAACCGGTGTTGATTCTATGAGTTATAACGTCTCCAATCTCTCCATCATTTTTAATCATCGATCCTAAATATTTAAATCGTTTACTCGTTAGTATTTCTTAATTTTCAATTTTAACTTTTTCACTATATTTACTTCTTCTATTACTAAAATTGTATTGCATGTATTAAGTTTTATTCCTATTTATTTTAAACCCTTTTGACTCGAGTGTCTCTCTCTAAATTTTTAACTTATTGTTAATCCCCCTTCGAGTTTCATCTACTAAGGCAATATTATATGCAAATAGCATGTACCACGAAGCATTATCTTGAATGTGCTTAGTAAGTTTATTCATAATTAGGGTTAATAAGTATGGACTTAGGGTTGATCCTTGGTATAATCCTACCATGATTGAAATTTTTTTACTTTCTTCCATGGAAGACTTAATTGTAGTCATAGCCCCGTCCTACATGTCCTTTATCACCTTAATATACCTATTCGTCGCTCCTCTTCTGTCAAACACCCTCCATATTATATTTCTAGACACTGTATCATATGTCTTTTCAAGGTTTATAAATAGCATATGGAGATTTTTTTTTTCTCTCTATAATTTTCTATGAGTGTCCTTAATAAATATATAGCATCCATAGTTGATCAACTAGGCATAAACTCAAACTGATTTTTCGAAACTGTAGTCCAACTCTTAGGTGACGTTTAATGACCATTTCCCATAGTTTTGTTATATGACCCATCAATTTTATCCCTCTATAATTATTACAATTTTGAATATCTCCTTTATTTTTATAAATAAGTACTAAAATATTCTTTCTCCATTCATTGAGCATTTTCTTAATAGTAATAATTCTATTGAATAATTTCGTTAGCCACGACACCCCATTATTCCCTAAACACTTCCAAACCTTAATTTGAATCTCATCTGATCCTAAAGTCTTGCTTTATTTCACTTTCTTCAATCCAATCTCTTCCTCCGAATTCTTTACTCTACAAAAAAACATGTGTGCTCTAGTTTCATGAATTCTACCATTTTCTATTTCTTATAAGTTTCCTAAGTAATTTTTATTTAATAATTTCTCAAAAATAGTCTTTCCACCAATCATTTATTTTTTCATCCTTAGCTAAAACTTTTAAATTCTTGCCCTTGATGCACTTAACTTGGTTAAGGTCTCTTGTTTTTCTTTCTCTAGTTTTAGCTATTTTGTAGATATTTTTTCCTCCCTCTTTATTATCTAGTTTTTTGAACAACTCGTCGTAGGCTTTTAACTTGGTGTCTCTAACAATCTTTTTAACCTTTGTTAGCTAATTTATATATTTGGAAGTTCTCGTTATTTCTATCATTTGGATCTCTTAAAGAATTCTTTCTTTATTTTAACTATATCTTGTACGTTGTCATTCCACCACCAAGTTTCTTTTTCCACAAGACCTCTACCCTTTGACTCACTAAAAACCTCTTTTGAAATTTTTCTCATGCATTTCGTCATCCTACTCCACATAACGTTAGTATCATCCTCTAGGTTCCATACGACCTACTTAAACATTCTACTCATAAATAGTACTAGTTTGTCATCTTTTAGATTTCACCATCTCATTCTTATTTTTCTAATGTTTTTCCATACTTTATGTTGTCCTTTAATATATAAATCTAGAATTGTTAGCCTATGTTGAGATGTTAAACTCTCTCCTGATATAACCTTTCAATCTTTACATACTAAATGATTCATTCTTCTACTTAAGAAATAGTCTACTTGACTCTTATTTGATCCAGTCTTAAGGTTATTAGATGTTCTTCTCGCTTTCTAAACAAGGTGTTTGTCACTACAAGATCATATGCTATTGAAAACCCTAAAATATTCTCTCCACTTCATTTTGATCATCATATTCATAACCATCATGCACCCTCTCATATTGCGTCCTATCTTTTTCTACATGCCCATTGAAATCTCCACATATGATTAACTTCTCTCCAGTAAGTATCTGTTGAACTAATTCATCAATTTGCTCCCAAAATTGTTTGTTAATATGTTCCGCTAACTCTAATTAAGGTGCATAAACATTAATCACATTAATTATATTCTTTCCGACTATAAGTTTGTTTAATATAATTCTATCTCTTTTCCTTGTAATTGCTACTACGCTATCTTTTAAACCTTTATCTATAACAATTCCTACGTCATTTCTTCATCTATCTTGTCCTATATTGTAAACCTTAAATCCTATATTTTCTATCTCCTTTGGCTTCTCACCACCTACTTAATTTCTTCTAAACACGCTATACTAATTTTTTTCTTGCTCATAATGTCTATTAATTCTATTGTTTTGTCGGTGAATGTACCTATGTTTCATGTTGCTAATCTAAGTCTATCATCGTGGACTAATTTCATTACCCCGCATCCGTCCACGACACGGAGACCCTTTCCCATTTATCATTGTACCCGGGCATTGATGTGGCTCTCCAAATTGATTTTCAGAAAGCCCCAAGCCAGGTGGAATGCTCCTAATTGATTTTTTGAAATGCCACAAAGCAGGCGCATCACGTCACTTATGGGGAACGCCCTATATAATTCCATAATTAACATTTTCACCTGAGGTAGACGATTCTTGCTCCTGTTCAGTTCCTCTGGAGCACGCAATTGGTGAGTAATACGTCCGAAAACGACCACACCCTGCTGCTATTCAGTAAAAAAAATCAACCCACGTACATTCGTACGGATATACATATACACACAGAGAGAGAGAGAGAGAGAGGAATACCAGAATAGAAGTGCGGAGGGCGACGGAGAGCGAATTGAACTCGAACCCATTTGGGGTATTTGATTGGTAGTGAATTTGAGCAAATTTTAAGCAACCCCGAGTCGCGTTTCAGGGGAGCTTGGACACCATTGTGGATTACAGAAGCCAATCCCATTCTTCAGACTTATTCGCAAAATGGTTACAAGTTCATACAAAGCCCCCGATGGCACTCCCTTGGAATTGCTCTTTGCTATCCACTGATAGTCTGATAGATACTGGTATATACCCAGCAACCCAGGCAAACACGGCAAGATAGGGTAGGACAGTAACGTCAATTCAATATTATCTTGCTTTTTTGTTTTGCTTTCTTTTTTTTCACAATTTCAAAAATAGAAAATGTCACTTTGCATCCTAAAAGATTTAAAAATTTATACTTTGTATCTTAAAGGTTAAATCTCACACATCACACTCTCAATAGAATAAATTACATGTATAGTCTAAAAACTATAATTTTTATGTCAACTAAGTCCCTAAATTATTTTTTGTGTCAATTGCGACCCTAAACTCTCTAATTATAACAATTGAACCCTTTTGTTTACCTCCATTAGAGTGTGTCATTCACATTACGATGTGGCACAAAAAAATAAAAGAGTTTAATTAACACAATTAGAGAGTTTAAAAACTCAATTAGTATAAAAAAAAATTAGGTGCTTAATTGACAAAAGGGTTATAATTTAAAGATCATATGTATAATTACTCTAACCATTTTATGTCACGTAAGTAGCACACTTCTTCACTTTCCGTTAAAAAATCTAACTGAGGTAAACAAAAAATGTTCAATTGATATAAAAAATATTAGAGACTTAATCGGCACAAGAATCATACTTTGAGGGTCTATATATAATTTACCCCCTTCAATGTATATAATAAAATAGATAGGTTTGAAATTTTATCTCATATATATTTTTTATCCCAAAATCATCTCATCACCCATTTCTATCATATGATTAATCATTTAATATTTGATTAATTTATAATTTAACATAATGTTTAATTCATACATTATCCATACATGATAGTATACACATGTTGAGAAAATTTGTCAAATTACGTATTTTTGTAGTATTTTTAAAAAAATAATGGGTAAAAATAAATTTTAAATGATATAATCAAATAAATAAATGAAAGAAAAATTATTACTTAATATAATGGGATCAATTTGTTTTACAATCAAATTTTATGTTTCATCGTACCTTCATGCGCGGATTATGACTAGTATATTAAAGTGTTGTAATATGAGACTTTCGTTATCTTTCGTTGCTCATTCCGTTGACGTCAATGGAGTAATTTCAATGGAACAAGCAACCAAATGTAAAAGAATGATTTCATTGTAACATTTTTTGATATATGAAAAATCTAATGTATAAAATATAATTTTTGAGAATATAAAAATATAATTCTTCCTCTGAATAATGTATAGAGTATACAAGTAACTCTAAAACCAAAGAAGAAACAAACCAAAACAACTTATTTTTTGTTTTATGTTGGCTAGGAATTTGCCAAAAAAAGAAAAAAAAAAAAAGAAGAAGAAACAAAGAAGTAAAACTAGGTGGGATGAGGCCATTTCTATAATCAATATTTGATTAAAAGTTTAATTTAAATCTCAATGCATTCAGTTGGGCATGGATCATTCAATTTAATGTGATCCAATAAAAAATCAATATGACACATGTTTCTATTTATCTAATCTATATTTATATTTATCTATATCGCTCTTAAAAGTGGATAACCCAGTAAAATTTTTATTTTATTTTTTACACTTCACCTGTACTACAATTACTATAAAACCACTTTGTAACTATAAAAATTTGGCTCAATACGAGGGAGTGAATAAATTTGAAGGAGAATTACGCTTAAACTCTCTGAAGTGTTATTAATTATTCAAATCTTTGATATTTAAAATATTACATATAAACTCCCTAAAAGTTGTACATGTGTAATATTTAGACCATTGTCCGTTAGTATATCAATTAGTAAATTATAATTAGACTTTCTAAAATTTGTGGGCATGTAATACTTAAACTCTTTAAATTTAAAATGTTATATTTAGACAAAAAATATTATAATTAAAGATAAAATATCAAAAATTTTAAATTTTACAACCAAAATTTATATTATATTATGACATTTATTGAAATAAAATAAAAATTAAAAATTAAAAAAATTATAATTAATATACAATTATGCTATCTATTGGAATTTAATTTGGTCATTTAAACTATCAAATTACTCCAATTAAAGTTAGAAGATATTGTGTCAATTACAGTTTGATCCCTTATTTGATTTTTTAGTTTTATTTCAATAGATAGTATAATTGTATATTAATTATAATTTTTTAAGAAAAAAATAGATTTTTATTTTTGATTTTATTTCAATAAATGATTCAATAAAACATGAATTTTAGTTATAAAAATTAAAATATTTGATATTATATATTTTTTTTTGGGGAGGAAGGGGACTTGAACCTTGACTTCAAGAAGACAAAAAATTCACAAGGTAAAGAGTACCATTAGACTAAAAATCCGTTGGTATTAATTGAAATATTTTTGTCTAAATATAACATTTTAAACTTAAGGGTTGTAAGTATTATATGCTTATAAACTTTAAGGGATCTGTGTGTAATTTATTAACGGATACTAACAAAAGGGGTTTAAGTGTTACATGCAAACTTTAGGGGTTTGTATATAATATTTTAAATATCTGGAATCTGAGTGATTAAGTGACAAATTTTGAGAATTTGAGTGTAATTCTTCCTCAAGTTTAATAAGATAAATTATATTCGGACCCCTTTATCACTTAATCAAATAGACCCCTCAAGTATGAAAAATAACATCGGAACCATTTAATGTTTGATCTATTGTGACATATTGACCCTTGGCGCCTAAATGTATGTGATAAACTTAGTTGATGGTGGTAGGAGAGAGAGACAGTAAGACGCAGTTATAACTGATGGGTCAAGCCCAAAATGGCTCAATCTATGTGCAAAGTCCAAATCTCAATTAAGAAGTCCTACCTCATTTAAAGATCCACCAAACCCAACATAGCCCAAGACCAAGTTAGACTATTTGCTTAGCCACGTCATCAAGGGGAGAGCATTGGAAGCCTTATCTGCACCACCGAAGGAAATGGTCCACCTTCACCAAATCTTTGACCGCGTCTCATGGAGAGCTCCTCAACCACCTCGCCCGTTGAGAAGAGATCGGAGCTCCACCGAAATGGTTGCTTAGTCGCTGAAAAGTAGCCTTAACCTGTTAGGGAGCCACTATAAATTGCACACTTCATCAACACTTAGGAGGGGACTGATTGCCTAGCACCACACCTTCCTTGATTCTCTATTCTCCCTCGAAGCTTGTATTCTCTATCTCCATACCCCTAAATTAATAAAGTACTCAATAACGAAAGTCATTCAAGAGTGGACGTAGGTCGAGTTGACCGAACCACTATAAATCTTGTCTCCTCCAATTCTCTCTTTACTTTTACTGCATTTATTATTTACACTTGATAGGTGGTGTTCAAAACCATTTTTGTGCATCATCAATTTGACGCCGTCTGTGGGAAACGACAAAATTTTCACTCCTAAACATTACATCCACTGAAGTAATGACGATCATTACCCAATCCATGAACCAACCTGAAGACAATTCTCCACAAGAGGAGGAGGTTACTCCTCCACCTACCAACTCTATCCCGAATGCTCCAGCTCCGAATCCCCAGCAAATGTTAGAGACCATGCAGCAGCTGGTGGCCCAAAACCAACAGTTACTGCAACTCATGCTTGCTAGACAAGGAGGAGCAAAACTTGGAGGTGCACAACATGGAGGACCCCAAGGAAGAGCACAACACGGAGGTGCACAACATAGAGGACCCCAAGGAGGAGCACAATTCGGAGGTGCACAACTTGGAGGACCCCAAGGAGGAGCGCAACTCGGAGGTGCACAACTTGGAGGACCCCAAGGAGGAGCGCAATTCGGAGGTGCACAACATGGAGGACCTCAAGGAGCTCCATGCCCTGGACACCAAGGAGCGCCACGCCCTACTGCTCCACGCCTAGGCGCCCACTTGGGGGAGCCCAACATGAGGGAGTTCCACCTCCCCCTCCTCTTGCTCCCCATAGAGAGGACCCTTAACTCCAAGAGGATGAGGGCGAAAACCAAAGCATCAAGCATGAAAGTCATTTTCATGATCATTCCAGAGGAGCCCCCAATCATTGAAACGAGAAAATCAAGGAAGTACAAAATCAACTAGGTGATGTCTTCAACGCCATGAAGGCACAAGGACCCGAAACTGTAGACCACCTGGTAAGGCGCACGGATACGCCTTTCAAGCCTGATGTAGCAAACTACCCCCTCCCTCAGAAGTTCAAAATGCCATCTGTGGAGACCTTTGATGGAACAAAGGATCCACTAGACCACCTTGACACTTACAAGACTTTGATGCAACTGCACAACGTATCAGACGAAAATCATGTGCAGGGCATTTCCAACCACGTTAAAGGGGTCTGCCCGACAGTGGTTCGCTAAGCTCTCCCCCGCCTCCATTGCCTCATTTGCTGAGCTTAGCAGATCATTCGTTTCACATTTCATTGGAGGGCATCGCCACCAGAAGCCTGTTACGCACCTACTTAGTATAAAACAGGACCGCGAGGAGAGCTTGAGGAGTTATTTCACTTGTTTTAATGAGGAGGTACTCCAAGTTGATGAGCCCGACGACAAGGTGACGATGACCGCCTTCTTGGGTGGCCTCTATTCATCAAGCTTCCTTTTCTCAGTGATGAAGCGCCCACTGAAAAGCATGCCAGAGCTGCTAGCCAAGGCCCACAAGTACATGAATGTGGAAGACATCACAAGGGCCAGGCGAGGTAAGTCCTCCAGAGCGGGGGAGAAGAGAAAGGAAAGGGAGAGGGACGATAAGAAAGAGACTAGCAACAAGCGTGACAGAACAGAGAGAGTCCCTGTCAAGGACCGGCTAGGTCCTGCTCCTCAGAGGGACCGTAAACCTTCACTCCCCTCAATGCTGCCGTGGGACACATCCTATTCCAGATCCAGGATGACCCCGTGATAAAGTGGCCTGGGAAAATGAAGTCTCCTCCAAATCGCAGAAATCCTAACAAGTATTGCCGCTTTCATCGCGACCACGGGCATGACACCAATGACTGCTACGAACTCAAAAGGCAAATTGAGGAGTTCATCCAGCGTGGTCATCTGCGCCAGTACGTTGCTGGAAGGGAACGAGCACCACAACCTCATAATCAAGAAGATCAACAGCCCGTGGGGGAGATACACACTATCTCAGGAGGACTAGCAGAAGGGGGAGAGTCACTTTCTGCAATGAAGGCGCATGCCAGAAAGGCAAGGCATGTCGACGAGATGCGCCTATCTAAGGTGCCGAAGCAGGATAGCGACAAGGTCATATCTTTCTTAGATAAGAACCTGGAGGGAATCCAGCACCCCCATGATGACCCCTTGGTGCTCACCATGATAGTGGCCAATTTTAATGTGCGCAGGATCCTGGTGGATAGTGGTAGCTCTGCGGATATCCTATTCACAGAGGCTTATGACAAGCTTAACCTGGGCAGGGAGAGGCTGCAGCCTATCAGGTCACCTCTCATTGGATTCTCAGGGGAAAAGGTGTATTCCCTTGGGTCCAACACACTTCCTATCACCGCCGGAGTAGCACCCCAAAGCTCCATAGTTATGGTTAATTTCTTAGTAATAGAGTGCCCGTCAGCCTATAACATCATATTAGGACGGCCAGCTCTTAACACATTGAGAGTTGTGCCCTCCACCTACCATCTCGTTCTCCATTTCCCAATCTCAAATGGAGTCGGAGAGGTCAGAGGAGACCAGGTAGCAGCCAGAGAATGCTATGTCTCCTCTGTAAAGGCTAGGAAGCCCCAAGAAGCGTTGCAGGTTGAGATCCTTGACCCAAAGGATGACTCCACTACAGAAAGAGGAGAGTCAGTCGAGGAGCTCACCCTTATGGTCTTGGATGAGGAACATCCAGACAGAAGAATTTACATTGGCTATTTCCTTTCTGAGGATTTGGCTTGCTTGTTAATAGATTTTTTGAAGTGCAACATGGATGTCTTTGCGTGGTCGTATGAGGACCTTGAGGGCATCGAACCAAAAGTGGCCACACACCGTCTCAATGTTGATCTGCGTTACAAGCCTGTTCTCCAAAAGTTAAGGGGAGCCTCCACTGAAAGGGCCCATGCCATGAACAAGGAGGTTGGAAAGTTAATAGATAACGGGGCGGTCAGAGAAGTAGCATATCCTGAGTGGCTCTCCAATGTGGTAATGGTCACTAAGGCTAATGGGAAGTGGCGCCTCTGCGTCGACTTCACAGAACTCAACAAGCGCGTGCCCAAAAGATAGTTACTCATTGCCGCGAATTGACCTCCTCATCGACGCCACCGTAGGGCATGAGTTGCTCACTTTCCTGGATGCATACTCTGGGTACAACCAGATTAGCATGTATCCCCCAGACCAAGAGAAGACGTCATTCATCACGCCAAAGGGGACATACTGCTATAGGGTCATGCCCTTTGGGCTAAAGAACGCAGGAGTAACCTACCAACGGCTGGTGAATAAGATGTTCCAGTCTCAGATAGGACGAACAATGGAGGTATACGTGGATGACATGCTGGTGAAAAGTCTCGCAGCAATAGACCACATTGATCACCTCCAAGAAACTTTCAATGTCCTGAGATCCTATCACATGAAGCTCAACCCTGAGAAGTGCACCTTTGGTGTGGGGTTAGAAAAATTCTTAGGCTTTATGGTCGATCAGAGGGGAATTGAGGCAAATCCTGGCAAGATCAAGGCCATACTCAACATGAAGTCACCCTTCTCAACCAAGGAGCTCCAACGCCTCAATGGGAGAATCGCATCACTAAATAGGTTTGTCTCTAAGTCTACAGACAAATGTCTCCCTTTCTTCAGGACTCTCCGAAAGGCCTTTGAGTGGAAACCTGACGCAGAAGAGGCCTTTCAAAGGCTCAAAGCCTACCTGGAAGCACCTCCCCTCATGTCACATGCCACTCCAGGAGAAGCTCTCCATCTATACCTTTCTGCTTCCCTATCAGCAGTAAGCTCAGTGCTCGTCAGAGATAATAATGGAGTGCAAAAACCAATTTATTACATGAGCAGGGCATACCGGGGGGCAGAGGTCAGATATTCGGCACTAGAAAAATTGGCACTCGCTCTTGTCACGATGGCGAGACAACTGCGACACTACTTCCAGGGCCACCGTATAGTGATCATCACGGACCAACCTCTTAAAAGAGTCTTGGAAAAACCGGATGTATTTGGCAGACTTCTTAAATGGGTAGTGGAACTCGGGGAGTTCGACATTCAGTATCAACCTAGGACAGCCATCAGAGCACAAGCCCTAGTAGATTTCGTTGTCGAACTCACACCAACAGAAGAGGGGAACAACGAGGATGCCTAGATGCCCAACGGGGACACCAAGAAGCCTAGCAAAGACCCTCAAGCAGGCGCTCAGGTGAGTTCAGGCACCCAGGTCTCCTCCCTAGGAGCCCAAACAACCTTCCCTGATGCCCAGGCATCCCAAGCTGCACCTCCAGCTCCTGATGTCCAGACGTCCCAGGCTGCACCTCCAGACGCCCAGACATCCCAAGCTGCTCCTCCAGAGGCATCCCAGGCTGCACCTCCAGATGCCCAGGCATCCCAAGCTGCACCTTAAGTCCCTAGTGCCCAGATGGCTTCACCGGATGACCGGTGTTCCATTTCAAATTCCAAACCCTCCACTCCTCTATTTTGGAAACTCTACATAGATGGCTCCTCGACCAGTAAAGGAGAAGGAGCGGGCCTAATCTTGATCAGCCCAGATGGCACCACTCTCAGGTATGCAGTGAAGCTCCACTTTATTGCTTCCAACAATGAAGCGGAGTACGAAGCCCTCCTTTCTGGATTGAGATTAGCAGTGGAAATGGAAACTCAACACCTTGCTACCTACAGTGACTCTCAGCTGATAGTTAATCAAGTGAGGGGTGAGTTCGAAGCCAAAAAAGCCAAGATGCAAGAGTACCTTAGCATGACGAGAAGCATGATCACAAAGTTCCACTACTTCTAGATAAACCATATCCCCAGAGAAGATAATATGGCCGCTGATGCACTCGCAAAGCTCACTTCATCCATGGAAGTCTCATTAGGGGAACCAGCATTAGTTGGTCACCAGTTCGAGTCGAGCAGGATAGACATAGAGACCACAAATATTAACTGTGTATCTACTGAGTCAAGCTGGATGACCCCAATCAGGGCATACCTCCAAGAAGGTGTGCTGCCAGATGACCTCCTAAAGGCCAGGAAGCTACGGATAAGAGCCTCCAAGTTCGCCATCTTGCAAGACACTCTGTACAAGAAAGGCTATTCCTTGCCATTGTTGCGGTGCCTTTCACCCTAAGAAGCTCATTATGCCTTGCGGGAAATCCACGAAGGGATCTATGGGAACCACTCTAGAGGGCGCTCCCTTGCCTATAAGACGCTCAGGCAAGGCTATTTCTGGCCTACCATGATAAGGGAAGCCCAAGAGTTCTCCAAGAAGTGCAACAAGTGTCAACGCTTTGCGACTGTGCCTAGGCAACCACCCGAGGAGCTAACAACCATTTCAAGTCCATGACCCTTCTCCAAGTGGGGCATTGACATTCTGGGCCTCTTGTCCCTCAGCAAAGGGCAGTGCAAGTTCGTGGTGGTGGCAGTCGACTATTTCACCAAATGGTCAAAAGTTGAACCCTTAGCAAAAATCACAGACGCAAAGGTCAAAGATTTTATTTGGAAGAACCTGATCTGTCGCTTTGGGATTCCCCTTGCCATTGTCAGCGACAACGCCAAGCAGTTCGACAACAAGCTGCTGAACTCCTTCTGTTCTGACCTACAGATAAAACAACCTCACTCTAGTCCGGCACACCCACAGACAAATGGACAAGCAGAGGTCATGGTAAGAGCGGTGCTACGCAACTTAAAGACAAGGCTTGAAAAAGCAAAGGGTCTTTGGGTAGAGGAACTACCAGGCGTACTATGGGCCTATCGAACCACGCCAAGAACCCCTACTGGGGAGACCCCTTTTTCCCTCACCTTTGGAACTGAGGCGGTCATCCCTGTGGAGATAGGGGTACACTCTCTAAGGGTCCAGTACCACAACCCCATCACCAACGAGGAAAGACTCCGCATCAACTTCGACTTGGTGGAGGAGGCAAGGGAGATGGTTGTACTCCTCAATACGGAGTACAAATGGCACATGACAAGGTACTACAATTCGAGGGTGAAGCCTCGTTCTTTCCAACTAGGGGATTTGGTCCTCAAGAAAGTAATCCTCGCCACAAAGGATGCACGCGAAGGGAAGCTGTGACCAAATTGGGAAGAACCCTACCGCATAACAGAAGTAGTGAGGCCAGACACCTACAAGATCCAGAATTCTGAGGAAAAAGTCTTACTCCATCCATGGAATGCAGAGCACTTGAAGAGGTATTATCAATGACACTTTGAGAGCATCAAAGTAGTAGAAGTTGGGACTTGATTTGATTTTTAAGGGCGTTACCTAATATTCAATATACTTTTTTGGGAATTATTACCCAATATTGCTTTTTATAAGCAATAAATCAATAAAATTTTCTACGCTATTTACTCCAAAAAGATCTTTTACATTTCATTTCAAAGGAGTATCAGTACAAAAATAAGGCCAAATATCGTCTCTTAAAAAAATAAAAAATCAAAAGTCCTAAACACTCTAACTGCTCTCACGGTCGTCCTCCACCTCCTCTTCGTCATTATCAACATCATCAGATCCCCCCTCATCACTGTCGTCAGTGGGCACGAATTATGAGAATTCAATGCCAGGGAAAACAACAGAAACCTTCCCTCGGAGATCCTCGAAACTATCAATGAAAGTATCTGCGAGGCCATTCTCCAAGTCTTCCTCAGCACGGAAAACTCTCTCCCAAGCAGCCTTCAACTTTGCCTCAGCAATAGTAGCCTCTCTGAGCATAGCCCCCCCATGGGCCTCTGCAAGCTCAGCCTCCCTGAGCACATTCCTCTCGCGGACCGCTAGAAGCTCAGCCTCAAGCTTAGTTGCCCTCTCATGGGCTGCAATAAGCTCATCATCCCTGAGCGCGTCCCTCGCACGGGTCTCCAAAAGCTCAGACTCAAAATTAGAAGCCCTTTCATGAACCGCCACAAGCTTACCCTCCTAGAGCGTGTCCCTCTCACGGGTCGCCAAAAGCTCAGAATCAAGCTTGGCAATCCTCCCCTGAGTAGTAAGAAGCTCCCTTTGCACAAGGCTCAGATCCAGCTTCAACTTGTCATGATTATAGGCCCTCGAAAGCAAGCAGATAGAGGAAGTCGAAACCTAAAAAAAAAAAAAAGAGATAAGAGGTTGAGAAAAGTCAAGAATATAGGAAAGAAACGACTAGAGAAAGGGAAATAGTGGACTCTCACATGAGCCAGGCCTTCCAAATACGTATCGATGATCCTATCGGTACCCGAAGCGCTAAGCTGAGAAACTTCAGGTCCAAACACAAACCTCCCAAGTCTTGCCCTGATGGCTAGCGGACTCCCCATCATAGGACCAGCCCAAATCGACACTCTTGTAGAAGTTCTCGCACAAGGAGGGGACAAAGGAGGGGCAGCACGAGGAGAGGATGAAGGTGGGGAGGATGTGCCCGACAAGGAAGATTTTGGAGTAGCAACTGGAGAAGTCACCAGCTAAGGAGGAACCACCATAGGAGTCACTTGGGGGGCATCATCTGTCCTTGCTACTTTGGAAGAGGGAGGGCTCATACTAGAGAAATGGGACACCACCACCCTCTTACTTGCTACAAGATCAGAAAAGTGTCAGGTAAATGGAAAATACCGAGGGAAGAAGAGAATTAAAAGAGGAAACTAGCTCACCCCTTTTCTTCGAAGAGGAACCACCGGATTTCTCAGAGGGAGTAACGACCCTAGTATCCTTGGGCAGGAAAGCTCTCAAATCTTTGCAAGGGCATGCCTTAACAGCCTCCAACTTCCACTATTGGTCTCGAGAAAGCACAGGCGTGTCTGCATAGGAATGGTGAGCATACATGTATACATATATATATAAAAATAAATAAAAAAAATGTGCAGCGTATCGGATTTTCTAGCAGCACCCCAATGTGTTGGTACCAAAGCTCTGTCGACTTCTGTAGCCCCCTCTTCACCAACAAAGAAGAAGCAAGATTTTCAGCCGCCACAATTAGAGCGCGTTCCCGTAAGCACTATACCACTTCTTGTGGTAAAGTAGTACCACCCCCTATTTGGTGCAGAGGTTTCGCTCAAATTGTATGCTGCATGGAACTCCATAGGAGAAGCATCCTCATAGTGCACTTTTCTCCACAGTGCAAGAAAGCCCAGCAGAACTCTCCAACCATTGGGCGCTAGTCGCCCCGGAATCAAGGAAAAATAGTGCAAAACACGACAAATGGGAGAGGACATGGGGAATCTTAATCCAGCCTCAAGCATCTCCTCGTAAACAACAATATCACCAGAAAAGTCATCGCAAGCAAGCTCACCCAACTCAGCCCGACAGCACAACACGGTCAGAGGAATGCGATAAGTAAAAACAAGCCTCGAGATATCTTTATCTAAATGAAACAGACTGGAAAGGGTACTCACCTTCGACCCGTCATCATCGAGTCCCACTTTGCCTTTATGTTTCTTCTTCTGGGGCCGTAAGGAGTAGTCTAAATAATCATTCGGGAAGTCTTGAGGAACTTGAATTGGAGGAGTCACAGTAGGGTCTTGATCATCAAAAGTAGCACCCAAAGCTTCCATACCGCTTGCAATGTCTAGCCCAACACTTGGAAGGGTGTCTGACTGCCTTTGCTCGTCAAAACGAAGTTGCCCAGTAGTTGGAAGGGTGCCTAACCCTTCAAAATTGCACAAAACAGAATTTTCGGCACCAAAATCAGTGCCTACGGTGCCCAAATCAGCACCTGGAGTGGCGCTCAGATCTTTCTATGCTCCCATGCCGCTGCCTAGCTCTCCCTACTGCACCTTGGATTGATTTTCAGCACTTTTTGCTGAAGAAATGTTGTTTCCCAACACTCGAACGCTGCCCAGAACAGAAAAAATTTGTGCTGCCCAGAGCGGTTGAGCTGTCCAGGATAGCAGAAACAGCATCCAAGCAGCTGCCCAGCGCACTTGGGCTTTCCAAGATAGAAAAATCAGCACTCAGGCAGCTGTCCAGCGCGCCAGAATTGCCCAGTCCACCAGACTGCGCGCGCGCTGCCCAGTCGCGTGTTTGCGCTGTCCAGACTTCCTTGCACGCTGTCCAGACCTCCTTGCGCGCTGCCCAGTCTTCCTGCGCTACGCAGACTGCCTCTCTGCGCGCTGATTCGCGCGAAGGTGCTGTCTAGCGGAGAGATTTGCGAAACTGAGCTGTCCAACCCACCACCTTCGGCACCTAGGCTGTCCAGTCCACCATTTTCGGCATCAAGGCTGTCCAGGACAACACCCGAATGGTCAAAGCCAGCCTCCAAGTTTCCTAAAATGGTGCCTACCTCCTTCCTTTCTTCAAACTCCACCATTCCCTCTTCAACCGACATTGCCCACTTGAGAAACTCTATTAGAAAGGAAGAAGTCCCACTCTTGGAAGAATTCAAGAAGAACACACTTTTCCCTCTCAAAGCTTCAACAAAATGGGTAGGATGGAGAAGGAGACTATATTTATAGTCTAGGGTTTTTTTTTTTTTTTTAAAAAGATGGAAAATGCCCAAATTGAAGATTATGGGCCCTCTTCAAAATAAAGTGGGAAAGGTTTGGAGTTTGCACCAAAGCCAAAAATATACAAATAAAGAGTCAATGCCTCCTTCTCCAAGCTTTCCTTGAATACGAGGCATTGGGGGACAAATGATGGGTCAAGCCCAAAATGGCTCAATCTATGTGCAAAGTCCAAATCTCAATTAAGAAACCCTACCTCATTTAAAGATCCACCAAACCCAACATAGCTCAAGACCAAGTTAGACTCTTTGCTTAGCCACATCATCAAGGGGAGAACATTGGAAACCTTATCTGCACCACCGAAGGAAATGGTCCACCCTCACCAAATCTTTGACCGCGTCTCATGGAGAGCACCTCAACCACCTCGCCTGTTGAGAAGAGATCGGAGCTCCACCGAAATGGTTGCTTAGTCGCTGGAAAGTAGCCCCAACCTGTTAGGGAGCCACTACAAATTGCACACTCCATCAACACTTAGGAGGGGGACTGATTGCCTGGCACCACACCTTCCTTGATTCTCTATTCTCCCTCGAAGCTTGTATTCTCTATCTCCATACCCCTAAATTAATAAAGTACTCAACAACGAAAGTCATTCAAGAGTGGACGTAGGTCGAGTTGACCGAACCACTATAAATCTTGTCTCCTCCAATTCTCTCTTTACTCTTATTGCATTTATTATTTACACTTGACAGGTGGTGTTCAAAACCATTTTTGTGCATCATCAATAACCACCAACCACCTCGAAAAATATAACCCATCGCCGCCAACAGCATAACCACCTACCACCCCCAGTAAAACCACAAGTCCCCTAAACCCATTCCCCATTGTAAAAGCTGCAACTCCCTAACCTGCTCAATCTAAACCCACCAGATTAAAAGCCACCTCCACCTTCATATTTGTAGATGGAAGATGAATTTGACCATATTTTGCAGATTCAAGATGAGTTTGATAAGATTTGTAGATCTTTAGAGCTTTTTCAGATCTTAGGCTTCTTAGCATGGCCATCGTCATCTTCATCAAACCCTTTGATGGCCTACCAGTCTATCTATCATCTGGGTATTTTGGTGGGTTGTAATGAACCTATTGGTGGCCTATGGTGATGCTAAACTGAGCCTGAGAGGATGAGGATGGTGCGGCGAAATTGAGCATGAGAGGAGGATGGTGTCGGTGGCGCTGCAAAATGGTATGTTGGGTAGGAAGGATCCAAAATTCAAAGGATGGAAAATTAGACAGAATATATATATATATATTTTTTTTGTTTGGTATGATGCATGAAAAATTAAAAGGGTGTATTTTTTTTTGTTTGGTGTATTTGATACAAAATTGGATAAAAAGGAAAAATATATATACTAAATTTATTATTATATCCTCGTATCTAATTACATGAATAAGATTAAAGAAAATAAATCAAAATGCATGATTTTTTGATAAGTATATAATATTTAAATCCCCTAAGTTTATAAGTATATAATATTTAGACTTTTTTTAAGTTTAAAATATTATACTTCGATAAAAAATATTTCAATCAAAGATGAAATATTAAATATTTCAAATTTTACAATCAAAATTTATGTTCTATTGTATCATTTATTAAAATAAAATGAAAAATAAAATTTATTTATAATGAAATTCTTCATTTAATTATTTAATGTGTATCTAACTAGAAATTATATGTATTTTTTTCATTATGTACATTTAATTATTAAATCTTCCATTATATATACAAAAGCAAATTTAATAAGTTAAGTTTTAATTATATTATGTTGTAAATACTAAATACTAAAAATTATATAATTAAAAAAATTAGATCTAAACGGTTTGAATTATGGGACTATCGGGAACCAAAAGAAAAAAAAAAAGGAGAGGCAAATAAATTTTTAGGTCTCATTCTTCAAAAAGGCCAAAGCCACACACGTTCCGAGCACAAAAAAGAAATTGGTAAACACTGGAGCAGAGAGTGGTGGGTAAAATAGTCAATTCACAAAAAAAAAACATCTTCCCTCCCTTTTCGGTCCATTTTTTGGGAAAAAAATTTTGGTGGGCTCCATTTTCTATTCCCTCCCATTTTTCCTCCTTACTAAATAATGGAAAAAATTTTGTTCTCTCCCACTTTCCTTCCTTAATTTTTCATTCTCTCTATTTTCCCTCTAACCAAACAAGGGGTAATTGTGAGAGGTCATAGTGTCAGTGGCAAGGCGTGGCAGTGTAATTTTTTTTACTTGAGGGATTTGATTATGTGACAAACTTCGGGTTTTTGAATATAATTTATTCATTTTAATATGAAAAATGTTATTTGAACCTAATTTATGAACTTAGTATAGGAACGTAATTCAATATAATCATTGAATTGATTGTGAACTTTATCTAACGTTGAAAGTCGCAACTACTCTAACGAACGATTGCATTAAAGTTACATGGTCCCAAGTAAGGTCCTAAAACATTGCTCTTTTAATATATAAACGTTTCACTTAGCAGTCACAACTTCTCTACTTCTTCGCCTCCTTATTTCCCTCGAAATCACTATCTTTCTGCTTTCTCTAATCTCTAAACTATATTGTTTAGTTTCCTAACCACACCCACAACGTCTAATGTTTTGAATTAGAAACATCACCTCGAATCCCCTGCGCCTGTGTTTTGAATTAGAAAGGTCACTTTGAAGCTCCTACGCCTCCTTCAGGTATGTTATACTTTGTCTTTCTTCTCCCATCATACACTTCTCACTCCCTCTCTGTTTTCTTTTCTCGCGCACACAAGCGTAATTTGTTTTATGTTACAACACCAGCGTTACGGGCTACATTGGTATTGATACAACAACACTTTTTGTTGTTTCATCGATCTGGAATTTCTGTATTTTTGTTGGAATTTTCTATTTTTCTTCTTCATGAAATATATCTCTTTTACCCTCGTAGGGTTGCTGGGAGATCAAACCTTGCTATCACAATGGGTAGAAATGGAAGAATTAGATAAAGTAATGTAGTCAAATAAAATATAAAAGGACAGAAGATAAGATTAAATGTAGTATTAGAATAATACATAATTTTATCTAGTTTTTGAGATAAACGTCAGGTATTAGTTATTTAATCCAATTGATTATTTGGTTAGTGAATTATTTCATTGTATTAATACTGAATTAATAAAAATACTCTTAATCATTGTTTGTTACATAAATAACAATGTTTGTTATATTAATGACAACTTGATTTTATATAGGAAAATAGTAAATGTGTATAATAATACTTTTGAGTTTGTGACACCTCTCTTGGTGGTATTAAAATACTTCCATAATACAAGTTTATCATACAAAAAATATATAAGTATACGATTAAAATACATTTTTAAAATTAATAAGGTATGAAATTTACTTACCAAACAAAGTATTAGGTCTGATTAAATAAAAAATAGTACAATCCAATATTAATTCTCTCATAATACATCTACTAAACGAGCCCAATACGTATAACCCAGCTCTTTACCCGCAATCGATGAGTTTGTCAAATCCTCTCTTAATAGGTGACGCCCTCACTCTTTAAATTCGCACACATGCATGGATCACTTTAATTCGTGACCATTATTTTTGTTTTGTTGGGTTATAGTTGAAATTTGGTGAATATTTTGTTGGCTAGGGTTTATATTGGTAAATTTATTTAACTGTTTGGAGATTAATTAGGAAATCCTCTCTTAGGGGTTGTGTGTGTATTTGCAAATGTGCCTATCCATGCCACAGGGAATGAGAGCATCAATTTGTGTGTCAATGTGCGAATGTCTTTGTATGTAGATAATCAATTATGGATGTTTTTTTGTGTGAATTATTGTATATGGTTATTGGGGTGTTTAGATTTTTTCTCATGTATTGTTACTTGGAAGCTCTCCTCTTTGGCAGCTCAGATGTGAAGTATAATATAATAAGAAGAAAAAATAAATAAAAATTATCTATTCTCTCTCAAGGTTGTAATCTCTCCAATTTTGTATTGTTAATCCAAGCAGTAATTTTTTTCAAAGGTTATAAAATTATATATAGGTATATATTCATCATTGTATTTCGTCTTTCCTTTTGCTCAATGCGGGGTGTGGCCCTAATTCCACTTTTAAATGTATAATTACACTGTTGAAATTTGTTTTCAAAATTGAAAACGTATTTCACAAGTCCGCTTTATCAAATGAAGCAGATATAATGAATCCGCTTTCATTTGAATAATAAACCTCCCAGGCCCCTTTCTGTTATTCCATGACTTCGCCTCTCTCTCCTCTCCTCTCTCTGTGGAAGTTCAGACTTCGTCTCTCTTCACTGACTCCTCCTCTTTCTTCCATTATTGTGTCTGATTTCGTACCCCTAAGCTCAGCCCTTATAATGCACAAACCCTATTGATGAAATCCAAGCGTAGCCCTAGCTTCTTCGAAGCAGACAACTGAGTTCTGGAGCAATATTTGGCTTTGAGATTTGCCTGAGGTGTGACATTCGGTTGTGAGATTCCATTCTAAGCCCTAGTTTTGTCAAATGAAACAGTAGACTGGTACACACCCATGGGCTAGATCTGAACCAAGGAGAAGACAGCGGTTCACGTGTTGAACACAAAGCTTCTATTTAACCAGGTACGCTACATTGAGTCTCTAATTCAGAAAAAACCCCAGTGTACCTGCAAAATTTCCCCATTGCCCAATCCCCATGAATGTTGAATTCAAAAATCCCCAAGTGTTAGTGCAAATTTTCAATCCTCATTGCCCAATTACTGTGTGATTCCGAAAATCTCCAATTTTTTTCAATTTTGAATCCCCATTAATGCTGCGAGTAGTTTGAACTGCATCCTTACTGCAGAAGATTACAGTTGGAAGGTATATTTTTATTTAGAAATTTATTTTCAACTGTATCACAACAATATATACTGATTGTGTATCTACTGTCTTTGATACTGTTTTCCATTTTAAGTTATTTTGCAAGGTTTTAGAATTATCCATGTTAGTATGATAAATGTGTATTTGTAAAACTGAAGGCAAACAACATAGCTAGATGACAGCCATGTTGGTTAGTGTAAATAGGTTAGGTTAACCAGAAACTGCATGATTATTTGGATAATTGAATGTAGGGCTGTCAAAATTTGACACGTCACGATTAACCGACACGAATCGACATAAATTAAGCGGATTTGGGTGATAAACGGGTTAAAACGCCACACACGTTTAATAAACAGGTCGTGTTTGGATGAGACATGTCCAATCGTTTATCACACGTTTAAATAAAATTAATATAATAATAAATTAATAATTATTTAAAAAAATTAGCAAGAAAAAAAGAAGTAAAGAAATTAATAAAAAAAAGAAGTAAAGTAGTAGTTCAAAGATAAAAGAGAGGAGATGAGGAGCACTTCAAAGACAAAGGCAAACCAATGCTTTTTGTTTTTGTCCCACATTGAAAAATGAGGGGAGATGAGGAGGGTTGAGTTGCCTATAAAAAGTAATGACCTCTAGCTTTTTTTTTTTTAAACCTTCAAGTCTTATTTTTATGAGATTTGGTTGAAAAATCCTCTTTTTGAGGTAAGTGCAATTGGCAATAAAAAAAGTGGAGTATTAACATTTGTTAATATAATTTTTTTAAAATTAAATGGGTTAAACGAGTAGTGTCATGTTATCCGTTTATTAAACGGGTCGTGTACGGGTTTATATATTTTTCATCCGTCATCCGTTTAACTCGACACCTAACCGTTAAACCCGATACGTTTGACACCCCTAATTGAATGTGAGGAGCTACAAAAGAATGAAGCATGCTGAGATTGATTCGGGCTAGGGAAAAAAAGAATAAATAGGAGGCATTATGACAAACTGGGGACAAGAATATAGTGATGAAGTGTGGGATGTGAGGCTTGCAGTTTAATAATGATTCTTTAGAAAACAAAATTATAGTACTCTGGTGGCTTTTGTGTGGAAACACAGTGCTTCTTGATTAGTGTGCTTGGTTTGTTTTTGTTGTGGTTTGCACAGGTAATAGGGTAATACAAAAAAGAGCTTCTTTTAGTTATGTAGACTACAAGATTACTTCCTCATCAAGCAGCAACCGTAGATATACCTGATGTGTTTCATGTGCCTGAGGGACCTGATGCAGGGATTGGTGCTGAGGTACCCGCTACTACGGAGGAGTTGCCTGACCATCATGATCCTTTACCTAGGGGTCTGTTGGGGTGCAGGTGTGTAATGATGAAGTAATAATTAAGCGTAGTAATGTAATTTTTCACCAATGATGGAAATGAGTTATTATCTATATTGCAGGTGGAATATGTGTATGACATCGTATATACACAGCCCCAGACACGTCCTCAGACATTATAAAGATCAGCTAGACCAGATGCGCGATGAACAGGTTCAAATTGTCCACAAATGTAGACTATATTATCATCTCAAATGTACATACACTTACATGTACATTGAGTATTTGTTTTGTTGTAGATGGTGTGGATGCCATATACTGTAGATGTCATAGCAGACTTACCGACATATTGCACTATTGGAAGCGACTTATGGATGACGCGTGCCCCACTGATATGCTTTGCATTAGTAGAGTGGCATTTTCCTAATCATGTCATGTGCCAGTTTAGTTTTAGACAGGGTATCTGATGGGGATCGTGTAGGAATTGGATAGATATGATAGTTATTTAGATATTTTTAATATTTATCGTTTAAGTAATTTCTTTTAACTTTTAAGGGTTTAGTTGTCATTTAGATTATTTATTTATTTTAGAGTTTGTGATCTCCTTATATATATATATAGGATTTGTGAACTCATTATATATATAGGGGATACATATTTGTTGAGGGACTAGACTTTGATTATTGATTATTGATATTGAATCTTTTTCCTAAAATTCTCTCCATATTCTCATCCCCTTCTTCTTCTTTTCTCATCCCTTTCTTCTTCCTTTCTCACCCCTAATTCTTCCCTAATATGATCTACATCAATTTGGTGTCAGAGCCCAACTTCGATTCGTACAAAAAAAAAATTGTTCATTGGTACTGTTCATTGCGCATTGTTCACAACTACTGTTCATCGGCTGTCCAAGTAAAAAAAAAAAACTGTCCCAGCAGATTTAGAAAATTACAAGAAAATCTCAGCTATTTCAGAAACATCCCAGAAAGTAGCACAAGTTGCAGAACTACCACCAGAAGTTTTAAAAATTACAGAATCTTTCCCCAGAAGTTTCAAAAATTATAGAATCATCCCCAAAAGTTTCAGAATTTCTTCTTGATTATGGTATGCATACTCCCATGAAATTTGAGACTAAAATTTTTATTCATTGAAAAATTAGAAAATTTGTAAAGGATCCAAAAATATATTTTCTTCTATTTAAGTTTTCTCACTTCTTGTAATTATCAATTGCATCCTTGAACTCATTCTTATGTTATTCTTATATTTCAAAGTCAATCATGAGTTCATATGATCATTATGATGCCTATTCAAATACTTATCCAACATCAAGAATGTCTCAAGTTCATAGTTCTCCACAACGTCATCACTATACCTATTTCACTCCTAGAACTTTTCGGAGTCATCCTAAAGTCCATGATAAGTTTGAGTTTTATTATGAAGATTATCTAGAATACTACGCTGGAACACTTAGGTCACATAATAGTTACAAACGTCATGCTTCCCAAAGTTGTCATCAAGGTCAATTTGGATCAATCTTCAATGTTATTAGTGACTATTCAAAAGTCCAAACTGCCCTAGGAAAAAAAAGTTGAGATCTTTGAAATTGAAGTTGCCAATACTAAACATTCACTCGGCCAATTACGTGAAGAATGTAGAGGTGTGAAAAACCAATTATCTGAATTAACAAGTCAACTTTTCCACTTGAATAAAATTCTTGCAAGTCAGCAAATGGAAGAAAATAAAGACAAGTCTCCAGTTTCACCAAATGTCGGACACCCACATAATGATAGCCATATTTCTGTTCCATTGGACTCTCATGCTTTACATTCTTCAAAACATACTTTCAATTGTTTGAACATTGATACTAGTGATGAGATTATTTTTGATCCTATTATGTTTCTTACCTCTCCGGTGCCAAAAGTTGAATCATCACTAAGCATTGAACTTAAGGAAAAATCCATTCAGTTAGTTCCTATGCAAGATGTTGAGCATATTGAGCTGTTTATTTTACAATCTGTTGACAATTGTTCTATGTCTACTATTCCAAATCATGATGGCATTGTTGTGGATTCTTCTTCATTTGAGATTGTTGATTTTGTTTCGGATTCTTCTCCAACTGAGATTGTTGACATTGTTCTGGATTCTGTCCCACTTGACAGTCTTAACTTTGTTTCTTTGCCTGCAGTCAAGTGTTCACTTGAGTTGGTACTTAATTATTTTCAACACCAAGGCGTCAATGTTACTCCTTTGTCATCGATATCTTGTCTCATTGAATACTTTTTGTTGAAACCTAATGAGAATTTTTTTTCTATTCTTGAGTTTGGATCTAATGTTTATTTGTTTAATTTTACATTGAATGTTAGTATTAGTCCAAATTTTTATTTGGATGACATGCTACTTAATTGAGGTACTCCAAAGCTTCCTATTTTGTTATCCAGTGTTTCTACAGGTGGAATTGCTTCTTGCTTAGCATTAGCTCCAGTTCTTATCTTTCCACTTCCATCGCGTATTTTTGGGCTACATGACTAGCACATTGCTACAGATGGAGATTCTTGCATTTATTCTGATCGATGGAAAGATATTGATGGCTCTTTCATTCTAGATGAGATATTATGTCATCTTCATCCTGCTCTCTTGGGGGTACTTCTGCTTTGAAGACTCTCCAGAGGAGAGTTTTTTTCAACCAGAGGAGAATGATGGGGATCGTGTAAGAATTGGATAGATATGATAGATTAATTATGATAGTATTTAGATACTTTTAATATTTATCGTTTAAGTATTTTTTTTTAACTTTTAAGGATTTAGTTGTCATTTAGATTATGTATTTATTTTAGGGTTTGTGATCTCCTTATATATATAGGATTTGTGAACTCCTTATATATATAGGGGATACATATATGTTGAGGGACTAGACTTTGATTATTGATTATTGATATTGAATCTTCTTTCTAAAATTCTCTCTTTATTATCATCCCTTTCTTATTCTTTTCTCATCCCTTTTTTCTTCTTTTCTCATCCCTAATTCTTTTTCCCTAATACGATCTACATCAATTTGGTATCAGAGCTAGTACGATTTACATCAATATCCCTCAGCCATGCGACATTGGGACTGCTCTTCATGCCATAGATCGACGCGACAGAGGTGGTTATGACTAGAGTATTGTACATCAAGCTTCTATAGATGCTTAGACCCACCGACGAGAGGAGAGGGACATTCAACTGTGATCGATATGAGTTATCGTGCGTACATGGTGTGGTATGGCTGTATCACTCGACGATTGATCGGACCCAGTAAACACTCTGCAAACCGGATTCTAGCCTATGGGTAGCATAGTTGACATATTGGTAAATTATATCTAAGTGCATTTGTCAATTATAATCATTTTTACATTTACAGGAGCATACACTTGTTCAGATTCACCAGATTGCACAAGATGCCCTTGAGGATGGTACTGATGCAGCACATACATAGGCATTGCAAGCCGCCCGATCTCTTAGCTCCACTTGCCTCGAGACAGTTCGAGAGGACCATCAGCTCCATCGTACCTTCCACGCAGAGCCTTTACATATACCACATACTGCACCGCGTGCACCGTCCGATGTACCTATGCGACCTCATGGTATTGTTATATGACAGCAGAGACCTCCACGTCACCAACCTGATATTCGGGTAGATGCCGGTGTCAACACAGTACCATATTCTACAGCAGGACCTAGTGGCCCGTAATGTCCACATACACCATCCGTAGTACGTGCAGAGACACTATCCACATTGAATCCCACCATACATCAGCACATATTACACCCCATTCACCACCATTGACCGAAACCTCCATACCATCTCAGTACCCCGCAAAGCATGTTTCCCTCATGCCAGGACTAGACACATACACATCAGATGGTTTAGGAGTCATATTGCCCAACACCCTATATGTCAAGATACATTGATGACATCATCTCTGATAGATGTTCAGATTTCACCACCAGCAGATGAAGTCATGCATGGTCATGGTATAGGACTTGCATCGACGCCCGTAGGAGTACATAGGTCACATCAACGTGCTACAACTCCACTTGCCTATTTAATTTCATTAGTTCGAGGTTAAGATGATAGATTGGGAGGTGTTAGAGGCCGCGGTGGCAGAGTACGGGGTGGTCGAGGCAGAGGCGTAGCCAGAGGCGGTGATAGTATGCCAGTCGGAGATCAGGATTCACAGGTGATCAATGAAGAACAAGCATAGTTAGAGGGTAGACGTCCCAAACAGCTCAGAAAGAAGCCGTCATGTGGCACTTAGTGTAGTCCTATTATATCATTTTTTGACATTTGTTTTCACATGTATATTATAGAGTAGTTTCTATGTATTGTTGTTAGTATTGTGATGTGGTGTTTGTGATGTTGTGGTTGGGTGGTGTTGGTGGTTGTTATGGTTAGGTGTTGGTGGTGGTAGTTGTGGTGGATATGCCACTATGCTTGTGTTGTTGTTTTGATATTGTGCATACAGGACAAAATTTTTTTTGGTATCACAGAGTTTTAAGGGAAACTCTGCCAATTTTTTTTAAAATTCATCATGTTTAAAGTCAGTACTTAAAATAATACTTTATTCAACATGTGGTTTGTTTTGTTTAGAAATGTATATAATTTTTTCTATATATGATATGCATTGTTATGTTTAGTGGTGTTCTCCACTTTAATGGTTAAGATAAAATAAGATAATAAACGGTGCATTATATTTTATTACTGCATAATGACAATACAGATAGAAACTACAACATAGTAGTCGATGACTACTAAGCATTATTATAACAAACGACTTAGATTCCTATTACAACCCTTGGAAGATAAACCAACATATGTGTAAAATATTTATTGATCAAGAAATCTTCATCATGGAAAAATTTCTTCATCCGACATTTCAACGTCAGAAACACTTCCTCATTCTGTAGACAACTGGAGGCACAAACGTGCTTCCTCAATCAAACCTTCTACAACACAGTCCCCTGCAATTTGGCAGAGATTGTACCGAGTTTGTCGTATTGCCATACGGTTGTTTTCAACACGAATACACCACAATGTACCTTCCAACTCCTGTGGTGTTTGAATAGGCATATTGATGGCAATTTGTCGCGGCCTCCGTATGTTACAAATAAGTAAATCTTCACTTAGAACTTTTCTCTCATTCAAACGATATTGCCATTCCCTCCCTCATTCTATTCACTGACCTCTGTGAAAAAAGTAAACAAGAATTTAGAGGATAGAAAAATTCATCCTCTAACGCCCAATGATAGCCCATAGATTCAAACACTGAGCGTGGATTGTAACTCATGTTTGAAGTTGATAAGTATGGTAACAGAGGAACACACACAATCAATTTATAGTGATATTTTGATGGTAGTCATGGTAACTGTTTAGCCAGCTATGACTACATTTTTTTTTAAATATCATGATTTGACAACTCATGCAACACTTCTAATTTGTCTAATCACTGCACGCAACACATCATTCCGGGTGTAAGTCATCAGTGGTGATTTAATACAAGACTGTTTGTACATAGTTGTCAGTGTTATGTGACCAGTGATGTGCTTTATCACAAAACTGTATCAGTGTCTAGTCAGTATCATTGTTCACTTGTCACTGTATCTTCACTATAATATTTTATTACTCAGTTCAATGAATGTAATATTAAAATAAGTTATATTCCTGTTTAAATATAGCTACTCAACTGCAGTGTAAACCATACGTACACTACAATGTCAACATCACCAAATGGGTCCTCTAGCCAACCTAACGATGACTCTTTCTCAACCAACTACTGGCATCATGAAACATTTTCTTCATTCAATTCACCAGAACCCGATAATTACATAGATCCCACTAGTGTAACATGGTATGAAAATTTACATTCCTTTAAGAATGAGCCAATCAACATTCATAACTTTTTCACCAAAGTCGGTAATGTGATGATTGGACATGCAACTTTTGTCTCGCCTCTAGAGTTTTATTATCACCTACCGAGACCAAGTTGGTTGAAATCTTATTTCAAGCGTTGCGAGCTTGAAGTATATTATCGTTGGCATAGATTACGAGTGTCACAGGCACGTTCAGCTGAAATGTATGTGGAATAGTGCACAGATAACAACCAAGATATCATTGCATCACTGGCTTTTGAAAATGATCAGATGGAACACGGCTAAATCGATTCCACCTTATTATAAAGGCAAAGATTGAACATTCAGACCTTGTAGAGCGTATTAATGCAATACTTTCCAATCAATCCTTGGCTTCTGACAATGAACTTTCTAATTTTAAAGAATTAAGTGATGATGATCATTATGCAAAATGTTCCCCCGCTACTCTTTTCTTACAAGGTAACCCACTATGTTGTTGGAAATATGATCATCATTAGAAATATTTTTACTACTATGTTTGTATTATGACGTTTAAAATAAAATCTTATTCATATATTTCATCAAAAGGCATACGTCTCTTCATTTTTTAATGTTTTTATTGCAAAAGAAATAAAATCTTTTTCCCCTAGTTTAGGGTTTGTTGGTTGGGATTGGGGGGGGGGGGGGACGATTGCTATTCTCTTTTTTGGATAATAATGGTTTCAATGGGTACGATTTTTAAATATTTAGGATTTAAGGTTTTTTTTGTGTAGGATGGGGAGGGGTACAATGGGTAGTATTTTTGAAAATTAAAACTAAATATTTTTATTATTTATTGTTTAATAAGGGTGGGAATGAAATAATTTTTCAATATGTTCAAAAAATGTGATACCGGGGGGGGGGGGAGTTATTAATTTATTAATTTCAACGTTTTTTGGGCTGTGAAGGCATGGATAAATCGAACAACTGAAAACGGAGTTAATAAAAACGCTTTCATTAGAAAGCGAATTTCTTGAAAACGCTTTCTAATGAAAGCGTTTTATTAGATACGCCTTATACTGAAATCGAGTTTATCAAATCCGCTTTTATTCGAAAGCTAATGCACAATTTTTCTGTTAAAAGCGGATTTTATAAATACGCTTTTACAACAAAAATGGATTTCATAATTTCGCTTTATATTGAAGTCGGACTTGGTAAATCCGTTTTACACTAAGAAGTCGTTTTTACTAATTTCACTTTTAAATGAAATCGGATTTCGTACTTCCACTTTTAAAATAGCCATAGTTTGGTAAATATGTTCAAAACGGTTGTAGATTGGTATTTAAGTTTAAATTTTGCCGTACTTTGGTAATAGATTCAAGAGTCAGTAGACACACACACACAGCCATGCACACACAAACACACACACCCCAGTCACTTACACACACGCACGCATGCACAAACACGCACAACCCAGTCACTTACACACACGTGCACACACACACACCAGTCGCTTACCCCTCCCCCCCAACACACAGAGTATAGTCACATTCTCACACACACACACTACGAACAAACAAATTTTAAAGTAATTTTTTTGGATGTTAATTTGGGTGTTCAAATTGGTGGTTAATTTTCAAATTGGGGTTTTCCATGACATCATGTGTGTTACATTTTTTTTTTTTGGACAAACATGCACAAGTACACACATATAAGTCCACACACCAAAGTCACCCAGAACACAAACTAGGAGAGGGACCCACAAACCAACTCCTCTTAAAAGAGGAACTGGGCATGGCCACTTATACTCCAATCTTAGGCGTTGGGGAGGCGATGTGGAACGCATTTGGTTATTTTTGGACAAACATGCACAAGTACACACATATAAGTCCACACACCAAAGCCACCCAGAACATAGACCAGGAAAGGGACCCACAAACCAACTCCTCTTAAAAGAGAACTGGGCATGAGCCACTTATACTCCAGTCTTAGGCGCTGGGGAGGCGATGTGGGACGCATTTGGTTGTTTTTGGACAAACATTAAGTACTATAAGTCCACACACCAAAGCCACCTAGGACTCCTCTTAAAAGAGGAACTGGGCATGAGCCACTTATACTCCAGTCTTAGGCGCTGGGGAGGCGATGTGGGACGTATTTGGTTGTTTTTGGACAAACATGCATAAGTACACACCTATAAGTCCACACACCAAAGCCACCTAGGACACAGACCAGGAGAATGACCCACAAACCAACTCCTCTTAAAAGAGGAACTGGGCATGAGCCACTTATACTCCAATTTTGAAATGTGTGTTACATTTCAAAATTGGGTTTATTCATAGGATTGTAGGGTTTTGATTGAATATTATATATTATGGTTTTTAAATTGAATGATTGGTTTATTTTGAATTGTGATTGGGTTTTAATTTCATTTTTTCGATGTTAAGGTTTTGTTTATTAATTGGAATGTTGTGGTTTGGGTTTGTTAGGGTTGTTATGAATGGTTTTTAGTTTTTTGATTGAATGAATTATTTTGATTGAGATTTGGTGTTACTTTCATGAAATAGCATTAGAGGTTTGTTAGTCGTATGAAATGGGATGTTAATTACTTTGGAATGTTATGGTTTTGATTTTTATGAAATTGGAATGTTTTGGTTTTATTGGGTTTTTATGAAATTAAAATGTTATGGTTTTGTTTTTTGATTTTGTTTTTTTATCCATTTACTTATTTTCTTTTTGGGCTTTTATGGAGCACACCTTTGGGTCTACGGGTGGGGTGATATCGCATGTTGTCAAGGTTGTTCCAGATTCTGTGCACCCAAGGTTTGAATTCTTTGGCACTTGGTTTCTTATTGCTCTTTTTTAATTGCACTTCAATAATGGTTGTATGCAAATTATTTGTTATTGTGCTTCAATGAAAAGAAATTTCTGTTTGTTCGTGAATAAATTAAACCATCTTTTTTGCTGCCTTTGATCTTCTAAGGTTTGTTCATGAAATTTCTGTAGGGTTTAGCTTGCAGCCTTTTCACCAAAAGCATTTGTGCTTCTAAGGTTCGTTTGATTTCCTTATCAATTAAGTGTTTGTCTTTGATGTTATGGTTATTTTTCTTTATTAACCTTAATCCTTACCACGTGAGCTTTTCAATTTTTATTATTTTATTTAGAAGTGTTTAGTAGTGATCTTGTAATGCCCATCTAACCTTAACCCCTACTAATCCTTAAACCTTAATTCTTAATAAGTTTAAGGATTGTGTTTTGACGTTTTGTTGATGCATTGACCTTTTTCAGCTACTCACGACGACATGTTTGATATTATAGCTGTCAAGGTTGTAAGATTATTTTTCCAACTACTTTTATTCTTAGTGCACCAAATTGACTATATATATATATTTTTGTTTTTTCCGTGTTTGTGTATTTTATGAGTTGTTGCTATTTGATCAAATGGTTCTTTAGTTCATTAGAGGGATTGCTTTTTTGTGATGGCTACAACAAATTGATTGAGAGAAATGGGTAGTGGTGGTTTTACTTTTTTCCTTTCCTTTTTTTTTAGATTACTCAAGGAATCCTTCTTCTATCCAAAAAAACCTGCAAGTCAATCTTTCCCAAAAGTCACTCTTGGCGTAATTGGTTAATTGGTATTATCTTTTCAGTTTTGTTTGTTTAGCTATTTGAAATATTGTTGAATGTTGAATTAGTAACAGTGCTATTAAATGGTGATGAGCTTTTTTCCATGTTGATTTTCCGTACTGATGAATACATATGACATTCTTAGTGTTCTTGAGTTGAATTGGGCAGGTATTTATGTCATTGTTTCATTAGTGGAGCATGATTTTCTTTTCTTCTCTTCCTTCGTGGCTTATTTTTATGTACTTAAAAAATGTGGTTATTAACAATATGTCACAGTTTTTGTGTCATTGCTGCTTTTGGTGATATATGCACACTCCCCATCAAGCAGTGATGGGTTGGGCTGTTATTTATATTAATTTGCTTTTAAGTTTGGGTTTGAATTAGTTGAAGGGTTTGAATTTGAGTTAAATGATTGAAGGATATACTATGTGATTGGTCATCACAATGTTTTTATATGCACATTTACCTATGTGTGAAAAAGGCTTTAAATTATGAATTATAATTATGTCTATATAACCAAAAATTGATTATTAGGTCATGTTCTTATTTTTTGTTTCGGTTAATGTTTTGATGGGCCCATGTTAATGAGAAAAAAATAATCTTTTGTTTTAGAAGAGATAAAGTGGGTTTCTATTTCGGAGAGAAAGGTGTGATAAAAAGTATTTGTAAGTATTTTTCTGTAAGTATTGGGAGGAAGGTTAGAGGCTTCGTTGTTGAGTATTGTGTTTCTTTCATGCTCCCTCTCTCTGTCTTTCTCGCCTTTTCTCCGCCTCACACACACACAAATACCCTGCAACACATCACACACTTTTTACACACAAATCAATGCCATTTGTAGAAACACGCAACCATATCTCACAGTTTTGTGTCATTGCTGCTTTTGGTGATATATGCACACTCCCCATCCAGCAGTGATGGGTTGGGTAGTTATTTTTATTAAATTGGTTTTGGGAAAGGGTGGCAAAACCAAATGGTTGTTAACGTTGAGAAAGATAGTTTTATTGTGAGTATGACTTTGATCTTATTGCCTTATTATAATGTTGGTAAAGATACTTATAAATAAGTTATACATGTGAATGTTTGAAATTCAATGTCCCCACCTCCTCTTTTGGTGCTTTTCAGTGCTAAAATTATGTGATTCATTGGGAATTTTCTATTCTTCACCCTTTTTATTATTTCAAACATGTGTCAGTTTGAATTTCGATTGGTTCCTTTAAAATCTTTAATTACAAATCTTTTGAAATCCGATACTTGGATTAAATTTTGAGGATTGATGGTTGTTTTGAGATTTTTCTTTGATGCTTATTGTTCATTCTATTATTTTTTGCAAAACTCTAGGCATTTGAAGTTTGTCCCATTTATAATTCAATTTGAACACCTATTATGTGAACTAAAACAATGAAAATGCTCTTTGGTTCTGCGGTAACTTGACAAAGCATAACTATTCTGACAATTTGAGCTTGATTTTCTTTTAATTAATGTTGTTTGTGATGATTTTTGTGTTTGGTTTGAATCTTAGCAGGATTGTAAGAGTTCCTTAGTTTCAATAATTTCTTTGAGAAGTTCAATATTGTATTGAGTACATTGTTTTTTGTGTACAGGGATTGAGATCTTGAAATATTAGATTTCTTTTCTTTTATTTTTTGAAGATTGTAGTGGGTTATATGGAGAGATTAGGTAGATAGCCCCATTCCCATGACTGTTAGGTATAAAATGTGCTATCTGTACATATATATGCTTATGTATTGTTATTGTTTATTTGTATTGTATCTCATGCATAAACCTATGATGTTTTTTATTGACATGTTTCCCACTGCCATCTTGCATTTGTTTTTTGGTTTTTTTGCAACACTTAGTATGAGCTGAAATGGAGATATTATAGGAATCGGGTCAGGAAAACTCGAGTAAAGAGGCTCAAAAGAGTAAAAGCGATCGTACTGTCAATCTTTCTTCTTATGCTATGCTCGGTTTGGCGCTAGGTTTATGCAACCAGGTTTTGTTCTCTCTATCTCTATGTATTTTTTTGTTCTACTGTCAGATCTTGCAATATGGATGCGCATGATTATGAGCTATGATTAAGTTATAGCTATGATTATGAGCTGTATAAATACAAAGAAGTATGATTGTAAGTATTGTAGACATGTTTAGATTTTTTTGGACTCCTATTTTTAAAGGATATAATGTTGAAATTTAATTACAAGTAGTAGAGACTAGATTTTAATTTCCTAGATTAAAGCAAATGAAGTAAAAACTATTTCAAATTGACAGTTTGTTTTAGGTAGCAAAATGCCTTTAGACAATGTAGTATTCTTGAAATTTTAATTTAATTTTTCGTTATGTTGTGCCTTCAAACATGAGTAATTACTAGTCTTTCTAATATGCTTTCTGCGTTGCTTGAAGCCTATTATGTTGATAGTACCACATATTGGGTTTGAACATTGTTTTTGCCTCATAATTTAATTATTCACTTGCATCTTATTGTTTTTTGGTGAAATTAAAATATTTTTGTCCTCTTCAATATTGTTTTTTTGTCCTTTCGTTATTCTTGTTTTTTTCGAGTACTTGGAGCTATTTGTATGATAGGAACTGCATAGAAGGTGCTTCAAAATTAAATCTAAATTAACAAATAAAAAACAATCAAAAGGTTTCGTATCGAATGTTTTTAATCATGGAGGATCAATTCTATGCAAGATGAATTGTTTTTGAGTGATAGTTGATAGAACTAGGAAATCTCATGGGAAGGACAATGATGCTCAAGATTGTACATATAAAAATTCAAGTCAAACAATTGAAGATTCAAATATTTCCATCTAAAAATAAAATAGTGACATGAAATATATTTTGCTCTACTCTACGTGACAGTGCGTCAAAAAAGCGGCATAAGTTATTTTGGGACTATATAATTTTCCTTTAAATTGGTAATCATTTAAACCATGGAAATGAATTAACTTTTCATGTGATTTCTAAGAACAACATATATTCCCGTTATAATGTCAAGAACTTCATGTGTTTGGAATTTCCTTTCTTGTATAATTGTATTACGTGTCACTAATTATATCTTCAATATGTTTATGTGACTTCAACACTTTGATAAGATTTATCAGTGGGAAAATAGTGCCTAAAGGTCAGGAGAAAATTCACTTCGCTCACAAAGATCATTTTTGCTTAAGGATATGCTGGCAGAATTAAAGGTTTATGAACACACCTTGTAGTATACCTTAACCGTTATAGACGAGTTCACAAACTTTTTTATTTTGTACCTATTTCTAGCAACTTATTTACAGGGATTTTTTTTTTGGTTTTGTTGGGGATTCAAATAGTACATGCATGTGTGTGCATTTGTAGGATATGATAGGTGGTTAGATCATTTGAGTGGACTTGTTTGTGCTGAATGGAAACATTGGTAGCAAGTTTACTGATTAAGTGGTTCGAAATGGTTCTTTAAGAAATAATGGTGAAGAAGCTACCGGAGCATCTCTGTCTTTCATTATGGCAAATGATTTTATAGGGAGAGTTTGCACTAATCCAAGTCTTTCTTCAGTAGTCAATATTTGAAGAGAGATATGGTCCACTTCAATCTTCACATCTAATTGTTTAATCAACAGCCCATTTGTATAACATACTGCCTACCAGTTGCTAAATTTCCCAGATAGCATAAATAATCATTGTTGAATCTTGGATGGTTGGTCATTATATACTGCTTCCTGCCTCACGTTTGTTCCTTTGCTTCTTATATTGTATTTATTTAGTTTATTGTGTCTAATTGTCAAAAACTCGAAATATATTGTGAGCTAAGGTTCCATCTTGTGTGTTCGGAATCACAGAAAGTTGTAAGTTATTGACTCTATAGGTTATGACTCCTTCACCTCATTTGAATTTGAGTCTTTTCTACAGTGTAATTCATGAGTTGCACAAGTGAGCTCAGTACCATGATGAAGATTTAAGACATAAAGAACTAAAGTCTGTGGTTGTGTATGGTTTAGCTGCCCAACACTCCATCAACTGAAACATTTTTTTTTTCATCAGATCAAGCAGCTTAAGTTCTGTCAGCTTCTTCATTACATGCATTTCCCATTAAGTATGTTAAGTATATCAATCGGATTTCCATGCAGATTGTGAAGGGTATGATTTAGCCTGGTTCCAGTGTTTTCTCTGTATATCAGTTGATAATCCTGGATCACTTGTGGTCTAACTTCTGTGAGAAGAGAGTAACTTCAGGATGGGGTGACTAAAGCTGCAATCTGGAATCAAGGTCATTGAAGAAGAACCAGAAGATTGCAAGACTGCAAATTCTCATCAATTCACTTTTGGATGTATGATTAATTCAGAAATAGGTGTTGTATTGGCTGTCATGAGAAGGAATGTGAGATAGGGTGGTAGCTGTATGTCGGGCGATGATCAGCTGGAACACTCTCTCATTCAATCTTTGAAGGCATTACAGAGGCAAATATTTTCATAGCAGCATCAGTGACATTCCATGAATCCAACCGAGTATCTTCAGCCATTTTTGGATGTGATTCGATTTGAAGAAACTGGGGCCCCAATTAAAGGTGTTGCTTTATCATCTGTTTACAAGATTTTGAATCTTGATGTGCTTGATCTGAACACAGTAAACGTTAAAGATGCTATGCACTTGGTAGTTGATGTCGTGACTAGCTGCAGATTCAAGGTGACTGATCCTGCATCAGAAGAAGTGGACCTGATGAAGTTACTTCAGGTTCTTCTGGCTTGCTTGAAAAGTAAAGCATCTGTTATGTTGAATAATCAACATGTTTGCACCATTGTAAACACTTGTTTCCGTGTAGTACATCTATCAGGAACAAAAGGTGAGCTGTTGCAGCGTATTGCTTGCCACACAATGCATGAACTTGTTAGGTGTATTTTTTCACACCTTCAGGATGTGGACAACACAGAATGTTCATTGGTTACAAGAGGCAGTTCTATCAAACAGGATGTAAATCTGAATCTTACTTTCCCTCTTTTCTTTCCTTTTTTAATTATTTATGTGATATCCTTGTATGCAGTTTCTGCCTTTTCATATCCTATTGGTTCCTGGATAGGAGTGATAAAATATGTCATAAATAAAGAAACTGCAGACCTAGTTGTCTATGATTTATTACGAATTTGGTTGACACTATTTTCTCTTATGCAGATTGGGGGGATGGATAATAATTAAAGTCTTGGGACTAAACCCTTAGAGAACGGCAATGGTACTTCTGAATATGATGGTCAACCATCATTTGGGAGTTTCAGTTCTAATGTTGTCGGTAGTCTGGTTACAGCTGTGATGGATGAAGATGTACTCGCTCAAGGTAATGGGAAGGATGTTGTCTCATATGATATGGAATTGATGACAGAGCCCTATGGGGTCCTCTGCATGGTGGGTATATTTCACTTCTTGTGCTCATTATTGAATGTTATTGTGCATATGGGAATGGGTCCCAAATCAAATACTATAGCTTTTGACGAAGATGTGCCACTTCTTGCCTTGGGTTTGGTCAATTCAGCAATTGAATTGGGTGGTCCTTCTATACGTCGTCATCCTAGGTTGTTGAGTTTGGTACAGGATGAACTATTCCGTAATCTGATGCAATTTGGCTTGTCAATGAACCCACTAATTCTTTTAATGGTTTGTAGTGTTGTTCTCAGTCTGCATCATCATTTGCGTTCTGAACTCAAACTACAACTTGAAACTTTCTTTTCCTGTGTGATTTTGAGGCTTGCACAAGGCTGTTATGGGGCTTCATATCAGCCGTAGGAGGTTGCCATTGAGGCTTTTGTTGATTTTTGCAGGCAGAAGGCATTTATGGTGGAGATGTATGCTAACTTAGATTGCGACATTACTTGCAGCAATGTGTTTGAAGATCTTGCCAACTTATTGTCAAAAAGTGCATTTCCTGTAAACTGTCTTTTGTCTGTGATGCACATTCTTGCTGTGGATGGTCTGATTGCTGTAATTCAGGGAATAACCGAGAGGATCAGCAATGGATCTGTTAGTTCGGAACAAGGTCCTGTAACTCTTGAGGAGTATATCCCATTTTGGATGGTGAAGTGTGGCAACTACAGCGATCCTGATCATTGGGTACCATTTGTCCGGCGGAGGAAATACATTAAAAGGAGACTAATGATTGGTGTTGATCACTTTAATAGGGATCCCAAGAAAGGGCTTGAGTTTCTTCAGGGAACGCATCTCTTGCTTGACAAACTTGACCCTCAGAGCGTGGCTTGCTTTTTCAGGTATACTGCTGGGTTAGATAAGAATCTTGTTGGGGATTTCTTGGGCAACTATGACGAGTTTTGTGTTCAGGTTCTTCATGAATTTGCCTGGACATTTGATTTCCAATACATGAACCTGGATACTGCATTGCGGCTATTTCTGGAAACTTTCCGATTGCCTGGAGAATCACAAAAGATACAAAGGGTTCTAGTCTTCTAGAAGCATTCTCAGAGAGATATTATGAACAATCACCACAGATTCTAGCTAACAAGGATGCGGCTCTTTTGTTATCCTATTCACTAATAATGCTGAACACAGATCAACACAATGTACAAGTTAAGAAAAAGATGACAGAAGAGGATTTTATCTGGAATAATCGGCACATTTACGGGGGTAATGATCTCCTCGAGAGTTATTGTCAGAATTGTACCATGCAATCTGCAAGAATGAGATACGCACAGCCCCAGAACAAGGTTCTGGCTTCCCTGAAATGACGCCAAGTCGTTGGATTGATTTAATGCACAAGTCCAATAAAACTACACCATTCATTGTGTCAGATTCCAGAGCCCATCTGGACCGTGATATGTTTGCTATAATGTCAGGCCCAACAATTGCAGTTATTTCAGTGGTATTTGAATATGCAGAACTTGAAGATGTAGACCAAACATGTATTGATGGATTCTTAGCTGTTGCAAAGATTTCTGCATGCCATCATCTCAAAGATGTTCTGGATGACTTGGTGGTGTCTCTATGCAAGTTCACAACCCTCTTGAACCCGTCATTTGCCGAGTAACCTGTTTTAGCCTTTGGTGATGACACAAAAGCTAGGATGGCAACTGTAACAGTTTTTATCATTGCAAATAGGTATGGTGATTTTACCCGCACTGGTTGAAGGAATATCCTGGATTGCATCTTAAAATTGCACAAACTTGGTCCTCTACCTGCTCGTGTGGCCAGTGATGCAGCTGATGATTCAAAACTCTCTTCTGAACCTGGACATGGGAAGCCTTTAACAAATTCTTTATCTTCAGCTCACATGGCACCCATGGGTACTCCAAGGAGATCTTCTGGACTGATGGGCCACTGCAGTCAGCTCTTATCTCTCGATATAGAGGAGCCAAGGTTGCAACCTATTGAACAGCAACTTGCTAGGGGTGTTAGAATTGCTGATTGTATTTTATAGGGGTGTTCAAATTTTCGATCGGCCGCAAGTTCCTACCCTACCCTATCCTACCCTACTGAACGACTAGCTGCAAAAATCAAATAGGAATGCGAAAGAATTTTTAGTCTTTCGACAATTTTCGGGTAGGAATGCGGAATAGTTATCCATTTCCGCATTCCTACCCTAACCTACCTGTAATAATTTTTTAATATATATAAACTAAAAAAACCCTAAACCCTAACTAAAGGCGGAGCAAATATAATTTTAATGTATTTCATATAATATAAAATTTCAACTTAAATTAATTGTTATTGTATTTGTGTAACAATTATAGTGGATTGATGTTCATACTTTCTTGTGTTTTATTATAATTCTGGATGCAGTTATTTTAGATTTTAATGTTAATTGATTTACTGTGTTGTTAAATTGGTGCATATTATTTTATTAAATTGTTAAAATGATCCAAAAATTAATTGTTACAAAAATGTTTATCCGATTTGCTACTCGACTTCCTACCCAATTAATAGGGTAGGAAGTCGGGTAAGAATACCACACCTGTCGGGTAGGGTAGGTCAAGAAAAACTCTTTCACAAAGTATCGGATAGGAAGACGGAAGAACATATTTTCTACCCGTAGGGTAGAGTGAACACCCCTAGTATTTTATAGATTGATCGCATATTTTTGGCTGAATTTCACATTGCGCCGTCAAAATCAAAATATCTTGCGCCTTTAATTTATTGACAAGGTGGAAAAGTACCTCGATTCACAGATGGAGGCTGTTTTGCTGTCAATGAGCCCCTCAACGTGCGTATTACATGAATTACTAAACACATACAAATCGCACCCTAAACTGGATTAAGACACCCCTAAATCCCGTTCCCAAATAGATTAAAATCAACTCAATGCCAAACATTACTCTCTCTTCCCCTTCCTCCCCCAAATCCCGTCCCCTTAGTTATTGATGAGATCTAAAATTTGTTATCAGCCATGAAATATTAAATCTGAAACACTAGAATACGATAAGAAAAAATTTCTGACATTCACTCGACAAATTTAGAGATTAAATGAAAATTAGGGTATTAATTGCCAATTTTAAAAGTTAAATAATCAAAATAAACTAAAGTAAAATTACACTTAACCACTTAACCACTTAACTATGGATTTAGTTTCAATTTAGCTTCCAATATAATAAAATAAAAAATATTAAAGATATAAAAAAAAAAGCTAAGATGTGTAGGTGGATCGACTCATTAAGTTCCCGTTGAAATAAAATCTACACAAGAAAAAACACTTGTCATAAGGTTTTGTAGTTCTTGTGATAGCATTGTTAAGTTTTCTGTCTAAAATTTTTATAGTGTCACCTCAACTAGTTAAATTATTTTATATTGTATTAAATATAAAAGTCTATTATCTTTTTGGATATGTTTTTTGTTAAGTGAAAAGAATTATATAGTTTGGAGTAAAAAATGAAATAATTTTTCGTCAAATCTATAACAGATGTCAATAATTGGAGCAATGTGAAATTAGTCACATATTTAAGGGTACAATATAAAAAATATGATAGTTGAGAAAATAATATGTAAATAGAGTCATAGTTGGGGGGAGCAAAATGTAATGTTTCCCCATTCAACCTTTTCGCTTGTTGCTGCTTTCATTAGCTTGGAATATAAAGCGAACCCCACAAAGCATCTCTCAGACGATACACCATTCCTCCGAAGCAAAGCTCTCAAGTCACTCGGTCCCTCTGCTTCGTCTCTCTCACGCACTCACTTCTCAGACCCTACCAATGGCAACCATCACAAACCCACCGAAAGTAGAAAACCCTAAGAAAACGCTTGCTCAACCAGATCCCACTCCGACGACCTCCGCCGGAGACCTATCTCCCAAAACGATCAGTAACAGCAGTGCTTCATCTACCGGCGGTGCTCAATCGACCCTCAAGGACGGCGGCGACGACTCGAAGGTGACTACTGTGGCGACGGTGGAAGGGGACAAAGATAACAATAGCGGTGCGGTTTCGGCGATACAGAAGAAGATGCAGAGGGCTGAGCGTTTCGGGATGCCTGTGCAGCTTTCTGAACAAGAAAAGCGAAATTCTCGAGCTGAGAGGTACTAATAATTTGTGTTTATTGATCTATATGTATAGATTCACATGCATGTATCAATTTTATTTGGGAGGCAGAGGCTAGGGTTAGGGTTTTTTGGTCTAAGCTTTGGTTGGCTCGATTTTTGTTCATTAGAATTAGGGTTTTCACAAGTGGTGTGTTTTAGGAGTTGTTATGCGTTCCCCATGGGTTGAGGCTTTCTGGCTCCTCACTAGCCTTCTGCTGAATGTGTAACTGTTTTATATGCTGATACTCCATGTCTCCTCATGGTTTATTCTATCAGAGAGAAAATCATTTACAAGTTATAAATCCACAACTAAATGGTTCTTGCGTTATAGACTTATAGTATTGTTATAGATTGGAAGACCTTTCCAGGGACGTCATTAATGCTGAAAACCCCCTTTTTACTTTTTGATGATGGGTCTAGATTCCAGGTTCTTGTTGATTATAAATGGTGTCATTTAGATTACCTAATTTTTTAGGATTTAACAAATTTTAGATATTTAGAACCTTTTCTTTTGACTTATCCCAAAGAGACCTTAGATATCTAGGAAGTTTTATTTGCTTTCAAGTCCATAATACGGTCAAGCCCCTCGATTTATGAAATCATTATATATGATTTTGTCACAATGCAATTGTAAGAAGCAATGCTTCCTTTTTTGTGGTTGAATGAAAACATGAAGTATTTGGTTGAGAGTTTGAATCTATATTGCTTGATTAGTTTTCCTTTGTAATATGGAGGGTGAAATCCTTTCATACCATTGCTTTGCTTGTTCTTCAAGGGTGGTCATTTTTATATATCTTGTATGCTTCCCTCTTTGTTTTCATTCTCCACCTGAACAAAGGTACAAACAAATAAAGAAAAAGGAAAAAATTTCCTTTACAATGTGATAAAATGTGTGATGACTATTGTTAACTGTTCGCTTGTGAGTTTTATCTGTTCATTAAGCTTTGCACTATTGGTCAATATTGTTGCATATTTTGTTATGCAGCATTAGCAAGGTTTTTATAAGTAGCGTAAGTGTCCCTTGCAATCTGTTGTTCTTTGAACAATTGGCTTGGAGAGGAATGTGTTTATTTGAACAATTGCCTTGGAGAGGATGTGCTGATCAATCATGTTTTGGAACTAACAACCATAACTCATGTTGAATCTCATGATTGCATGACTTGATCTTAGCAAAATTGCTTTGGATGCTATGAATTGACACAATCTCAAGCCCTAATGAAGACTATAGTCAGTATATGTTTTATATCTACTTTAGGAATAAAGATGTTACTTTTCATACTGTTGTAGTGTATGAAGCAGATGCTGAAGATTCATTTTCATGATGCCATAGTGGTACACTTGGATGCAATAATAGAGTCAGCAATGGGGAACTTCATTTACTGTGGAAAATAATGAGATTTTATTGTAATTTTAGCATCCTTGATCAATGGAGACCAAGTTTGGTAATGGCCTTTTTCTAGGATATTTATTCGACAATTATGTGAATGTTTCCAGGCAAATTCAAGATTCATATGAATGTTTTTTGAATTATATTGGTGTTGATTTATTTCAAATTGTTGGTTTGTTTTCCCCTTTTAATGCTTGAATTTGTCTCCTTGCAGGTTTGGCACTGGGTCTCCTTTTGAAGGATCAGATGCGGTGAGGAAGTCGGAGGAGCACAAGAGGAAGACCAGAGCTGAGAGGTCTTTTTTTTCCTGCATCCTTAATCGAATATGACAAAATCAGTGGCTTGATTGGTGAAAATCTTCAGTAAATGAGATTGCATGACTCTTTCTGTTGTTTCTCAGGTTTGGACTTGTGCAGTCTGTGTCAGCTGATGAGGAAGCAAAGAAGAAAGCTAGGCTTGCCAGGTTTACAGCAGTCTCCAAGACAGATTCAGCGGAAGAAGATAAAAAGAAAGCTACAGCGGAAGAAGATAAAAAGAAAGCTACAGCAGAAGAAGATAAAAAGAAAGCTAGGGCAATCAGGTATGGATTATTGCAACATCTTTGGTTTTTCCCAATTGCTTGTTAGGAGCATGATTTAGTGCATCTTGCAATGTAGAGGTGCAGACTTGTCTTACTGTGTGAGAATTGAATTGGACATATTGTTACATTATTTTGCAGGTTTTCAGAACCTGCATCTAATTCTCTGTCACAAGTGAATGGCGAAGGAAACATTGAAACGGTAGGCATCTGTTTAGTGTAGTACCTTACATACGAGATGACATACTCTTTGTAAATGTGTTGCTTTATGCCTTGATTTTATCTTGTTCAGAAGACAGCTATTGCTGGCAAGGCAGGTGGAGGGACCTGAACATCAAAGCTTTTTTTGCTTTATAGTGAGACTCTTTCAAGATAAAATTTTACATCTGCAGTTTTTATGCCCTTGCTTAAGTTTATTTGCTTTCTTTGGTGCCTAGCCAATGTCTTATTCATGAGGTGTTGTTTTGTTCTATAACTTTGGCAGGTTATAGTCTAAGTTTTTGTGATTCCCCCGACAGCATAACACCCATATCTACTTTCTAACATGCAAGCGGTACTCTTCTACTTTGAAATTCTTCTACGAGGCTCAGGGCGGGAATATTGGTGACGGAGATGCTCTTTCATCCAAGATTTAGCATATATTTACCTGGTGAGGCCTGGCATAACCAACAGCAACCTCCTTTGTGTTAATTATCTGAAATGACCTACTTAGAATATCAGAAATGCTGAAAGCACAGCGAAGAGAAGTTTTATGCTTGCAAAGCTTCTAGATAAACTTGACAATCTCCAGTGATTATTGGTAGGTAACTGAATTTTATCTGACAACTTTATCATCAATGTATATCTGATTGGCATGTGGCTAGCCTCTGATTCCATACACAGTCTCAAGTAACATACTCAAGATCCAGTTGGAATCAGCAGTAAAGTCAGTCTTATCATCATTTGATCCAAGGCTTTTAGTGTCAAAATTGTGGTGTTGCTCCAGATGTAGTCGCTACTTAGGGCGTACTTTGATAAGTGATCCATTTTGAGATCTTAAATTGTTCCAACCTTTAGGTTTTATAGATGTGTAGTGCTAATCTTTTCATGTTGGTATCTTCTTGAAGTGCACAATCATGAGATTCCTAGAAGCAATGAATACTTTGAGTTAGTATAGAGAGATAGTCTAGAATTTATTAATGCGTCACTTTGACGCACTGACATAAATGTCTAACTAAGGATCATTCATATGTACTATTTTATGGTAGTAGGGAAACGCACCATATCTTTTGCCACTACAAGTCTTGGGTCACAGTGGATGATATGAATTGAGTAGTCACTCTAAACATCACTCTTCAGTAGCTGTGCAGTTCCATGTTGGATTTGAAATATATGGTTATGTATTTTCTTTATTGCTGTTCCAACTTGAACTTGATGGACATAAGAGTCGTGGTGGGATATTTAGTTGATGTTAAAGTTGGCAGATAAAAACATTTCAGACATGTGGTTTTGCTAATGAGAAGTTTAATTTTCCAAGCCATGGTTTACAGAATTTCTGATATTCTCAGCTGGTCATTGAAGCTATGTTGACAATTTAGGAGGTATTTGTGAACTCTCTTTTGTCTCACCGGGTGAATTGTCTTTGGAGTCTGTATGTGCAGAAATCGGTGGAGGGTATTGTTTGATGAACTGAATTTTGTAGATTTGTTATTGAAACTCTTTAAGTTTTGTTGTTTTTGGATATTTGGAAGACAAGGTAAGTTGATTGGGGGAATCATTTTATTGTTTTGTTTTTTTGGTTATCATTTGCATTTCCATTTCCATTTCATATCGACGTATATTTGCTATTTGTGGAATCCTGTTTTTTTGTCATGTTTTTGGCTACTCTGGAGTGCTTTGGTGATTAAGTGCAACCACTTAATTATTTGATATTGTAGCATAATTAGCAGCAGATCCAATATTAAATTTGACGCCAATATTAGATTAGGTTTGCGAAATGGGATAGAAAATTACGTTTTAAGTAGCATTATTCTAGTTGTAATTGTAATTATACTCGGTTTCGTCCGGGGATAGAGGTGGGGTTGGGGGCTGTTATTGTTGAAAAATATTATGAGCAATGAAAGACGTGGAAAACAAAACAAAAATTACAAATTCTCGTGTAATCGGTTGACAACCCTGCATTGCTGCTAGTTGAGACAATGTTAACAAATAGTTGAAACAAATTGAATAGATAAGTTAAGCGGTAGTAGAGATGAGTCGAAAATTTAGATGTTTTGATTTTAAATTTTGTCAATTTTTTAGGTTTAAGTTATTTTTGTTGAATACCTTATGTTTTGTTGTTTGGTAGAAAAGATGAAAAGTAAAAGATTTGTTTAGTAGAAAGGATGAAAAATAAAAGAGCCGGAAAGTAAGAGGATTATATTTTTAATACTTCTAGATTCTTACTTTATTTTCTTTGTGTTTGGTAGAATGGATGAAAAATAAAAATAATTAATTTTTTTTTTTGCTTGGTAAGATGAAAAAATATTTTTAAAATTTTTAATTTTAATTTTTTTTAAAAAAATTATAAATATATATTTTATCTTTATATTTATATATGATATTATGTATATATCAAAAGAAATATAAACAAACAAGTCATAATCTGTGCCCGAAGGTATAATGGAACATAATATTTGAGCGCCAAAAAAATCAATCCCATTGTAGTAAATAATAATTTTTCTTTTCTTCATTTTCTTTAATTACATTATTTAAAATTTATTTTTACATTTTATTTTTTTAAAAATATCAACAATTTTTTTTTCAAAATATATAATCCAATAAAATTTTTTCAACTTATGTATATTATTGTATTTGGATAATGTTTAAAATAAAAATTATGTGAAGTTACACATTAATTAAATATTAAATGATTAAATATGTGATAAAAATAATTGATGTGATTTTTTAAAGGAAAAAAATATGTAGGAGATAAAAATTCAAGTTGCTAGATGTTTTATTATATAAATAAGATACATTTTAACACAAATAATTAAATTTTTATTAATTTTTTTTTAATTTTGGAGGGATTAATTTTAGTGAGGTAGATGAATAAACTTTCCTTTCAACTCACTAAAATTTTGATCAAAATTTTAGTGAATTGGAATGAACGTTCATTCATCAATTTTTTCATTCTTCATATTTTCATTTCTTATAAAATATAATTTTTTTTTATCTATTTAACTTTTTATTTTTCTATTTTTTTATCGTACCAAATGGAGCATTAGTCTTAGCGTAAATGACTTGTATTTGATTGGGTCAAAGAGGAGATTAATTAAAGTGGACGTAAGTTGGTATAAACATTCCGGTTAAAAAAAACCCACCAGTTGAGACGGCAGTAAATTAGAACCAAATGAAGTTTTTTATCCAGGGAACTACAAAGTCACACAAATCAAAACATCAAAGAAGTTATTGCTAATTCAAAACATCAAAGAAGTTATTGCTAATTCAAAACATCTTCTATATCACTGCATAAGCCACACAAATTTATCTTGAGCCAACTCTAATCATATGTCTTCTCTCCATTGAACTCTGAAGCTTTTCTTTAGCACGCCTTAAAGCATCAAGAACATCTTTAACAGTTGCATCAAGAGTTTCTTGATCAATGATGGGTGTCGTCTTTGGCAAATCAAGTGGAACTAATGCCAATGAGTTGTCAACATAGCCATCCTCTTTCTGGTCATTTTCTCCATTATTAACATCCTTTTCTTCAATTGAAGATTTTGAGCTACAAAATTAAAAACAATCTTATCAATATTGGAATTCTAACTAAGCAAGCACAAAATTGTGTATGGTTGAGTAAGAGCTGTAGTATGCGTGTGCAAACAACAAATTATAACTAAAAACACAGGAAAAAGCTACGGGTGCGATTGGTAACATTTTCTACTTCGTATGCTCTCTCCCCTACGCCCTTTGGGGGCTATGGGGAGAGAGTTATGAGTACATTCCCTCAATCCCACTAAAATAGAGGAGTTAATCAATCGGGTTTAATAAAACAATACCAAACTTATTACTAGTTAGAGTTTGTGTCACATTTTAATGGGTCGCTTCACTCGCTTTTAGTACGTTAACTTCAATGATTGATTGTCTTACTTTTTGTTGAACACATAATTTAAGAAATTGCAACCCGACAAGAATCAATGCTTCTTACCAATCAAAAAACACTTGCCCACCCAACACAAACAAACCTTATGTTACCTAAGAAGTTATTTTTGGGTACCATATTGAAAATGTTATGATTTAGACCAGTGAGTTTACTACAGAAGTGGTCCTTTGAAATCCATCCTAATATTTACAATACTTACCCAAATTGAGAATAACTTTATCAGATTGAATCGTAACCTTATCTTACCAGATTGGAGCGTAACCAACTCAGTACCACAATTGTTCTTCAAAAAACAGACACTCAATTTCAATGAACTGCATAGATTGTGGTCACATACCTATGATCACAAGTCTTCGAATCATGGTAGTTTTGCCCCGAGTTAACCTCATTGGAATTTTCAGAATCAGCTTTATTTGTAAAACTTAAAGTCTCTTCATTTGAAGGACTACTGTAGCTTTGACCTGATGTACTAGATGGTGATACATTGTACTTCAAATTCTTTAAGACCACTGGCACTGGGGACTCTGTCTTCTCCATTGGTTCTTCAATGTCACATTGTGTAGAGTTTGTGATTTGGGTAATGGGTTCCTTATCTTCTGGTCCTTTTGTACTTGAAGAAGCTGTAGATATCACATGGGAAATTTCACTCTTCTCGAACAAGCTGGAATGCTCTGATTCATCACAAACATAGGATATGTTCATGGACTCGAGCTTCTTTGTTAGGAATTTCAGTTTCTTTTCAGCTTTGTTCCTTGATTTTATCTCTGCTCTCAAAAGGGTCTGTAGCTCAATAAGCTGCATTTTGGAGAGAGAGAGAGAGAGAGAGAGAGAGAGAGAGCAAATAACAAGTCAGAAAATTTTATTGTGGATAGAGAAAGAAATAAGTACAATCAATCTAATCAGGAGGGGATAAACAGGAGATCACAGGCATGAATGTACAACAGTGTGTGTCAAATGTGTGTGTGTGAGAGAGAGAGAGAGAGTACAGACTACAGACCTTGTTTCCCATTTGCTCTGCTTCCTCTTGGGCAACCCTTGAAGCCACTCTTTCTGCAAGCAATCTCCCCTTTAAACATTCTAAAGTTCTCAAACTATCCTCCCCTTCCATCGTCCTTTCACTGAGACAATACCCATGTCACATTTTGCAAATAACTCAGACAAATCACACACTCACAAAAACACAAAGATACATGCTCATGGAGAGAGAGAGAGAGAGAGAGAGAACTCACCTCCATGTTTAATCTACATTGCCAGCACCAACATAGTTCAGCCATTAATATTTGGCCTTCCACTGAAACCAACCAACTGCAAGTGTTTCCCTGCAGCTTGTACCGATTTTTCATTTTCAGGACCCGGATAGGCCCACCATTAAACAAAGCAAAAAAGTTGTGACAGATTTATTATATTGTGTTTCAATCAAAACAAAGCAAAAAGTTGCTTCAGATTTATAGGAACTTAAGAAGTTTGGAGAAAGCAAAGAACAAAGAAGATAAGTTGCTTACTATGATTGTTAGATTAGAAAACCTGTCAGAGCTTGGACTCATGCCCCACAATAAAATGGTGTATCTGTAACAATAGACAAAGGAATGGACACTCTTCTGTTACTTCTGCTTTGGAATTGGTAACAACTGTAACTGATAATGCTTTAACTGTCCTTCAGTGTTTACAATCTAGTACTCCTTGGTATATCCCACCCAATACATTATTCTTCTATTTCTCTTATTGGGTGATCCTCTGCTGTGAATTCAACTGAAATTAGGGCCGATAATCATACGAACCCAAATGAATTTGAGTCGAGCTTGTCAAACTCATTTTTCTAAATGAAGTTTAGCTCGTTTTTTAAATGAGTTGAGTCTGAATGAACTCAAAACAAATTAAATCCAAATCGAACTTGAGTATTTACACATAAATAGTCGAATCTGTAGAGTTCGAGTTGAGGTTATCAGGCTCGTTTTTTAAATAAGCTTAAAAAATTATTTAAATTTGATTCATTTGAAAAACGTGTCAAGTTTGAACGAGTCAAAAATGAACCAAACTCGAATAACTTGATTTGATTATCAACCCTAAGACTCGTCTACAACCTGAAACTTACAGTTCTATTCCTGTTCAACCATTAATAAAGCCTGTTAATTCAGGATAGCTTGATTTTTTAGGAGTCAGGCGAGGATAAGATACAAAGAAATCATTTTCAATGGAGGTTTCTGTTGAGTAATCTATACCTATGTATCACAATAATAAGAAAACAAGATGAAACTATAAATAACAAGATTTTTCACACCTCACGGTTTTTATTGAAAAAAAAAATGGGATATGATATTGAAAAGAAGCATTTCAAGACTAGAGAATTTATGAAGGGTAAATATCTTATGGTGGGATTGTCAAAATTCGAATTTAGGACATTTGAATTTACAGTTCGTTCTTATTTTCACTTGAACTACTTCTTAGATTGCTTGTTTTTTATTGGACCGGAGAAGGATATAGTCAAGGTACACGTAAGTTAATTCGAACACTTTATCGTTGAAAAGTAAATAAATAAAATATTGCTAAATTTTTTACCAGCAGGACAATTACTACTCCCTTTCACTTGATCATATCCACTAATACATCTGCCTACACAACTTTCTTGGATGATTTAAAACAAAAAACAATGGGAAATGAGTGAAAAAACGGTAAAGAGGATTAATGATATGGCTTAAAGAACACTGGTTATTGTTTAGCTGGACCACTTCTGGCAGAGTACTAGTAAGTGGGGCAGAGGGTTTGGCGCCTTTACCATTCCATCAAAGATCCTCAGTACATCTAAAGGTAAGAACTATAAATTCAAATGTAGAGTCAATTCGAGATAATAATAGGCTTAAAATGATAGATTTGAGTGAGATTTTTTATATTTTTTTCATTGAATTTTTTCCGCTTTTCAAAGTACTAAAATATTAATTACATACTTGTATTAAATTAATGGTAGCCTACTATTTTTAGTTAATAATTTACTTAATTTTTCTTATAAAACAATCAATTTGATTTTATTAATTTTAATCCTTGAATTTTTTTTTTAAAAATAATTGTTAAAGGTAATGTAAGTAATATATTATAAGCAAAACATTAACTTAAAAAAGAATCTAACTTCAATATTTAATTTAGTACCTCAATTAAAAAAAATATTATTTGAGTGCTTGGAACGGAGAAAAAAAATAATGATCAGTCGGTGATTGTTGCTGTCTTTTATGGTTTACACGACAAAAAATATATTGAAACTTAAAAATATGACATAATATTTTGATCTAATGATTAGGAGTACAATTTGGGCGGACCAATCTGAATTCAATCAGAAAAAATAGAGTAAAGCCACCGTTTTGATGGCCTTGAACTCTCCAGCTGGCCATACCCAGGCGTTCTAATTTCAAATTTTGGAAAGTTATTGGAATCAGACCATGAAGAATTCATCTTTTATGAATAAATTAGTCATCTCATGGATGGTTGTCTTTAATCGGACTAATTAAGGGGGAATTAGTTGAGGTGTTCGTAAGTTAAGCCGAACACCTTGATTGTTAAAGCCAACAAAAAAAAAATCCTCATTATACTCATTTAATTGGGTTCAACTATGGGATGAAAATTTAATTTTTTGATATGATTTGTTACATCATGTTTTATAATTGATTAATTTCGTGGAGTCTATTGTAAAATCTTAACCATTTTCATGGTCATGATGTTATCAAGTTTAAGATCTAAAAGTTACATTGAAGGGAGGAGATCAAACATTAAACCTATATCATTCAACCTCCATATGCACCTTCATGCATGTGATAAAGGTAATGACCTAGACACCTAAAATGATCCCTTAATTATTTTTAATTTATTATGATTAGGATGAAAAATAGAATTAGATGACTCTTAGGAATTTTCAAAGAAAAGTTTTTTTAAATCAATTTTGTATTTTGAAAACATAGTTTGAGTTATAATCAAACCACCAATGGACCTTTGGTCCAATGGTACTCATTGACTTGTAAAACCTTTGTCTTATTTAAGTTAGGGTTTCAAGTCCCCCTTCCCAAAAAAAAAAACAAAGAGTCACAATCGAACCCTTCTTTGAGCAACACTCTTTAATGCTCAAAATTACAAGTTTTTGCATGATTTTAAGCTTAAAAACCTGTAGGGACCAATCTATCCTCGTTAACCTTTACTAGACTTCTTGAGGTCAAGGCTTCGTTAATCTTTACTAGAGTAGTCTCTTTATAACTTAAGAAATGAAATGGAAAAAGGCTATGGTAAGTAGCACATGGCCCGCTTGAGCGATCTCCATGGTTGCTCGAGTAATGCTTCATGGTCACTCGAGCGGTGCTTGCCTTAATCGTGTTTGAAACGCAGTTTTCACTCCAGCGACAACCGCCCTGTAACCGTTCTCCCATCGATCGAGCAGTTTTTCGCGAATCTATTCTTATTTACTAAGTCCACCTTTATTCTGAACCTATAAAGGATGAGTGTCTTTCCCATATCTAAGTCAAAGTCTTTAGAGAGATTTTTGAAGAAGAAATCCAGTTTTTAATCTTGAAAGCTTGTGAAGGATCTACCTCCCCCTTACCAGAGATATACCTCCTTCCAAGAGCATTCCCTCCCCATTACCGGGGATATCCCGTTCTCCATCAAAGGATTTTGGCTAACCTGCAGATCAAACGTCCACAGTAGCCTTTACCTCTGTCCCACATCGGGAAAAGAGTCGTCTCCCCACCCCCATATAAGCCAAAGCACCATATGAGAGCAGTACCCAAGTAGAACTAGTGCTTCGACTTATATGGGGGTGGGGAGACGACTCTTTCCCCGATGTGGGACAGAGGTAAAAGCTACTGTGGACGTTTGATCCGTAGGTTAGCCGAAATCCTTTGATGGAGAGCGGGATATCCCCGGTAATGGGGAGGGAATGCTCTTGGAAGGAGGTATATCCCTGGTAAGGGGGAGGTAGATCCTTCACAAAGCTTCCACCACAACTTAAATCCTAAAGAATTCAAAGGTTACCACTAGTGATTATTTTCATCCTTACAACTTGGAGTAGAAAAAGCTTGTTGGTGAACAAACCCATTGGTGTATGCATACAGGGGATTATTGGTGTGCCTATAATCGTTCGAGGCCTAAACGAACTGTGTTGCAGGGAGGTCAAAGTGAAGTTACAGCAGACGTCGAGAAAGGAGTTTTGATGGAGAGACATGGTAAAGAAATGAGTATCTAGTCATGAGTATTAGTTGAGGTATAAGACTTGAGTATTTGTACGTTGACATGACGTGTAGTGAATTAGACTTTAGTGAACCCCGAATAGCCCCCTACGATTTTTCCTAAGGAGGGTTTTTTGCATCACCAATTTGCTTGTGGCTCTTATTGTGTATTGTACACACTTGCAATTGTAAGCACACACGTGCACTATATGTTTAATGTTTTGATTGCTTGATACCATATTATCCATAATTGTGCAAATTAGGTTTGTGAGATTTGAGATCGACGTGAGATTGATTACGAGCGAATTAATTGCATATTAATTTACAAATGACTATGTTCCATCATCCTTACATCAAGCCTTGATCTTCTTATCAGAAAGTGGTAATGAAGACAGAAAGGGGATGAAAGTGTACTGGGCAGATGCAGATCCTTCCATGCAGATGCACACATTGTAGAGGCCCATTTATATCATAAGAACTTGACCTCATTTGGACAAAGCATCATCATGAACCAATTTGATGAAGTTTAAGAGCATAGATTGTATCATATTTTTAATGACATGGCCAGGCCTAAATTTTTACAACCCAGGCTTGAAGGCAAAAAGTTAAAGAGGTTGATGGATAAAGCCTATAAGGTTGCCATTAAAGCCATTAAAGTTAAAGAGGTTAATGTGGCAAGATGGTTGCCATTAAAGTCACATTAACTAAGTTCTTCACATTTATCTTGGAAAAAAGGATGAAGGCAGTAGGAGATGCCTCTGTTGATTGGGCTAAGTGTATATTATAAAGTGGTCCAGAAAATCTAAACCTAGAAATAGGGTTGGAAATCTTCAGTCTGTGTCTACTAATCTAGATGATATAAAAGTAGATGTTCAAGTTTCATTAGAAGAAGTGGACTTGGGGTCAATCATTATGTGTGTTATGAGTTGTGGTGATTAAAGGGTTCTCACATTTATTGTTATTAGTTGGTGCCCACGTACGTTGTACGTGGACCATTTTGAATTATAATTTTTATTTTTATTGTTTACTTTTTACTCGTATTATCTCTATATTTGTAGTTTTATGTATGCATAAAATAAGTGTGAAGTTAGAAAGTAAAAGAGACAAAATGTAAAAGAAAGGCATTAGGTCGTTGATTTGATTACTTCTTGGTTGTTTATAAAATTTATATTTCAAATATTTTACTTCTACCATGGTGTGAGCACCACTTATCAGAATTCTCATCAAGAATATTGACTTTGGAAAGGAAAAAATTACAATCTTACAATAAATGTTTGACAATTGAAGACCAAAAAATGAATTAAAACTTGATAGAAGTGAATAAAAATATAATTAATAAGTAGAATTTGCGTATAGTTACAAAAATTATTCTCACGCACCAAGACCATGGCAACTCAAATTTCTAAAGTAAAATTGAGAAGCAAATAAATAAAAAAAAATTGAATCTAAATAATGAATAAGACAGAACCCATTCTCTTAAAATCTTAGATTACACTCAGATTAAATCATCAAAGCAGTAGTTGATAGTAAGATAATATCAAATGAAGTTAAGCACTGATAAAAAAAAGAATCAAATAAACACCAAGAATTATTGCACTTTGATCTCATCATCTTCAACATAGTTTATAGTCTTACTTTCATAAGATTTATGACAACTTGAAAAGAAAAAAAAAATAAAAACAAAACACAGAAGTAGAGGGAGCTATGAAAGTTATAGAGACGAATAAAAATACTAGTAGCTTCTATTATTTAAAGAAAGAAGATTTCTCTACTAGTGGAAAGTGAGAATTTGGAAGGAGAGCATGCTATTTTTATACTGTTTTTTAATTTTCTCTAGTGTTATGAATATGAAAGGTCTTCTTATATATAATGTTATGTATTCATTATACTTATAATTACAAATATTTATTCTTAGAAAGGGAAGGGTGTAAGAGTTAAAGTGGTAAGTAGGATATAATTGTCTTTATATGATTAAGAAGGGGTAGAATAGAAAATCAAAAGTTTTCCTCATTTGCTTCTTTTTATCAATAGTATAGATGTAGATATATATTTATGAGAAGAAGCAATTATAGTAGATATATGTTTTAATTTGTGATTGATTTGAGATAAAATCGAAAAACCTAATCACCCTCCCTCTAGGTTAACTGGCTTAATTTTCAAGTATATAATCATGAAAAAAATTTCACATCGGATCCCCTACTGGAGCAACACGATCCTTTCACACTCTTTACCTAATAACAAATGACATATGTAATTATTATTTAAATATTTTTAAATTAATAATTATAAATTATATAAACCGACACGGATACCGATACCGATAGATGCAGATGAATTTCAGGGCAGGTTGTATATTTTCTTTTTTCGGTCAATCAAAAGAATTTGAGTATGCTGAAATGAATGCACCTATTGCTGTTTTATTTTTGGGCTAAATGGTTTTTTACACTTAGAGAGATTCTTTTGCTAGCTATTTTACATTTAAAGAGCTAAATCATTCTTTTTGCATTCCAAGTAGCTAGTTATTTTACATTTTGATGACATGTCAAGCTATGTAATATTTTTTTGATTTAAAATGTTAATAATAGTTGGTTAAAATAGAGAATATAATTGGAGTGACTTTGTAAAAAATATTTTTTAAAATAAAAAATATAATATTTTAATATATTTTGACCGACTATTTTGAAAAATATCCTTGAAGATGCTCTAACTGTACAAATTGAGTGCAAACACTTATAAGAAATGGATAACACTATAGTACTAAAAAGTTTAAAAAAAAAAAAAATACAAATGAATGAGCCGACTACTGATAATATCAATATGACTTTATGATACTTTTTTTTCATATTAGAAAGAAGAGAAGAAGCCTACAAGGTTGTTGAGTGGGGTAGCTTCAAGGTGGTTTAAGATAAAATATGCTGTAAATATATGTAAATGGGTGGAGCCACCAGAGGACCAAGGGGGGGCACGTGCTTACCTTGTTTTTTTAAATATTATTTATGTATATTTTAAATAATTGTAATTATATTTAAGTGTGTGCACTTTATCATTTTTTTTTCTATCAATTAATAGAGTCTCATACCTAAATAACTATGAATTTTTGGACGCACTTTGGACACTTTAAGGGTATATCTAGATAAATTTTTGACATATTCAAATCGTTTTTAAAGCTACAGAAATTATAAAAACTAAATTGTATAACTGAATGAATAATCAATGACTAATAGTTTGATGGATTATATAAAAATATTATAGTATGTTTTATGCATTTTGTCTAATTTGTTTTTAAGAGTTGTAATTGATCGCTTTTTACTTATTTATTTGTATACGCTCTATTTATTGACGTTTCACTATTTTTGTATTTTATGAATTTTTCAGTATCAAATAGAATGCAGTAAAATTAAATATATTATTTAATTTGTATTGATTGACAGAATTTTTTAAAAATTTCTACAATAAAATGCCTAGGGCTATAGGTAGAAAGTATTGTATTCCATCTTTCGAGCCGATGCATTGTGAAAGACCAATTTCTTGGTCGACCTTACTCCATCGAGGTAATATTTTGACCGAATTCTGTTCAAAAAAATTGACTTGAAATTCAGGTAGGGTTCGAAATATATTACATATTTATAATTTTTTAGTTATTAATTTTTGGTCATTTTAACAGCTCAATTAAATAATTTTTGGACTAGTTTTATAATTATGCTGTTAAAATAAAATATAATAATATATAAATCAACACAATAAATTAATAATATTAAAGAAAACACAATAAATCTGATAATATGTTCTCTAAAAGTCTAAAATTTATGAACAACAAAATGACATCGTTTAATAACAAATATATTTTAAAAAAAATATAAATATACATGCCGGTCAAGTAGGAATATAAAATTTTTACGAATATTCCGTATTTTTACTTGATCATTAGCGGAATACTACAATTTGTTCCGTAACCCGATCGAAAATTTGTAGAATCTAAATTATTAGTTCGGTCATAAAAAATTTAAACACTCTAAAATGTCACCCCAGACGAAATTTTTGACTCTGCAGGTTAAGATGAAAGAGAGATCGAGAAAGAAGCTACGATAGGACGGAATTCTTTTGAGTAAAACAAGGTGTTTGAGGGGATCAAATGTGAAATTCCTATGAGAGCATGTTTGGTTTAAGTACAAATAAAAGACGGGAGTGGATAATTAGTTCCATTCAATTCATATAAATGGTGTTAATAAGAGTACTATTTGATCCGATTCTTGTGTAACAAGTTTAGATTAAAATTGGAATAAAGTATAAATTATATTTATAATACCAAATTTAAGTTTGTATTTGATAACAGTGTATGATATTAAATTGAAAATGACAAATTAAATATTGAGAGCAATAATTTGTATAATGTGTAACTTCTATATAAATGTGTGAGTCTGGGTTTATAAAGATAATAAACTCATTGTGTTTTTAATACTTAAATTGTTAAAAATAATACCATCTATCCCTGATATTCATTACTATACCTAATATTAGGTGTTAAATAACAATAGTGAATTGGGTCAGAATTAATGAAAAATTAATATTGGATCATTATAATTCAATCCAAACTTAGTATTACATCATCAACAAATTAAATTAATTCAATCCAATCTCTTAACACCTAAACCAAACACGCCCTAATAGTCCTCATCCGTTGGAAAAGCCTTGTAGAACCCATATACATTTTTTAAGAACGATTTGAGATATAGCCGGAGTGGGTAGGATATATGGATTATGTTGAAGTTAAGCTAACTCAAATGTTTAGTGTTGGGTTGTGTCATTTTAGGCCTACTTTGGCCTAGTGGAGTTTCGGCTGATCGGTGAGGACAATATCATAGATTAGTCCAAAAATCAAACAACATTCAACACCTTGATCTGTAATTGGTCAATGTGAGTTAGCCTAGTTATAGTGCAGCCACTTGATAAACATCTTAATATGTCGCAAGTTGGGGGTTCAAATATCTTATGCCTACGTGTTTTTCGTTTAGAGTCACCACCCTTAGATTTACTCCCAATGTGGAGATTTGGCTTTGTTGAAGGGGCCAGTACTAGTTTAGTGATAGACAAGAAAGCTAGGTTGCTCGGGATTATAGCTCAGGTAGTAATGGAGATGAACTATAAATTCAAATATTTTGAGTTTAAATCTTGACAATTCCTTGAGATCAGCCCACGAAAAATTTATCCCTCATGAATACTCTACTCCCGGCGTGGATGATATGCCTTTTACCGGACTAGGGAGGTGATTAATCGAAATACGTGTAAGTTAACCTGAACATCCCTGACTATTGAACAAAAAAAAATGAAAAATAACATAGATGGTTGTGTGTCCTTAATCATAAACTATGTTTTTGCATTAGATGATTTTTTTGGACTGCGCATATAGATGGCTCACATAACAATACGTTATGGTAAAATTACAATGACACTATGGTTTTGTCCATATACCATGACCAATTCTTGGATTTCTTTTATTAGGGATTAGCAATTCTTGCAACATTAATCAACCCTAGTTGGCTTGCAATCCACTGTATTGCCAAGACCAATGCTTTTTTGGACTTATTTTGATAACTTAATATACTATTGTCATCAGACTAATCAATGGATCTTACCGCTTAATTAAATTTATTTAATATACCCATTACAATACAATAATGACCGGTTTGGTATGGGTGAAAATAGAATGGATGAAAAAATAGTGAATGTAAAGTATAAGGAAAAATGTAATTTTCCTTTACTTGGTTAGAAAGGAAAGTTGGAGGGAAATGAAAGATGGAGGAAAAAGCAATCCATGCCGCCCACTATTTTTTATCCCTCCGTTTTCGGGTGAAAAATGACAACAATATCTGACAAGTTGCTCAAGATGGGTCCCATAATTTTTATGTAATGATTAATTATCATTTATTTCAAAGAATTCACGTCTCAATAGGTTATTCATATTCTATTAAAGGTATTTTTGATATTTCACTAATAATAATATTTTATTATTTTTTTTCATACCCAATAAAATAATAAAAAAAATTTTCCTTTCACTTTCCATATTTAATATTAAACACAAAAGATGAAAAATATATTTCATTCCTTTAAGGATAAAAAATATATCCCTCCAATGTTCCATCCATCTTACCAAATGAACCATAAGTACCTAAATTAAATCTCTAAATTAGACACAAATATTATAATTATTTTGCCCGAGCCACACTAACAAAATTTAGGCTTCCATTTTTTTCCCAAGATCATGAAGCTCCACGTATCCATCCAGCTACGGCTTGATCTAGGTGGTTGTCACCCTCAAAAAAATTTGGACCACCTTATCAATTTCAATTGACACAACCTTCTCTACCCTCTGCATCACCCAACCATGCACAAAACGAGTATGGATTGATCATGCATTGATTGTGCCATTAAACAGAGTCTCTTTCCTGTAATTGTCAAACCCACATAACCCCCTTAAGAGTTTTATTCTTGATTGAAGTCCGAGAGAAATTCAGAAGTTGTATTCAATAAGTTCAGTAGAACAAACTTGTATTTCTCAATCGAAAAGATGAATTTATTTTTCGTCTCCGATTTTTCATTGAACAAATATAAAAAAGGAATTATAGAGGACTACGTTTTTATTGATTTATAAAAATTAATTCATTCCTCTATTCTATTCTAGTAGGAATGAGAGAACTTACTCGCATCTCTTCCCTGACCCCAACCCAAAATAAAAAAATCTGCTTAGCCCCTTTGCCGTTGGCATTTACCACACAAAACAGCCAAAGGTGTTATCAAGAATGAGTGATGCTCTTCAATTGGTTCATCACAACCATTCATTATAACTCATACACCTAGAAAATTCTTCCATTTCATTTCCTTCAAAGTCAACATAACATCGCAATGACTTATGAGATCGTTATTGAATTGGAAAAAGACTCATATTTATATACATTTGCTTATGGATCTCGAGTTTTCTTCATATTTTTTCATTCGAGCTTTTTGGGTAGATTTAGAATTCTTCTACTACTAAAATTATGGAACAGCTAAATTATGCTGAAAATTTAGACGGGTCACCACCTCCGATCTTGATCAGGACCTCCCACAGCCGTTGGATCTCTCCGATCACGTCGTCGGTCGGAAGCCGATGCCGGCAACAAGGACATGTATTCCTCTTCCTCAGCCACAGCAGTATACACAACCAATGAAACAAATGTTCACAAGGCAATTCACACACATCTCTTCCTTCTCTCATTTCCTCCTTGCATATCACACACTCCTTTCCGCTCCCACTTACTTCCACTGACGGAAGCGCCACCACCACCGCCGCCGACGTTGCAATCTCCCTCCCCTCCTTCCCTCCACCACCATCACAACCCATTACATTAACAAACCTCCTGCACTTTGTCACCACCTCAATATACTTGATCAAGACTTCACTATTCGAAACTCCAATGCCAGAGAGTGTTAGCATCGAATCAGAGACATATTCACAAAGGGCAACACGCCACTTACCGTGTGGGGTTTCGAGGGCTGTTGGGTGGTGTTGCCGGAGTTCACAGAGGAGCAGGAGGAGGAGAACGGCGTCGAGGTCACGGAGTTTGAGGGTGGTGACGGCGTAAGACGGTGGGGCTGTTTTTGTTTGCATGAAGCGAATAAGGTGTGTTAGGGTGAGCAAGAGGTGGCGGGCAATGAGGAGGGACTTGCGGTGGAGAGAGAGGGAGTGGAGGTGGTGGAGGGTGAGGGAAAAGAGATTGGGGGAGGAGAGAAGGGATGAGAGGCGGCGGCGGTGGAGGTGGTGGAGGGAGGAGACGGAGTGGATCAGATCTGAGAGTTGAGGTGGTGTTAGGGTAGAGAGTGCGTTCATGATTACGGTGGCGGTGCAGTTCTGGTCTTCCATTATGGGATCATGTGCTATGATGGACTTGCAATTGGACTTGGGTTTGGAGAAGGGGATGAGTTTTGGGGACCTTCGGGCTTTTTAAAAGAGGGAGTTTGACTCAATGATGCATTCACAGTTTATCCTATGAACACTGAATATTAGTTTCTAATGTAAATGTAATTGGCCTGTCTCAACATATTTTGCCAATAATCCATAAACAAAATGATATTTTTACTTAATCTATAAGAAATTTGGAGACTTAATCGTTAGAGCAATTTTATTGTGATCTAATTTATTGAGTTAATTTGCTCATTTAATTCACTATAACTATTGAATTGACTGTAAATTCTGTCAAATATTGAAATTTGTGTTAATCAAACGATTACAAAGAAATCATATTATTAACTCAACAAATAGTATCGAATTTTTAGGTCCGAATAACATTATTCTGATCGATAATAATAGTTTGATGAAAATTGGATCCCATCCAACCATGAGACTCAGTATTGATCTAATGACTTTAACGAATAAGCTAAGTTTGTTGATTGGATTTACGAATTAAGTCCGATCAACATTACTCTACCCATAATGCAATGGAATTAAATTACAATAATTACATAAAGTAATGTTATTTGTACCTATGATGTTTCTATGACATATTCCAATAGCATAATTACAAATATAATTATTGTTGAGCTTTATTTTTTGTAATTTACAAGTTTTAGGTTTAATCTATTTTAATATTTTTTAAAAATTTATTTGATAGACGTATTATAAAGGGATTAAATATTGAATTATATTACTTTTTATTTAATCGGGCCTAATATTTTATTTGATAAACAAATTTGATACCGTATGAGTTTTAAAAATATATGCTAATCGTATGCTTTTTATACGACAAACATGTATTATGAAAGTATTTTAATACTATCAAAAAATGTGGTGTTATAATCCAATTCAAACGTATTATTTTACATATTTACTATTTCAACCCTCCAACTGATAAAATCAAACTGTCATCAATGTAACATACTAATAGAGGGTTTTTTTGTTAATTCAACATTAATACCATGAAATAATTTACTAACTAAATAACATATTGGATTAAATAACAATTATTCCAAGTTTATATTGTGTATTGTCAAATACTAGGTAAAATTATGTATTATTCTAATATGAAATGCGTTATTTAATCTTATGTTTTGTCTAGCTGTATTGTATTAAACTGAATTATTTTATCTAATTTATCTATTTCTAATACGGCAACTAAATGATCCATAAGAATTAGTCACGCTTATTCCTGTAAGGACATGCTCTAACCCAATTTAAATCATGGTGATCAATCATTGATCTCAAAAAAATAATCGACGGAAACTTCCTATAACAAAACAAAAACAAAAAAAATGTAATTGTCGAACTTCTTCACTAAAAACATATCACTTGAGAAAGATCCCAATAGCATTACTGTGTAAAGATTTAAAGATCTCAATGACTCGGATTTGATTCTCGTCGGTGAATCTAAAATTTAACCGACACATATAATTTACTAGTGGGAAAGGCTACGATACCTTATAAAAGAATTTGGTATTGTACCGTCACTTATTTTTATTAAAAAATTATAACTTTAAAAAGAAAAAGTTAGAACTATTTAATGGGACCATGATTAATTATAAATACATATGATCGATCATAGATTTCTCTTGAACAGTTATAATTTATTCTTTATGAGTTGTAACTTGACCTTTAAAAGTTGTAATTTTGGTATCAATTCTAATCTATCATGATTGATCATGACATTTAAAAATTATAACTTATACTACAAAAAAATTATAATTTAACTTTAAAAGGTTGTAATTTTTGTATGGCAGCTCTGTCGGTACCTTAACCTTTCCCTTTACTATTTATCATAAAAAAAATCTCCTTGGTAGATGCACTGTGATACTATGCCTAAAATATACATGGGTGACAGGTGTGAGATGAGACCTTGGAGGGTGAGTGAGGAGGTGGAGTAGAATGGAAGGGAGTGGCTAAGAATGTCGGGGGTTTGTCCACAAGTATGTGTCGAGTTCAGACACCTTGGCAGTCCTTTTCTTTTCATTATATCCATTTAATACAAGGAGAAAACAACAAGCAGAAGAGCAACAAACAACAATTTGGCCCATCCATGGACACTCACTATTTCTGTCTGTCCCTACAAAGCAGCAATAATAATAGTAAAGGCTGTGAAAACTGCAAGTTACCCCCGGAAGCACTCGGCATTTATCAAGGGCTTTTTGTCACCCTTCTTGCTTACATTCTCCATTTTCATCTATGATCATATTTCTTTGGGTTCTGGGTCTGGAAGTGATTACAAAACTATAAAATAAGACTAAGGAGTTTTTGGAATCATCTGAGTTGGTATTTTAGTAGTAAAGTTGTACACGTTTAAGGTCGTTCCAGACTTTTATAGGATTATTAAGCAAGATTTGATTCAAGAGAGTAGTTTTGTTTGCTGTTTAGATTTGATGGTACTGTGGTGATGAACTGTTCTTCCTGGTCAATAATTGTGGTTCAAACCAGACATTTCATAGCAGGGAGACCCTTATGGTCATTCCCATGGAGGTTACTATCTACTAGTTTTCCCTCCCCCTTTTAATAACCAAAAAAATTAAAGACCAAAGGGTTTGGATCCTCTACTCCATTTTTGCATAGTTTTTTCTTGAATCGTAGATTATATATCATACATTTAGGTGAGATCTACTTAATAAATGCAAGTAGGTAATTAATCACCCGTGGATAATTTATCATCGAAAGAAATTTATGAGAGAAAATCGGTATTTTGATTCGAATGAATAACTCTTATTTTTGTAACGCCCTGGTTCCACTACACCAAATATGGCCCATTTTGTCGGTAGACTCGTGGGTTTGTCAGAAAAGGGACTTTTCACTGACTAAACATTTCTTCTTTGTGTAACTATTGATATATCCTTATATATCATGAACTAGTGCATAACATTTGTTTTGTTAAAGGTGTACTTGAGCCGGTCACGGACCACAAAAGGACCACACCAGGCTCATTTAAGTAATATGCGGACGACTTACCGCCTTGAGAATCCTAGGCAGAGGTAATGCTGAGCCTTACTGGGCATTGCAGGCATTCTAATTGAGGAAAAAGACCCCCTTTATAGGAGGCACAATGATATCTGGGGTATCATAAATTCGGGTTTTTACTTACCTTAAACTGTATGTATAGTAAGATCGTACAAGAACATAGGAGAATATGAAGAGTCCCTAATACAAACACAAGACAATAATGTTACTTGAGACAAAATTTATTGACAGAATGTGGTAATCCAACCAGTCAATTAGTCCGAACCAGGCAGCAGCTAATCAGCAGCAGTAATTAAGCTGAACTTGCAAAATTGCACACATGGGCTACCAGATTTTTCAAAAAGACAAATGCAATCATCCAATGTGCAGAGATGCCTTTCTCATTTTCCAGATGATCAAAGAAATACGTGTCTGGCCACTCTTGGATGGAGCTTTGGGAGTTCATGAATCTAGTTGGGCAGTTTCTTGAAAACTCACTTAAGATACAAAACTTTGTAATTATGGCTCTTCAACAAAGTGATCAAAATAGATGACCAAGATTGTGCCCAAGTGAGTGTTAACAGTGGCGACCTCTATGTTGATGGTCCCCGCAGGCCACAATCATTAACCTTCTCAATGAGGGAAAACAAAGCATGTCCTAACTGAATTCCACGCAGGACCATTGGCCACTCCAGTGAGTTTAATTCCGTCTGGAATGGCACTTCTAATAGTTCCAAATCCTAACCAAAAGCATTTCTTTACGGTAGGTTGTTGTACAATATCCACAGATCAGTGTGAAATAAGGGGCCTTTAAGGTTGAATGCTCCCTCACCATCCTTCATCTGCAATTTCAATAACATTGACCACTTTGGTAATCAGTAACAAACACTTTCCTCATCAAATTCATCCATGAAAACATACCCTTCTTCTATCATTATCTCAAGTAATCCCTCTAACATCCCATAAATTTCTTCAACTCTTTCATTTGACACGTCTCTAGCTATAAACTTTTGAACCCCTCCAAATGTTTCTATCCAACTACTGCCTGGAATTTTCTCCAATCCAATACTCTTCATCTTTTCCCTGACATTTTCAGCTTCTTGCCATCTCCCAGCCCTTGAATATAAATTTGCCATGATGATGTAATTTCCTGTATTTTCAGGTTCCATCTCAAACAAATGATCACAAACAAACTTCCCAAGCTCAACATCACCAGAAACTGAAGCCCCATTGAGCAATGCACCCCAAACTTTGCCACTTGGTTCAATTGGCATTTGCTTAATAAATTCTACTGCTTCAGAAAGCTTGCCAGCTCGGCTTAGTACTCCTACCATGCAAGCATAATGCTCAACTGAGGGCGGAATACCATATTCTGGGAATATGGCCTCAAATATTGTCCAAGCATCTTTCACCAGCCCAGAATGAGCACAAGCAGCCAAGACGGCTGTAAATGTGACAGGGTCTGGCTGTGTCCCGTCATCCAGCATCTCATCAAACAGACTAAGTGCTGCTTTGGCATCTCCATGGGCTGCATGAGCTGAAATTATTGCCGTCCAAACAATCACACTCCTATCTTTTGACCGTTCAAAAACTCTTTGTGCACCATTAATATGTCCCAATTTTGCATAGGTGTCAATAATTGCAGTTGCCACATAAATATTTTTATCATGGCTATTTCTAATGGTGTACGCATGTATTTCTTTGCCTCCTTTCAAATTTGAAAAATATGACAATGTAGGGAGAATGCTTGAGAGCGTTACAGTATTCGGTCTGCATCCAAATGCCTGCATCTCACGAACTAAATCTAAAACTCCCTCGTGATGGTTGTTCTGAACCTGACCTGAAATCACAGCATTCCAAGTACTCAACACAGGGTTTTTCATTTCCCTAAAAAGTTTCATAGCATGGTCAACAAATCCATGAACCATGTATCCAGAAATAATTGCACCATAAGTAATTTCATCCTTCTCACTCATCTCTTCAAAAAGTTCTCTAGCATAATTCAAGCTACCACATTTTGCATACAAAGCAATAATTGAGTTACAAACCGAAAGTTCCATTTCAATTTCATTCTCAATCACAAAACGATGAACTTCCATCCCTAACACGAGATCATTCGACTGTGAACACGCCTGTAAAACACTCACTACTGTAACCCCATTTGGTCTTAAATACTCCAAAGCCAACATTTCCTTATACAATCTCTTGCAATCCTCGTGAAACCCACATTGAGAAAACCCAGAAATCATCGAGTTCCACGTCACCAGATCTCGCTCAGGCATCCAATGAAACAAAGTCCTAGCCGATGCCATGTCATCACACCTAGAGTAATACGTAAGTAAAGCATTCAAAACAAAGATATCGGAATCAAACCCAGTTTTCATAACAAAGCAATGAATCATGTTAGCTAAAAACGAGTCAAATAACACTGATGACAAGGCCTTTAACACACAAGTGATGGTGAAATTGTCGGGTTTGGCTGTCATTAAATCAGGAATTGAGTTCATATCAAGTTTCGAAGATGTTGAAGAGGATAGGAAAGATGAGAAAAGCTTGAGAGTTTCAATGTGTTGGTTGTGAATAGAATACCCAATGAGAAGGGCGTTCCAAGAGAAGGTGTTTTTGTGGGGAATTTGATCGAACAATTTGTGGGCTTCATCGAGGTGGTGGGTTTTGGAGTAAAAAGTGATGAACTTTGAGGCAAGGAAGTTATCGAGAGTGATAGAGGAAAGGACAAGGCGGGCGTGAAGCTGCTTAGCTTGGCGAACCAGCAGGTGGTCGGTGCAGTGTTGGATGAGTCGGCCATACGCGGTGAAATTGATGGGGCCATTGGGGATTAAGAGGGTTTGGAGCGCTTGGTGGATGTAGCCGTTGGGCTTTTACAATTTGAACCTGTAATGCCCTTGTGTACCTCATTCATTTTCTAACGGTGATGCTCATAGTTTGGACCATTTTATAAGGTGCGCGATTGAATGGTGAGATAATAGAATCCTAATAAGGGTTATTTGCGGTTGTGGTCTCTAAAATATATATTTTAACTCATTTTAATCCTCAACGTTCTAATTGCATTAAGTTGGCCCTTCATATATTATGTTTGCACTTAACTAGTCTCTGCTATTGACGTCGTCTATATTTTTAACGATTTATAACTTATAATATTCAAAATATGTCAACAGTTGAGCTTTCAGCTTGGACCTTCCAAGCTTAGGCCACTGAGCCCATCACAGATGACTAGGGAATTTGAGGGCGGTACCTCATCCCCAATAACTGCACCTCCACAGGAATAGCACAGAAGACAGCTAGCTTCCACCCAAGTACCACACATAACACAATGGTCTTGTATTTATGCAAGGAAGTCGTAATCGTCCTAACAATGCCCATGACAATCACATAAAATGTGCAACCATTACAAGAAGAAGGCAAAGATCACGCCAAGGATCAAGTAAGGCCTCAGAAGACTATAAATAAGAGGCATATCCTTCACGATATGACACAAGCAACTAGCCTAAACAAATATCCTATGTAATCTTCCCCCTATTATCAATAATATCATCACCAGGAGCAGGAGACGCCCTTCAAAGTGAATTAGTCGAGTTCCCGAGCTAGTCAAACACTATAAACGCTCTGTTTGCAAATCTCCACTTCCCTTGTTCAATTCTTAAGAGTTTAGGCGCTTTGATTGAACCATTCAGTAACCACTGATCCCTAAATATCATAAGCTCTGCTCAATTGTGTGGCATACATCATCAGTTGGCTTTGTTTGTGGAAATGAATGTTCTTCTAAAAATTATATTGATACCTTCAGTAATTGATAATTTCTACAAGCAACATGAGCAGAAGTCAAGTGAGCCCTCTATGTTTGCAAACCCAACAAGAAGTCACCAGCAGACGATAGTAGGAGAACCTGCCTACTCCTGATACTAATCCTCCAATGGAAAACCTTCCTCTAAATAATGAACTTGAAGCCCTTTGACAAGCTAATCAATGTCTCCTTCAGCAAAATGAGGAGTTACTAAACCTCATTCACACCTAACATCCCCAGAGGGCACAACCAGCCCAGAATGATCTCCCACGAGGGAAACATCAATGTCCAAATCCCTTAAGGGATATTATAGAAGGGGATGAGCACAACCAATCAGTAGGCAATATCTGTCAACGAATTCAAAGGAACGAAGAAGACGAAGAAGTGCAGAGTCAGAACAGGGGGACTAATGGGAACGAGCTTCCCCCATTCCAGTAGGAATAGAAGGAGCAATTCTGGGAACAACGCTTCAAAGAGATTCAGCAGGAGCTCAGCCACATGAAGGAGGTTATAAAAGGCAAAACTCCAGTGACTGTGGACGCATTGGTCCACCAGACAGAATCCCCATTCTCCTTGTAGGTGCTACACTTTCCTCTCCCACGGAAGTTCAGAATGCCACAAATGGAGACCTTTGATGAGACAAAGGTTCCTATAGATCATCTCAACACCTACAAGAACCAGATGGAGTTGCACGACTACTAGGATACAGTGTGATGTCGAGCTTTTGACATCACCAGCCTGGTTCAATAGGTTGACCCTATCATCACTCTCTTCATTTAGAGAACTTTCCATCTCATTTTTATTGCATTTCATTGGAGCTCGAACCTATTGAAAGCTGAGCTACCATTTACTAAATGTAAAACAGGGGCCAAATGAGACATTATTTAGCTACGTCCAAAGGTTAAACTCAGAATCCTTAAAAGTAGACGTCTCTAATGAGAATTTTTTCCTCACTGCTTTTACTGCCGGGCTGGGAGTTCAGTCAAGGGACTTAATGTTCCCTAACTCTAAGAGCCCGCAAGCTAGTATAACTAAGGTCCTGACCAAGGCAGAAAAGTATATCAATGGCGAGGAAGTTCTCCTCTCAAAGGCTAGGAGCTCAACTACTCAAAAAGAGAAAGAGAAGAGAAAGGACTGAAGTTCGAGGAAGTAGAGGAGTTAAGAACGGTCTCTACGAAGAGATATAGATTGTTCCCCAAAAAGGAGAGGAGACATTAGAGATCGCCTGGGACCTCCACCTCAGGAGCTACAACTGAGGTATGCCCCATGAAAGTTCACTCCTCTTAACGCCATGGTATCCCAGGTACTCTATGAGGTACATAATAAAAAGTTCTTTAGGTGGCCACCTCGGATGAAGGTTGACCCAGCAAAGTGGGATGCCACGAAGTATTGTGAATATCACCAAGACCATGTCCACCTTACTGATGATTGCATCCAGCTGAAGGAGTTAGAGTTTCTAAATCAGATAGGGCAGTTGCGTTGTTTTGTGGCTCAAGACAATCAGAACCGAGCCCCACCTACCTCCAACACCTCTGTAGTAAGCCCCTCCACAACACCAACAACCCTTGGAAAAAATCAGGGTGATTTTAGGAGGATTTGCTAGAGGTGGAGAAACCAGCTCAACTAGGAAAGCCCATGTGCAAAAATTCTGAGATAAAGATGTTTTGGAGATACAATTGTGTCCAAACACCTCACCTAAGCATGGATATCAACTTCTCAAACTTGAATCTAGAGGGTGGCTAGCACCCTCACGATGATCCCTTGGTGGTAAGGGCTATCATTGCCAACATAACCATCCACCGGGTTCTAATTGACAACAAAAGCTCTGCTAATATCATATTTGCATCAACCTTTGAAAAGATGGACATTGGTGGAGACAAGCTCAAACCGGTAAAAACTCACCTTCTTGACTTCTCTGGGGAAATGGTGCTCCCCCTAGGATCAATCCAACTCATCCTTATAATGGGAGACCCTCCCTGCTAGTAAACTACAACTGTACAGTTCTTAGTTATAGATGCTTCTTCAGCATAGAACATCCTGCTAGGGAGGCCCTCCCTCAATGCCAAGAGAGCTATTCCTTTTGTCTATGATCTAGTAATGAAGCTCAACCCAACCAAATGCGCCTTTGGGGTATCTACAGAAAAATTTCTAGGCATTATAGTCAACAACTGAGGCATTAAGGCTAATCTAGAGAAAGTTTAAGCTGTGATTGATATGCAATGATGACATTTCAGGTCTTAAAGTGAACAAGGGCTCAAGGACAACAAATATTACACTTGGATGTAACACCAGCATATTGGGGGACAAAATTGGAGAAGCTTGGAACAAAGAAAGAACGTTCGAATGCCAACTCACGTTCAAACGTCCACTTGAACTATGAGAAGACCAGACTGCTGAGACATGACATGTTGCAGCCAAGAAATAAGATTCGGAGATACTTGAGTACCAAGTTCGAACAAAAAATCACGTTCGAACGTCAACTTGAATTGATTGAAGACTAGGATGATGAGTGCAAAGTGCCAAGATGTGCATGGAGTGTGGAAATAGGTTTTCACAGAAGACAACTGACCACTTGAGTTAGAAGATCAGGCCCCATCTGGCGTTCGAACGCCCATAAAGCAAAAACAGAAACAACGTTCAAACGCTAGATCACGTTCGAACATTCTCCACAGACATGCTGCAGAATGGTTGATCTTCTCTTCGGATACTGAGACTCTCATTTGGACTTTGAATGCCTTGTACTATTCCTCCACGCTACTTTGATCCCTCCTCCTTACCTATAAATACTCCTATTGTGGGAGCTTGAAGGGAACTAAGTAGAGAGCTAGATGGAGACTTAGACTCCCACTCATGTAGCTAGTCTTAGATGTATGTTATATTTGCTTGTATCAAGGGAATTAGTTTATCTTTTGGTTGAGGAAGCAACCCTCCAAAAGTGACTACGTTTCTTCTACTTTTATTGCTTATGTCTTTCACTTCCATTGCTTGAGCCTCCATTTTTCTTAGAAGAGTGAAACTCTTCCACTTTTCTAAGGCTTTACCAAAGCCGTGAAGGGTAAAACGTGATTCACTCATTCTTCGTTGAAGATCGGCTCTTTGTTTAGTGTGTTTCACTTTGTAACTCCTCTACTTGGAGGGATGAGTATCACTTACTTTTCTAGCTTTACCAAAGCTATGAAGAGTGAGTAGTTCCTCATTCATTCTTCAGTAAGAGGTGATGAACATGTATTAATTATTGTACTTTATCTAAAGAATGGAACATTAATGCCATGGTTGGATGCCTAGTAGAAACACACGCTTGTTTGTAGACGGGTTGAGTCTTGGCACAGACAATTCTTGTAAACTTCTAGAAAGGCATCATAACCATGAGCTTAATTCTCATAGTCTATCTTTATCTTCCGATTAACTTGCTGTTGACACGGGAGTTAATTGATTTATAAATCACAAGTATAATAAACCAGATGATTAATTACATGTTCTGATCCTCGAACTAAAGAGTGGCTGTTACATTTTGATAATTTATCTTATATTTTGTCTAGAAAAATTCACTGGAGAGAATCTTATATTTTGTTCAGAAAATCTCATAACTTCAAACTCTCAAAGTTTTCAGTTACTTGGTCTCTGTCACTACTTACTTCAAAACTCTAATCATAGTTCCCTATGGATTCGACTCCAGACTTAATCTGATTATTACTACAGCTTGATCGCCTGCACTTGGGTGTACACATTTCGGATCAAGTCAAATTTTTGGCGCCGTTACCGGGAACCATAAAAGGTGTTTTAAGGTAAAAGGTAAAAATACCTCTCTTTGTATATATATTTGCTTCACTGTGTATAAATTTGTTTTAATTGTTTTTATGTCTGAGGACGCTCCTCACTCTCAAAATTTGCGAGCAGAATCTTTTAGGTATGTAAATCAACCGGAACCACGTTCACCTAGATCAGTAGCAGACTCTTGTGAAAGTAGAATGACAAATGATGAGAGACAAGGAGAGGTTCCTACAAAAGAGGGCGAAGTGCCTAACATTTGAACTCTGTGAAATTACTTAAATCCCACAAGAAATAGTATTCCCTCTTATTTTATCTTTCCTAAAGATGCACTCCTTTTTAATATAAAGACGGAAACAGTTCAACTACTCACTCAATTCCATGGACTTAAAACAGAAAACCTATATCTTCACATGAAAGAGTTTGAAGAAGTATGTGAAACTTTTCAAGACAATTTTGAGCTAGCCAAAATGAAACTTTTTTCATTTTCTTTAAAGGATAAAGCTAAACAATGACTAAATTCCTTAAAAGCTCTTTTAATACCTAACTGGCGGGTAGGGTTGGTCACCCTACCCTATGGGTAGGAAATATAGTCTTCCGTCTTCCTACCCACAACGTTGCGGAAGAATTTTTTCTTGGCCTACCCTATCCAATCAGGGGTGGCTTCCTACCCGACTTTCTACCCGATTAATCGGGTAGGAAGTCGGGTAAATACTTTTGTAGCTATTAATTTTTAAATTATTTTAACAATTTAATTAAATAACATGCACCAATTTAACAACACAATAAATCAATAATTATAATTGTTTTAGCCATCAATCAGACTAATTCAATTTCAGATTCAATCCAACTACAACAACAATTATAATTGTTTTAGCCATCAATTCACCATAATTGTTACAACATCAATCGACCATAATTGTTACCACATCAATCCACCATAATTGTTATACAAATATAATAATAATTATTTTAAGTTTAAACCATACGAAATATATTAAAATCATAATTGCTTCGCCTGTGATAGTTCACCACAAATCACCAGTTCACCTCAAATCATGCAATCTACACAAAAAATAAATTCATATTTTAACAACTCAAACATCCACAACAATAACAATGTTATAATATAAATTATACCACACAAATACTCTTATAATTACTAAAAAAATATAAAAAAGTCAAATAACACCTTTTTTGCTAGTGTCTTTTACCTTTCTTCACTCAATAGAAATTGCAATTGTCTCTGCAGTTATTTCTGAGATAAAAAAGAGTATGGAAAAAAATTAGATACAAAAAACTCATCAACAAATAATAAAAAAGTAACAATAAAAGTATAAAAACCCGAATCTAGTTTATAGCTTTCTGAATTCTCCAAAACATCTTCAAAAGTCATAAGCAATGGATGATGATTGAAGCCAATTTTGTGCACATATGAGACCCTCAACTGTTTTGGGTGTCAGACAACTTCGAAAAGGATCTAAAATACGACCCCTAGTGTTAAAGGTCGATTCTGATGCCACCGTAGAAATGAGAATAACTAACACATCACGAGCTATTTTGGCAAGGATCAGAAATTTAGAAGAATTAACCTTCCACCAATTCAAAATATCAAAATTGGCACAAACAAATTCAACATCCTCCATCAAATATCGATCAAACTCTGATTTGTTGTCCACATTACCTTTCTTAGCCATATACTTGTGGTACCTATTCATGAAATTTGTAGGTATTTGATCTTGAACAGACATCTCAGCCGAAGACACATTTTTCGCATGGTCAACACTTGACCCCACTCCACACCCCACATTAACTCTAGTGTACTATTGGCATAACCGGTTAATGACCCTTTTGATCTTTTCAACTACTGGAACCTTAACTACTTCATCCTCAGCCTTGTAATTGTCATTGTGCCAAAATTCTAAAGCATCCAATTTATAGCGTGGGTCAAGTACAATAGCAACAAACAACATCAAATTAATATTATCTAAATGACCCCAATACTTATCATATTTTCTTTTCATTCTCATAGCCATGGTATTCAAAAGATAGTCATCATCTTCACAATAACCTTGCAAATGATCATACATAGTAGAAAGTTCTTGAAAAAACAAATTCGATGTGGTATACAATGATCCAGAAATGCGCAATGTGACTTCATAGAAGAGTTTCAAAAACTTCATAAACACACGAACAATGTCCCAATCATCAAATGTAGATGACCCTAAACCACCCCCCTCACTCAATTGACTTACATATTGCCCATCATCTTCTTGCAACAAATCAAATGCACCTTGGTACTGTTCAGCAATTTTGAGCATCAAATATGTAAAGTTCCATCTCGTTGGAACATCAAGGCAAAGAAGACCCTTAGCACCAATTTTTTTGCCTCTCAACACATGACTTAAACTTGTCAAGCCTTGAAGGAGAAGACTTCACATATTTAACAACATTTCGTACCTTCACAATTGACGTGTTCACTTCTTTCAAACTCTCTATGACAATTAGATTCAAAATGTGTGCACAACACCTAACATGCATAAATTCATTTTCTAAGGTAGTGTTCTTCCCATCCTTAGTTCGCCTTTTTAAATAATCAAGAGCACCATCATTAGAAGTAGCATTATCCACGGTAACTGTAAATATGCTATCTATCCCCCACGCAAGCATGCATGCTTCAATTTCCCTCCAATTGTCACACCCTTATGATTAGGAACTTTCAGAAAATTAATTATTCGTTTGTGTAACTTCCAATCTTTATCAATGAAATGTGAAGTTAAGGACATATAAGTTAGATTTTGAATAGACGTCCATGTATCAGTAGTAAGACAAACCCTTTGACAATCCCTCATGACAGTGGTACGGGAAGGTATATGAAATTTAGGTTCAACAGTCCTCATCAAGTCTCTAAATCCTTCTCCTTCAACAAACCGGAACAATAATTCATCCACTATAATCATAGTAGCAATTGCCTCCCTAATTTTCTTTTCATTGAATTTAGCAACACTAAGGTTACTACTAACACCATCTCCATCTTTTTCGAATGCACCAATTAACTTTAATTGAGATGTGTCCTTCTTATTCACACTCGTCAAATAAGATTTACAACGATCTAAATGATAAACTAAGGATGAAGTACCTGTTTTACTTGCATGATTATTGTAAATCTTACCACAATGCTGACATTGAGCTTCATCTGTAGCTTCAATATTTTTAAAATGCTCCCAAACTCTAGATCATTTTTTTAAATCTTGTCCCTCACACTGAATGTCATCAGTAATTAGGATGTTACTGTTAGAATCAACTTGGACAGATGATTGTGGAGTCATTTCATCCATAAAGAAATAATCTGTGAACAAAAACAAAATATGGAGATGGTATAAGAACCAAGAAATCAGAATAAATTGAACTGATATGTTGGAATTGTAAATTGAACCAACAATCAGAATAAATTGAACCAAGGAATAAATATCAGAATAAAGGCTTGCAAGTATCACAAAAAATCCATCCCAACAAGTATCACTAAAGCAAGTATCAATGAAGAACTTTTTTGGATCATCATTTCACAGTTCTCACTCATGTAATTCCTAGTTTGATCATTATTTTTAGCAATTAATTTTACTGGTTTATGTAATTCCTAAGAAACTAAATCCTAAGAATTTGTTCCCTCACAAGGTTCTCAATAATATGGAAAGAATAACTAAATGGCAATTTTCTAGCCAAGTCACTCATACTCACTAAAAAAAATTCAACCCAAACATTCAAGTATATCAAATTATATCAATGTAATATATGTATGCATGCATCATAATAAAATAATATTTAATACATAATAATTTCACAAAAATGAATCTATAATATATGTCATGAATAATACAATATTTAACCAAAGAATTGGAGTTTTATATATTTCGAATTTGACCTCCAACTGTAGTTCACATATTCCAATGCCCCTCTCACTAAAGCATTTTGAGCTATAAGAGACCTCATAAACATGAATGGAATTGAACCAGTGCCATAAATATACAGAGTAAGAATAACTGCTTCAAAGCGAAAAATTATCCATAAAACAGTTATGTAAAAGTTTTTCACTAGTACCGTGTCTAAAGTAAGCTGGGTTGCAATGAAGTAGCATAAGGTATACAGATGCCTGATAAATATGGAACACAATGCATCATTAATCTAACAAATTGGCTGTTGTAACATCAAAAAGGCATATGTCCACTACTAGAATGTTGACAAACGTCGGGGTTTATAAACGAAGGCAAAGAACACTCAAAACGCCATTAAAATCTAAACACAACGTTTGTACCATGGGTCGGGTTGTTTGTTCTAGCATCAGGAAAATTACTGGTGTTTATTGAAAAGCTATAAAATTCGTAGTTTGCCGAAGCTGACAATCGGAGAAGTTGAAAAATTCGCCATATGAACGCCGATAAAAGAATTTTTTTCCCCCTGGTTCAATTCTCCACAACCTGTTACTCCTAAACCACAAATAATTTCCATTGTGTAGATGGGATTCTTAAAAAAAATTACGATATGGAATTTCCTAAAACAAAATGGAATCTTCCAATTTAGTTTCCCTAAATGCAATAAAAAATGTGTCTAAAAAATCAATAGGCATCTATGGTCATCACATAAACAAGCACTCTCAAATGATATCCACAACGTACATGAAATGAACAATCAAGAGAATACCATGTGATGATCTTTGGAGAAGAACATACATTATTACCAAATTTCTTCCAAAGAATGATGCAAAGGCAACAAGCACACACAAACATGGATAATACGGGGAAAGTAGTAGGCGGCAAAGACAGTGAAAACCTAAAATCATTTGAGACTATGAGGGAACAAATTCCTAAAATTGCCATCACAGATCTACAACTAAGATCCAATGAATCAGACCAGACGATTCGTGAGGAACTAAGGTTGAAGACCTTCCAAGCCAGACCACAACAGATTAAGTAGAGAGAGAGAGAGAGAGAGAGTACCTAGGTGGGAATCAGGACTAGAAATCTGGACTGGAACGATGAAGGACTCTTAAGGTGTGAGGCGTGAAGCGCAATGGATTGATTGAGAAGGCATGAGGCATGAGGCATGAGGTGAGTGAGGCGCTAAAATGACTTAGACAATTAGGGTTTTTAATATATATATATATATATATATATATATATGCAGGTAGGGTAGGGTAGAAATACAGAAATGGATAGCTATTCCGCATTCTTACTCGATTTTTGCGACTAGCCGTTTAATAAGATAGGGTAGAATCGACTAGGGTAGGAACTTGTGGCCAATCAAAAATTTGAACACCCCTATTGGCGGGCGCTACAAAATAATTTTTCAGAAAGTTTTCCCTCTACCACTGCGCTAATGAATTGAAAAGACAAATCTTGAATTTTTTGGTCAAAGAAGGAGAAAATTTTTACCAAAGTTAGGACAGATTTAAGGATCGATTCCAGTCCTGCCCACACCATGCTTTTGAGAATTGGACTTTGGTAGGATGTGCATCAGTTTGTCAAAAATAATGGCTTAAGAAAAGTTTATGGGTAAGAGTTTGGAGGAGGGATTCAATTCTTTGACACCATATCTGACAGTTCTCAGATGTGGGACTTAGCCTCCCCTACCATTGTTGAAGCCAAACCATCTACTACCTAAGGGGCTAAATATGTCTTGAGAGATGATGATGACCTAAGAGCAAAAATATCCACCTTATCTTGAAAGCTTGAAGTTTTAGAGATGAAAAAGGTTCATCAAGTTAATATTGGCTCTCCCACAGAACAAGTGTGTGGGATCTGTGCGCTGATAGGACACCTTACTGGGGAGTGTCCTACCATTCCAGCATTCAAAAAGATTTTGTTGGAGCAAACAAATGTAATTTCTAACTTCAACAAACCTTACTCCGACCCATACTCTGAAACATACAATCCATGGTGGTGGAACCACCCAAACTTCAATTGGAGAAACACACAACCAACTCCCATGAACCAACAAGGTTCACACCTATCACCTCATGGACCTCTCACGTATTAACCATATCAACCACCACAAAAGAGGAGCCTTGAGGATACCCTGAGTCAGTTCATGCATAGACAAATGACCTATAACAATAGTTCCACTTAAGCTTTTACTGATTTCAAAAGCTAGACCACTCAATCTTTCGAGGATCTTAAAAAGCCACATCCAAAGGTTGACCCAATCTATGAGCACACATGAGAAGGGTAAGTTTCCTGTCCAACCAAAACCCCCACAAGGCCAATTTCAAGTGGAAAATCCTTCAATTATGGACACTCTAGAAGACCAAGTCCAAGTTGTCACTACATTGAGAAGTGACAAGGTGATTGACAAGACCATTAGAAACATGTTAATTCTCTAGCCAAAATCTGAGTCAATACTAGTCAACTCACCAGTTGAGCCTGAACCAGTTGAGCTTGAACCAAAAAAACCTGAGCCTATGATTGAACAAGAGCAAGAACCTTTAGAGGAAAGGGGACCTTCGTGCTCTATTCCTACTCCTTTTTGTTATAGACTAAAAACTGTATAGAAGTTGAATAATCAACCTGAAATTTATGAGCTTTTTAAGCAAGTAAAAATCAACATCCTATTTCTGGATGCAATAAAACAGGTTCCATCTTATGCCAAGTTTTTGAAAGATTTGTGCACAGTCAAAAGAAGACAGAATGTTCAAAAAAAAGCCATCCTGACAGAACAAGTTAGTGCCCTACTTCAACACAAAACCCCTCCAAAATACAAAGATCCAGGGTGTCCAACTGTTTCGTGTGTCATTGGAAATTTCAGAATCAAACAAACATTGTTAGACCTTGGAGCTAGTGTCAACTTGCTCCCTTTTTTTGTCTACCAGTAGTTGGGTCTAGGTGAACTAAAACCCATTTGTGTCACACTCTAGTTGGCAGACAGATCTGTAGAAATCTCTAGGGGCATTTTTGAAGATGTACTTGTCCAACTGGATAACTTTGTCTTCTATGTTGACTTCATCGTTCTAAACATTTAGCCAACAAAGCATTCAAAGAAACCAATTCCCGTAATTCTTGGTCGACGCTTCCTAACAACTTCAAATGCACTAATCAATTACAAGAATGGGGTCATGAAATTAACCTTTAGAAATATGACTCTTGAGCTGAATATTTTCAATATTGTCAAACACCCAAGAGAGGACAAAGAAGAGAGAAAAATAAATTCCATTGAGTTGTTGGTTCAGGAACATTTGAATAACACATTCTGTGAAAACTCCACTGAATCTTCTCAATCAGAATCCATCACATCTGAGACAACAGATGATGATCCAAAGAATTACCCCACTCGTGTTGTTGAGACATGGGCCCCCAAATTCGAGGAACTTTCACCAAGTGGCATAAAGCCACTCTCATAAAGTGTCACGCCACCAAAGCTTGAATTGCAACCTCTCCCATCTGACGTCAAATATGCATTCGTAGGAGATGATGAGTCATACCCATGGTAATTTTGTCTAAGCTCATAGACTTGCAAGAGTCTAAACTAATTGAAGTTCTTAAAAGTCATAAAAACACCATTGGGTGGATCATTGCTGACCTGAAAGGTATAAGCCCATTAATCTTCAATCATGTTGTATACCTTGAAGAGGACTCAAAATCCTCTCGTCAAATGCAGCGACGACAGAACCTTCACATGAAGGAAGTTGTGAGAATGGAAGTGCTCAAGCTCTTAGATGTAGGGATAATCTTTTCCATCTCCGATAGCAAATGGGTTAGTCCAACCCAAGTTGTGCTTAAGAAGTCTAGGGTCACAATGGTAAAAATAATGCAAATGAACTAGTACCAACTCGATTTGTCACAGGATGACAGATGTGGATTGACTGTCGAAAACTCAATTTGGTAACTAGGAAATACCATTTCCCTCTTCTCTTTCTTGACCAAGTTCTAGAGAGAATTATAGGTTATGAATTTTACTATTTTTTGGATGGGCATTCTGGATACAATCAAATTGAGATAACACTCAATGATCAGGAGAAAATCACATTCACACGCCCCTTTAGCACCTTTGCATTCAAAAGGATGTCATTTGGACTTTGTAATGCTTCTGCAACATTCCAAAAATGCATACTAAGCATGTTCAGTGACATGGTCGAGAAATTTTTGGAGGTGTTCATGGATAACTTCTCTGTTTATTGTGACCCATTTGATTCATGTTTGGCCAACCTAGAGAAGGTATTGGTCAGATGTCAGGAGGCCAATCTGGTACTTAATTAGGAAAAATGCCATTTTATGGTAACATGAGGCATTGTCTTGGGTCACGTTGTGTCGTCTGAAGGCATAAAAGTTGACAAGGAAAAAATAGATCTGATTCAAAATTTGCCTGCTTCCAAGATTGTAAAGGATGTCTGATCATTCCTAGAACATGTAGACTTTTACAGGAGATTCATAAAAGATTTCAGTACCATAGCTAAACCCATGTGTCATCTTCTGAGTGAGGATATAATCTTTGATTGAAATGAAGCATGCCAAAAAGCTTTTGATAAGCTTAAAGGCATGTTAATTTTTGTCCCAATAATGCAACCCCCTGATTGGACTCCACCCTTTGAACTAATGTGTGATGCAAGTGATTGTGTTGTAGGTGCTGTGTTGTGACAAAGAAAGGATAACAAACCACATGTGATTTACTATACAAGCAAAACTTTAAATGATGCTCAAATGAATTATTTAACAACTGAAAAAGAATTGCTTACTATACTTTTTACTTTGAAAAAATTTCGTCCTTATCTTGTTGGTTCTTCTATTACTGTATTCACTGACCATGCAGCCCTAAAATTCTTGCTCACAAAGAAGGATGCTAAGCTTAGGCTCTTAATATGGATACTCTTACTCCTAGAGTTTGATTTGATCATTAAGGACAAAAAGTGTGTTGAGAATATGGTGGCAGACCATCTGTCCAGATTAACGTATGACTTTTACAATGATGGATTGTCAATCAATGAAAAATTCTCCAATCAACAACTGTTCATAATTGATGAGACCTCATGGTACGCTGATATTGCTAATTGTTTTGTTACTGAAACGCTTCCTCCATCCTTCACCACCATGGACAAAAAGAAATTTCTAAGGGAGGTTCGTAACTTATTTTGGGAAGATCCATACATATTTAAGTACTGTAAGGATCAAATCATAAGACGTTGCATCCCCACTCAGGAAAGCAGACAGGTAATAACATTTTGTCATTTTGAAGCATGTGGTGGCCATTTTTCATCAAGGCAAACTGCTGCAAAAATCTTGCAGTATGAATTTTACTGATTCACACTTTTCAAAGATGTCCATGTCTTTTGTTTAACTTGCGATACATGCCAAAGGTTGGGGAGCATTTCAAAAAGAAACATAATGCCCTTAAACCCCATTTTGGTGATTGAAACTTTTGACTGTTGGGACATTGATTTTATGGGGCCATTTCCCCCTCCTTTGGCTATCTATACATTTTAGTGGTTGTAGACTATGTGTCTAAATGGGTTGAGGCAATTCCATGCTAGAATAATGATCACCAACGGTGATCAAATTTTTAAAAGAGAAAACATTTTGTCTTGGTTTGGAATTCCGAAATCAATCATAAGTGATGGGGTGCTCATTTTTGCAATCGTCCTTTCTAAAATTTGATGAAAAAATACTTGATTTTCACAAAATTACAACCCTTATCATTTACAGACTAGTGGACAGGCTGAATTGGCTAATCGGGAGATCAAATTAATTTTAGAAAAAAATGGTAAATTCAGACCAAAAAGATTGGTCGTCAAGGCTAATTAATACACTCTGGGTATATTGCACTACTTTTAAAATAAGTTTGGACATGTCTCCTTATCGATTAATCTATGACAAGCCTTGTCACTTACCTGTGGAACTAGAACATAAGGCATACTGGGCTATTAAAGCAATGATATTTGACCTAGACAAGGCCAGACTGTCAAGGAAACTTCAGATTAACGAAATGGAGGAATTGAGAAATGAAGCATATGAGAATGCTAAGATTGTGAAATCTAGGATGAAAATTTTTTATGACAAGAACATAGTGCAGAAGTCTTTTGAACCTGCTCAAAAAGTCCTATTGTTTCATTCAAGACTCCACCTGTTTCCTGGTAAGTTGAAGTCAAGATGAACTGGACCTTATATTTTCAAAAAGGTGTTTGGACACGGAGCAGTAGAAGTGAAAAACCCCTCGAACGATAATATCTTTACTGTTAATGATTAGCAGTTGAAACCATTTTTGAAGGATTTTGTTAAAAATGTGAAAACCATTCTTTTAATGGATCAGGAATATCCCTCTGAAATTCGCACTTGCCGACACAAAAAGGGGTCAGGTCAGAAAAAAAACCCACCAAAACCGACCCACGGGGACGCCTTTATAAGGCCCCCACCCCCTTTTCCTCTCTTTCCACCCGCTTTTGCCCCTTTTTCCTTTTTCTTTGCTATTCACGACCTTTTGTAAACACAACCCAGACCCATAAACACACACTTCACAGACACAATCCTATGTTTCATGTTTTGTATTATGATTTTGTATTTGTTTATGGGTGTTCTACTTCTCTTTGCATTCACGGACAACACTTACCAGCCTACTCAGAACCCAGATGTACGAAGAGATGATTAATTGTTGTGTATTGTGCTTGTAGGATTTGGCAAATGAACAGATCTCCACCTTTCAACCTCATCTCCAAGCTCCATATACAGGTAAATTCCAAAAATTAGGGACCATGTTCAATTTAGGTTGGGGGGGGGGTGAGAACTATAATTCATATTTTGTGCCTGTAAAAATAATTTTTTGTTGTTGTTGCTGTTTTTGATAATATTGTGTACCTTATCTTGTATTTTGTATAAATTAATGATTACGTCTGTGAGTCAGCTTTAATCGTCTTTGTGACTAACAGACGTTAAAGAACTAGATAGTGAGTCTTAAAGTGTAGAAAGCATGGATGTTAAACTTTTTTGGTTTATATTGGGAGTTTTATGCAACTTTTCATCTAATGTGCATGTTGTGATCATGAGAAAAGTAAGATTGGTAAGAAAAAATGAGATCTGAGAAGAACAAGTGAAACCCCTCTGTGGCATAAGCACTTTTGCTAAACGTCGCTGTGCCAAAAGGCTTGGTGCCTATAAACAGTGTGCTAGAGTTTTTCACGAGAAAATGTATAATCAGCGTTCTGAACCAATTTTTGGTCGTGCACTCGATCGATTATACTGGATAGTGAATGAGTTGAGTAAGGATTACCCTGAGACACCATGCTATTCATGTACTTTGCTTAACCGATTTGTGAGAAAGGCAATTGGGAGAGTCACTGGTTGTCTTGACTACACAGATACGGAGGGAGACTCGAATTAGATTATTCTCTGTAGGAAATTGTACTTTTGTTGGGATGAAAGCCAAGGGTCCGAATTTTTGTAAAAAATTATAAAAATCCCTTTTTTTTTTACAAAACTCTTTTGACTGAAATGAAAATATGGGCAAAGTAAGGAACGTCCCAAAATACCAACCAAAAGTGTGGGTAGGGACTTGTCCTGTGATGCCATGAAATTTTTGGTTCAAACTTATGTGTATAAACCTCTCTGATTGTGTATAGTGTAGTGCAGAATATTTTTTTTTGATTCAACGTTCGAACTCCAAGTGACATTTGAACGTCACTTGTTTGCAGCACTCAGCCTCTGATGAAGTATGATGGAAACAAAAAAAAGTACTAGGAGCTCATCACGTTCGAATGCCAATAGACCGTTCGAATGAGAAGAGCTTACAGTACTTTGGTCTCTAATAGAACTCAAAAGTATTGGGAGCTCACCACGTTTGAATGACACTCACGTTCAAACAATCTTTTAAAAATCATTCTACATACGTTCGAACGTCACTTCTCAGGCTATAAAAGCTTGGATCGTTTTCCCCATTCCAAAACCCTTCAAAATCCTCTAGACCTTAGAGTCCATTTTCATCACCCAAACCTCAAAACACCACCCATTCTCCAATTTTACCTAAAATCAACCCTCCCAAAGCCATTTCCACCCCATTCATCATCATTCCCATAAGAAAACTCAAGATTTTCAAGGCCCTCACAAGCTCAAAACTGAAAAACACCATGCCTCCAAGAGTCAAACTAGCTGCCAGGCGCAACCCAATAAACTAGGAGCCTAATATTGTAGAGGAAGTCATTGTGGAGAGAGAATGGAGACCTATTGTGCGAAGATATGACCAACCTCGTTTCCCCTCCACTCTAAAAGCTAATAGGTCTGAGAATTTTTTCCAAAATCAAGCTGTTGTATGTGAGCGGGATGTGATCTTGAGTGACTTTGCGGAATTGGGAATCTTTGCGAATATGGAGAAGAGGGGTTTGTCGTTGTACTTGAGAAATGGCGGAGAGGCTGTGATTGACTTGGTGCGGGAGTTTTACTCCAACGCTGAAATAGTCAATGGTGCATTGAAAAGCTATGTGAGAGGGACTCACATCGACGTGGATGAAAACTATATTCAGGAGCTTAGATAAGAGGTACCTCGAGTACCAAATCCCACCTATCCCCCATGAAAAAATGTGGTGATGAACATAGTGGGGGTAGAGTTGATTGGGGTGCCTACTTTTTTTTGGGCAAGGAAGAGATTTTTTAGACAATGAGAGTTGACAGATAAATATAAAATGTTGAATTCGATTACGGTATAAAACCTCGGCCCCATTGGATGAAAAAATGAAATCCTCCCTGAAATGGCTTGGTTGCTTTACACACTTGGGAAGGGCCACAACATCGACCTCCCCCCCTTGGTTTTGAAAGAAATGAAGAAAGGATGTGATGTGAAAAGGAATGCGCTACCCTTTGGCACCTTGGTCACAAAGATGTGCAAGAACCATGAGATTAGGGTGAGGCCAGAGATGAAGATACAAAGACCAATAGGGCCACTGAACAAGGCTTCCTTTCGGAGAAGCCAAGGTCACAGTGGCACCTCGGCAGCTACACACGAGGAGCCCCTGACACGAAGAGTGGATGAGGTGCAAGATGAGCTCGATCAGGAGGAAGAGAGAGAATTGGAGGAAAAGAGAGAGCATCCACAAGAGGCAGGCCCCAGTTCTAGCACCAGCATCTGGCACTCTTTACGACACATCATGCTTAGCATTGGAGCTAAACATGATGAGATTCTTAGACTTCTGAGGGGTGAATCTGGTGGACTTGTAGGAGAAGGAGGAGATTGAGAGATGTATTTCTGTTCTTGATCTGGGTTTTGTGTATTTGTTTCTTCATGTATGGTGTGTTTTTTCTTTTATAGTTTGTTGTGGATGATTGATTCTTCTTTGGTATTTTGTTGTGGATAGTTGAAGTTTTTGTGTTGTGTCCCTTCTTTGGTTGATGGATTGAACCTTTGATGATCATATTTTGAGAAATGAATGGTTCAGTTTATCACTTTTATCTATTTAAAATACATGTATAGAATTATCACTTTAGTAATTCTTGTTAATAAATGATGAAACAGATGTGGATTCTAAGGTTGCTTGTTAAAATGACTAAGCATATGGTATTATCTCTATGCTTAAATTGTCAAATGTACATTAGTATTTGTTATTCTTAAGGTACAAGAAGATCAAACTCGAAAATGGAATTGCTATATAACCAACATTCCTCGAAACATCCGACATAACCAGTGGAGATGATAAAGAATACCATGGTAAGTTTTGAGTTCTACGATACTTTTGAGAGGATACCAACATTTACTCAAAGTAAGCTCTTTCACTTCCAATTTTTTGTCAGTAATCTCATTATCCTTGCTTTGATTCACGCAACTAAAGTGATCTATTGACATATCCCACATTGAACCTTTACATACGACACATACATGTGCACATACTTGAAAAATGATCATAGGCCACCTTTGATTTGACTTTGAGCCTTAGCCATTTTTTTTAAAAGAATATCCCTAGTCAGTCATGCTTGAGCCTTCAATGAATGATTTCTTTTTCAAAAAACTCATATGATAACCAAGCCACAAGAGAATACACTTAACATAACTTGCTATCTAATTTTCTTAAACCCTCTTATAAATTAGTATGATACAAAAAGGCAAGAAAAATAGAAAAGACAATAGTGGTTACTGTTCAATGAAATAAAAATTGGTGGAAACAATTGAAAAAGAAAACAGATAGATAGACAGGGAATTGCTAAGAAAGTGAAAAATGAGAAAGATGAAAGAAAGAAATATCATTCCCAGGCAAAATGTCGAAAAGCTAGAAAGAGGTGTGTTACACTGCATAAAAAAAGGGGATGACTTTTGAACACCATTGATGTCATTTCGTTAGCCACTGACCTCTGACCACATTACAACCTACAAAAAGCCATAATTGATCTCAAGTCTGATGCATGTGTAGGTCGTCGACTACAAGTAGGGTATGTTAAATGGTATTTCTTTATTTGCATCAATATTCTTCTATGAGATTATGCCAAAATTAAGTCTGTTTCCTCAAAACTTCACTCTTATACTAATTGTGCATTAGATTTTTCGATTGGTCATCTTCTGATCACTGCCCTATAAGAGATAAATCACTATAATTGGAGTGAATTTTTGCTAAGAGCATTCTAAGAGAGGTTTGTGAAATCAATGCTATTCATGAAAGGTGGTAAAGTGGAATAATTGTTATATACCAATTCTTGCTTCTAGAATAACCATTCCTACTACATAGGGAATTCCAAATGCTAATGTGACTGATGCTAAGTTTTGCATAGAGTAAATACCTATGAAAGAGGATCATGTGGGATAAGTCAAGATTGAGGGTTGAGAGTCCCAATGACTATGATGCTAATTCACTTTAATCAACAATCTCATACACACATCTATTCGACTGAATTTTGTGGGTGGCTTCTGTGAAGGATCTACCTCCCCCTTACCGGGGATATCCCGCTCTCCATCAAAGGATTTCGGCTAACCTGCAGACCAAACACCCACAATAGCCTTTACCTCTGTCCCACATCGGGGAAATAGTCGTCTCCCCATCCTCATATAAGTCAAAGCACCATATGAGAGCAGTACTGCTATGGCTTATATGGGGGTTTGGCTTATATGGGAGTGGGGAGACGACTCTTTCCCCGATGTGGGACAGAGGTAAAGGCTACTGTGGGTGTTTGGTCCGCTGGTTAGCCGAAATCCTTTGATGGAGAGCGGGATATCCCCGGTAATGGGGATGAATGCTTTTGGAAGGAGGTATATCCCCGATAAGGGGGTGGTAGATCCTTCACAGCTTCATTGAAAACCCTCACGAGACAATACTCGTCCATTGGGATAAATCTAGTGGTTCAATGGCTTGTTGCATAAGTTAAATGCAGCCGGATGACCTATGAAAAAGGCATTAGAAATAATTTTACATTTCATTGTTGTTGTATTACTAGAGACTAGCAGTATTTAGGTTAGGGGGTGTGATCAGTACATAAATTAACATATTATTATGCCTTTTTAAGACTAATTATACTTTGATGGAGTTTAAATGATGACATTTTCAGGTCTTAAAGTGAACTAGGTCTCTAGGACAACAAATATCACACTTGGATGTAACACTAGCATATTGGGAGAAAAAATTGGAGAAGCTTGGATCAAAGCAAGAATGTTCAAACATCAACTCACGTTCGAACGTCCCCTTGAACTATGAGAAGACCAGACTGCTGAGACATGATGTTTTGCAACCAAAAAGGAAGACCTTGAAGTACTTGAGTACCACATTCAAGTGGGAAATCACGTTCGAACGTCAACTTGAATTGATTGAAGACTAGGTTGATGAGTGCAAAGTGCCAAGATGTGCATGACATGTGGAAATAGGTTTTCACAAAAGACCATAGGCCACTTGAGTAAGAAGGTCAGTCCTCATCTGGCATTCGAACGCCCATAAAGCAAAGATAGAAGAAACGTTCGAACGCCCATAAAGCAAAAATAGAATCGACGTTCGAACACCAGATCACGTTCGAACGTTCTCCACAGACAGGCTACAGAGTGGTTGATCTTCTCTCCGCACATTAGGACTCTCACTTAGACTTTGAATGCCTTGTACTATTCCTCCACACTACTTTGCTTCCTCCTCCTTGTCTATAAATACTTCTATTGTGGGAGCTTGAAGGGGACTAAGTAAAGAGCTAGATGGAGACTTAGACTCCCACTCTTGTATCAAGGGAGTTAGTTCATCTTTTGGTTGAGGAAGCAACCCTCAATCTTTTGGTTGAGGAAGTAACCCTCCAAAAGTGATTAGCTTTCTTCTACTTTCATTGTTTATGTCTTTCACTTCCATTGCTTGAGCTTCCTTATTTCTTAGAAGAGTGAAACTCTTCCACTTTTTTAGAGCTTTACCAAAGCCATGAAGGGTGGAATGTGATTCACTCATTTTTCGTTGAAGATTGGCTCTTTGTTTAATGTGTTTCACTTTGTAACTCTTATAGTTGGAGGGATGAGTATCACTCACTTTTTTAGTTTTACCAAAGCCATGAAGAGTGAGTAGTTCCTCATTCATTCTTTAGTAAGAGGTGATGAACATGTATTAATTATCTGAAAGTTATATTTGTGCATTTCCTTTATACTTTAATTCTTTATATTTCACTTGCTTATTGAATGATTGATTACATCTAGCAAAGCTAAGGTACTTTGTATAACTATGAGTTCTTTCTATGTCACGGATGACTCTTGCATAGAAAGACCCATTGGTTCAAGGCAAGTACCTTGGCTAGATCTTTATGACAACAATTCAATCTTCACCATTATTGTACTTTATCTAAAGAATAAAACATTAATGTCATGGTTGGATGCCTTGTAGAAATACTTGCTTGTTTGTAGACGGGTTAAGTCTCGGCATAGACAATTCTTGTAAACTTCTAGAAAAACATCAAAATCATGAGTTTAATTCTCACAGTCCATCTTTATCTTCCGATTAACTTACTTTTGACAAGGGGTTAATTGAGTTATAAAGCACAAGTATAATAAAGCGAATGATTAATTATATGTTCTGATCCTCGAACTAAAGAGTGGTTGTTACATTTTGATAATTTATCTTATATTTTGTCTAGAAAAATCCATTGGAAAGAATCTTATATTCTGTCCAGAAAATTCCATAACTTCAAACTCTCAAAAGTTTCCAGTTACTTGGTCTCTGTCACTGCTTACTTCAAAACACTAATCATAGTTCTCTATGAATTTGATTCTTGACTTAACTGGATTATTACTATAGCTTGATCGCCTGCACTTGGGTGTACACATTTTAGATAAAGTCATGCAACCGCCCTCAAACACAAGGGAGGTCCAACGTTTAATAAGAAGAATAGCAGCATTGAGCCGCTTTGTCTCCTGGTCGAGCGATAAATGTCAACCCTTCTTTCAAGTTCTGAAAGAAGTATTCCAATGGAATGCATAGTGTGGAGAGACATTCAAAGCCCTTAAAGATTATATCAGCTCATCACCTATTCTTGTAAGCCCTCGAGAAGGAGAGGTGCTCACCTTATACCTTGTTGTCTTAGACTTTTTCACAAGCGCAGCCCTAATAAGGGAATTGGACAGAGCTCAATAGTCAGTCTACTACTGCAGCAAAACTTTGAGGGGAATAGATGAGAGATATCCAAAGATGGAAAAGCTAGTCCTGGCTTTGGTAACAGTAGCAAAAAGACTCAGACCTTACTTCCAAGCTCACACAATAGAAGTCCCTACAAATCAACCAATGAAGCAGGTCTTGTATAAACTAGAGTCATCAGGACGATTGGTCAAATGAGCAATAGAGCTTAACGAGTTTGACATTAGATGCAAACCCAGAACTGCTATCAAATGGCAAATATTGGTAGATTTCATCGCAGAATTCACAATAGGTCAAGAAGCACCCCTGAATGCCACCTAATTGGTTCTCGACCTCCCGACTTGGAAGCTTTTTGTAGATGGAGCAGCAAGCACCCAAGGTAGTGGTGCTAGATTAATCTTGACCTCCCTAAGTGGAATAGATATAGAATATACCCTCAAATTTGATTTTCAAGCTTTAAACAATGAGGTAGAATATGAAGTCGTAATTGTCGGACTCAAATTAGCCCATTCCATGGAAGTAGAGTAGCTTGTGATACCTAGCGACTCCTAGCTGGTGGTAAAGCACATCAAAGAAACTTATGAAGCTAAGGGAGAAATGATGGCTCTGTACCTAAAAGAGGTACGACAACTGATGAAAAAATTCGTACAGGTGAAGGATGTGCATATTTCTATAGAACATAATTCTCGAGCCGATGCCCTAGCCAGACTAGCCATCACTTCCCAAGAGAACTTGGATAGGCTAATTCCCATCAAGCACCTAGCCAAGCCCTTCGTAAGCTCAGAGGTCTAGGAGATATTCCCTATTTAGATGCAGCTGACTTAAATGGACTCAATTAAGGATTACCTACAGAATGGGACCCTTCCAATAGATTCCAAAGAAGTAGTAAGGCTGAGAGTCAGGTCATCCAAATTTACCATCCTCTAGTGGAACCTGTATAAAAGAGGCTTCTCATCACCGCTCCTAAGATGTGTTGGGGATGAGGAGGTAAATTACATCTTAATAGAGGTCCATGAAGGCATTTATGAAAACCACATCAAAGCTAGAACTCTAGCTGACAAAGCTCTAAAGCAAGGGTACTTTTGGCCCACAATGCTCAGGGATGCTATATAGCTGGTCAAGAAGTGGGAAATCTGCCAATTGCATGTCAATATTCTGCACTGCCCACTAGAGCTCCTCACCTAGGTAGTTAGCCCATGGCCATTCCAGCAATGGAGATTGGACATACTCAAACTCCCTAACAAGCACTTGACAATGTAAATTTGAATTTATTGGGGTAGAATACTTTACCAAATGGACTAAGGTGGAGCCTTTTGCAAAGATCACAGAGCAAAAGATCCAGTGCTTCACTTGGAAGTCCATAATTTGTAGATTTGGGATCCCAAGGGCACTCATCTCAGATAATGGAAAGTAGTTCGACAACTCCAGGTCCAAAGGATTTTGTGCCGATTTAGGCATAAAGAATTACTTCTCGGCACTTGCTCAACCTTAGTCAAATGGGCAAGCAGAAAAGACCATCCAAACAATTAAAATAGTTCTAAAAACTAAGCTAGAAGCCTTAAAAGGCTGATAAGTAGAACACCTTCTAGATGTACTATGGGCTTACAGGAACACCAGCAGAGCTGTCACTCACAAAACACTTTTCGCCTTGGTTTATGGCACCGAGGCAATTGCCCATGTGGAAATAGGCATTCCATTCCCAAGGACAGAGCTCCCCAATCCCGAGCAAAATGACGAGTTACTTCTAGTCAATCTTAACTTCTTAGACGAGAAGAGGGATAGAGCCTTACAACCTATCCTTGACTATTAGAAAAAAACGACGCGATACTACAACAGGAAGGTTAGGTGTAAGAGTTTCAAGGTGGGAGACCTGGTCCTCAAAAAGCTCCTCCTAGTAGGGAAGGACCCCACTCATGGGAAGCTAGGGCCTAACTGGAAAGGTCTGTATATCGTGTCTAGAATAGTCAGACCAGAGAATTATGAACTGAGGAAGGAAAAGATTTGCCTCATTCATGGAATGTTGACCACTTGAAAAATTCTTTCAATAGCTAAGAATCCTGCTCTTGTAAAACTTCACTGTAATAAACGAGAAGTTTTAGATCAATTGTTGTTCTTCATGAGCTCTTCAGGTCATAAACCTAAGATGAGTTCTTTAACTCATAAACAAACGATGAGCTCTTTAGCTTATAAACCTAAGATGAGTTCATTAACTCATAATTAAAGATGAGTTGTTTAGCTCATAAAACTTAAGATGAGTTTCTCAACTCATAAACAAACGATGAGCCCTTCAGCTCATAAATCAAAGATAAGTTCTTCAGCTCATAAATTAAAGATGAGCTCCTTAGCTCATAATTTAAAGATGAGTTTCTTGGCTCATGAACCTTAAGATGAGTTCCCTAACACATAAATAAAAGATGAACTCCCTAACTCATAAACTAAAGATGAGCTTCTCAACTCATAACTGAGATGAGTCCTTAACTCATAACCAAACCTTACACTTAAGAATCTGACAAGACAAAATTGCTTCTCGAAGACCAAAGGCTCTACTCGATGCAAGGGGTAAAGGGGGAAAATAAAATAGAAATAAGCAAAAAGATAACTCTTTATTCCTTCCAAATCAATTGCCAAGTAGGGAAGAAATAGAGAACCCTAAGCATCCACAACTGGATCTGCAGTTTCTTCGGTAGCTCGGCTGAGAGTAGTCATTCCCTCTGGCATAACTGGAGTAGGAGAAAGATTGGTTGAAGTAGGAAGATCTTTAGGAAAAGAAAGTTAAAAGGCCTCATCGTTAGCAGGAACAAGTGAAGGATGAGGGACTGCCAAGTCTTTTGCAGGAATTTCCACAGCCATCCTAGTAGAAACTGGTAGGAGTGGAGCAAGCTAAGAAGTTTGGACCTTGATCTTAGTGAGAACTAGCTCAGGAGCTTGGACCTCAGTCTCAGTAGGAACAGGCCTAAGAGCCTCGACTTCATCCCCAACAAGGACAACACCAGGAGCTTCAACCTTGACCTCAGCCTCCTTCTCTGCAATTGGCCCTTCCTCCTCGTCCAAAGGAGGAATGAACACTTATCGTGAAGCTCAATAATTTGGCTATCCCTTTCCCACACCTTGCCCCTTTCCTCCTCAACCACCTTCAGAAGGATGAAATTGACCTCGGCAAGCTCTTTGTAGTCATTCTTCATTGCCTGGATAGCATCATAGGTCTCAAAGACATCCTTTCATGCTTGGAACAAGTCATCTGTCTTAAGCTTGATCTCGCCATCCTTCCACTTGACCTTGGCCTCCAGGTCCTTGTTCATCAAGCACAGGCTTTGAACATGAGCCTTCAGGTCCTGCACTTGAGACCGCAAATCATCATTGGAGAAGGATAGTTCAAAGAATTTAAGCTCAAAGACCTTTGAAAACTTCTAAGCTACTTCGACATCCCTCTCTGAAGCTCTAACCCTTTCCACTAGAGCTCCCACATGGATTGCCATATGTAAGAATAAGTGAGACCTAAGGTCAATAGTCTTAAAGTACAGTCAGATCTAGATGGAAGACATACCAACCAGATACTTACTAAGGCTACCCTAACAAGAGCAGTGGTTACTGAAGTAGACAAAGGCATCGAGGCAGCCTCTTTGATGTCAGACTTTGAGATAACAAATAGAAGGGCACTGGCAACAAGGTTCACATCCCTGATGAGTAAACCTTTGCCTTAAGCAGCTTGGTTGCATGAGCTCTCAACTTTATCAGAGGCCAGTTGAGTAGACATCTTATCAGTTTGCTTCGATGCAAGAGGACGCAGTAAAGATGGAACCAAGGACTCCAGTGCCTTGGCCACCTTTTTAACCAAGAAAGAAGACTTCTTGAACCCATATTTAGGAAGATCCCCCACATTCAACTTGGGGGAAGCAGAAATCTTCAGAGCAAGAGAGGCCTCCTTCGAGAGAGGTAATGGGTGAGGAGATGTCTTCTCTATAGGAGAGGTGGGCGGAGGAGATGAGGGTACTTTTGGCTTTTACATCTTCGAGGGAGGTCCGATGTCACCCCTAGGCCTGGCCCTAACCTTGCATTTTTCTACCGCTGTGTTTTTCCTCATCTGGTCCAACTTCGCCATCTAGGGCCACTAAGCTTGGACTTGAGAGAGGAAGACAACTGGTTAAGCAGACTAACTAGAAAAAGGGTAAAACTAGGGATAAAGGAAGAGAGCCTTACCAGCAGAATCTTTCACACTGATCACAAATATTAGGATAGGAGTTTCAACTCTCACCTTGGGAGGACTAAACCCGAATTGAGTAAGCACCACAGGCTTGAGAAACTCTTAATACTTCTCAGGCGAACAATCCCCCAAGCCCAGCAGGACTATTATATCCTCTGTGCTAAGGTTGAGATGGATACCTAAAAATGATAAAAGAAACCAAGGTCAGTAAGCAAAATATTGAACCAAGGACAGAAGTCAGACCAGGTCACCTTAGTAGGGACTTACCTAGATTGTTAAGGGCTGACCGAGCTTGAGGTACGAGGAGAGTATCAGTGACGTTTCTCGGGTTAAACTTCCATTCCTTCCCAAACACGAAGAAAAAGAGCTTCTTCCAGCCCTTATGGGAACTTGGGAGCTTGGAGATCAAAGGTTGGGCTTTCACCCATTTGGCGATATAAAGGAAGCCATCAAAGGGAGAGAACTTGACGTTAAAAAATTTCACAAGCAAATGTATCATAGGGACACCGAGCTCATTCTTCTTAAAGAAGACAAGGAGACCCACCAAACCACTCCAAAAGTTGGGAGAAATGTGGGCCGAATAGACATGGAAGTGTTGGAGAACAGACTTGAGAAAGGGATGCAAATAAAACCTAAGCCTATTCTCGAAGGAAGCAGCAAAAAAGAAGACCTTCTCAGGCACCATGTTATCATATCTGATGTCCACATGAGGACTCAAATATTGCATTCCCCTAGGAAAATCAAACCTGGAAGAAAGGACGCCTAGCTAGGGAAAGGTAACTTCACGAAACCCCACAAGGTCTAAGGAGATGCGGCCACAACAGCCTTAAGACTGCCAGATGTCCCATCCCCACCTTTCTTAGACTTTCCTTTTCAAGGCTTCTTTTTTCTTAGGGCTAGACTTGATAAGGCTTAAGGAACCTCCACCTCATCAATTTGAGCCTCGAGCGCCTTGACATTGGGAAAATTGTCTATATCATCACCCATAGCGCCTAGGTCGTCTTCCTCGAGTTCAAGAGATCGTCCTCCTATGGCAAGAGAGACAGATGATGCAATGGCTTCGAACGAAACAAACATGGAGGTATGGAAGCAAGGAAGATTAAATGAGGCTTAAAGAGAAGGGACATTGGTAGAACTATCTTTGAGAGCCTTGGGATCAAGGCTCCAACGATAAAAAAGGAAAACCCTAGCAGTAGCATAAAGGTCTAAGAAGAGAGGAAGAGAAGACAAAGAGCAGCCCTAACCCCTACAATAGCAGGAATGAAAGGTCCAAAAATGGACTAACCACTTAGGACTAGCAGGATCCAGGATGGGCTGAGTACCTTAGGAATAAGAAAAGAGAGGAAACAAGATAAAGGATGTACCTAATCAAAGACAATCAACAATAGAAGACTAGAGGTGAATTCAAGGAATGAACTGAGCTAGCTTCATAGATACTCCAGAGAAATTTGGGCATTTACTAGTAAAACCCTAGGTCACCAGGAGATTGTAGAAGATGAAATCGCAAATAAGAAGAAAAGAAGGAAATTTGAAGGAAGAATGCAAAAGGAATTCAAAATAAAAATGATGGAAAAGGCGGTTTTGCCTGCTGATGTATTTAAGACAGGTGTACGAACAGACACATGGAGCCGGGTGGTGAAGGATGTGCGTGAGAAATAAGGCAGAAGGAACTCATTGCATGTTTGCAATGCCACAAAAGTTGAGAAACATCCCACCTTGAAAATCTCGAGGGCAAACCAAGCTAACCAAGGTCAAAAGTCAGGCCTAGCTCATGTAACTTACTTGACTAGGGACTGGGGGCAATTGATGATACCCAAAATAAGCCAAATGTTGAGCTCGGGTATTTAGCTCGGACCTTCCAAGCTCAGACCACTCAGCTAATCACGAATGACTAGGGAATTTGAGGTCGATACCTCCTCCCCAACAACTGCACCTCCACAGGAATAACGCATAAGACATCTGACTTCCACCCAAGCCCCACACATAACATAACGGTCTTGTATTTGTGTAAGGAAGTCATAACTATCTTAAAAATGCCCATGACAATCGTATAAAAGACGCAATCGTTACAAGAAGAGGCAAGGATCACACCAAGGATCAGGCAAGGCCTCAGTAGACTATAAATAAGAGATATATCCCTCACAATAGGACACAAACAAATATCCTAAGAAAATATCCTGCGTAAACTTCCCCTTATTATAAATAATAGTATCATACCCAGGAGCAGAAGACTCCCTTTAGAGTGGATTAACCGAGTTTTCGAGCTGGTGAACTACTATAAACTCTCTGTGTGCAAATCCCCATTTCCCTCGTTCAATTCTTAAGAACCTAGGAGCTCCTACTAAGCCATTTAGTGACCACTAATCCCTAAATATCATAAGCTCTGCTCAATTGTGTGGCATACACCGTCAATAACCATAAGCCATACAAGTGAGAAAATGTGAGAGGCTTATGTGCCATTTAACCTTCCTCTCATTCATGAAGGAAAATATTCCTACCAACAAAATTGGCAGTCTATTATGTCTTCCATTTATATCTGTTACAGACCAGCAACCTTATAGAAGAAGAGCAGGGAGAAAATGAGGGGAAGGGAAGGGAAGGGACCAAGCTTAATTGGAATGGAGACAACACCATGCTATTATAGAAAAATGGGAAAAATGATGATCTCATGGACCGATACCAACCCAGGAAGAAGGTCCATTGGATATGAAAGATATGGGGTACTAATGTTTTGGATTATTTTATTTTATTTTATGTTTTATTGTGTCTATTAGTTTTCAACTTTGACTTCGTTTAACAAAGTGTTGCATTTTTAGGGGGCTGGAGGGTGTGGATTTTTTGTTTGGTATGATCCTTCATATGCAATAGAGCAAAGTACGTGATACCTGGATAGTTGTGATCAATGCGAAGACATGAGAACCAAAAACGAAAGACAAAAGCGAGGCAAAAAACATTATTGATTGCTCTATTATGTTTTTGGACGGTTTTTTATTTTCACTTGGATGTGGCATTTACTATTGTCATGTCCCATTTTTTTTTTCAAGAGATAACTAGGCACGATTAAGGAATAATACTGCACATAACTTATAATCACATCCCTTCTACTATTATTAACACATTCGGCGTATGGTTACATAAAGTTAACATAATCCCCAACCGATTAGCTAAAATGTTCTTGAGACAACATAAAAGAAATAATAGTAACAGTCGTTATCCATTGTCTCTCCAGCTTATTCTCTCGTCTTGCTTTATATTTGTAAAAAATATTAAATAGGGATGAGCTCACAAGCCAAGTAGCATAACATTTATTAATGACTATCAAGGTTTTAAAACGATACATAATATAAGTATTCAACAAGTAAATATAGGAATAGGTCAAATTAATGAATCAAATAAATATAAAAAATACATCACATATTGATCATATTAATTCGTCAATTTTTTTGTCCATGTGTGAATTACCTTCGGAGAAAACTTTGGGGCCTTGCACTCTAAGGAACCCAATGTGCTTCTTGCTTTTCTGGGAACACCAATACCGAAAATTTGTGGTGCCACATAGGCTATCAATGATAACCGATATTATTAACCAGTGAATCCAATGACTAATAGGAACCCTTTGAACCATCTCAAGGACCACACGTCTACTAACCCTATGTCATCGTTAATGTGCATTCGTGATAATTTCATCAAAATCATAAAGTAGAGTCATATCATATTCAGACCCAACAAGTAGAAAATCAAATATTAAATAGATAATCAAAAATATTTTATATGCAACTTGGTTGCACAAGATAATTAGGGTTTCGATATAAAAAATATAACATGTGCATGATCACGTTTTTTTTATTTATAAAACCTGAATTCAACCATATGATTAAAGTGATATAATATTACATTATATATTATTAAAATAGATTTGATATGAAACCTCCCAAATATGCATGAGATGCATCAATGACAGTAAAAGATAAAGGAAACCCTACCTCTGACGTAACCTTGATTTGATACCGTGTACTATGACAAAATAACCGAAATAATATTTTAAAATAAAAATAGGTAATAATGACTAAGTTAAACTAAAAATAATTTTTGAAGTAACTAACAGAAAATAACAATACTTGAGTTTAATCCAAAAATATTTAACGAGGATTAAATTCAGGTGATTTTAATCTATAAAATTACTGAGTCGTAACTAAAAAATCTTACCCAAATTTTTTGATCGCAAGATTGAACTCTTAGGTCAACAAAATTTTGACTATTTTCTTCCTTCATTTCTCTCTCTCTTTATCTCTCTATTCATTTCTCTCTCCCTTTTTCTCCCCGTTTGTCATGTTGTTCGAATGGCCACAAGCTAGGCTATTTATAGCCAAAGCCCACCCCCAATGTTACATGGGTGGCATGAGGAAGCTTGCATCATTATGGACAATTGTCCATATATATATGTATATTTTTAAGTCACATGTCAATTCTTTTGGTCTCTTTTTTTTTTTCCAAGACAAGTGTCCCTCATATATCCCATATATTATCCATCTATTTTATCATTCGGATACAATGCCATTTTTATTTTTACCCAGAAATATGACCTATATTACACTTATTTGACTCGTTTTCATGCAAAGAATCCATATTTGAGGTCCTTTATTTATTTTAAATTTTTAAAAATATCCTTAATTATATATAATTAGAATTGATACATAATTACTGTGTTAATAGTTAATTTATATACGGGTCATCACAATCTATCCTCCTTAAAAAGAATTTTATCCTTGAAATTCGATACTAACCTTGAGAGTTAAAAAGATATAGATATCTTGTATGCATTTCTGCTTCCAATTCTCATGTGGCTCCTTCAATACCATGATGTTGCTATAGCACCTTTTCGAGCAGTATAATCTTGTTACGTAATACTTGTTCTTTTGTATCCAAAATCTGCACAGGTTGTACATTCCATTTTCTTAAATGAACATCCTTCCAACCAATAAGGTGCAACGCATCTGTCTCACATTTCCTTAACATGGATTCATGAAACACATCATGTATTTTCGATAATTGAGATGACAAGGCAAGTTGATAAGCTACATTTCCAATGTGTTGTACTACCTCGAAGGGTCCAATGTATCTGGGAGCCAACTTACCATTTTTGCCAAATCTAGATATTTCTTTCCTAGAGGACAGTTTCAAGAATACATAATCACCCACTTGAAACTCCAAGGGTCTCCTCCTTTGATCTGCATAGCTCTTTTGTCGACTTTGAGTCGTGCATAGCCGATCTCGAACTATTTGAATCTTTTCAGTGGTTTCTCTAACAATTTATAGACCAAATAAAGCGCTCTCATCGGCCTCGACCCAACATAGAAGTGATCTATAGGATTGTCCATACAAAGCCTTATACAGAGCCATGCCAATACTAGTTTGATAACTATTGTTGTGAGCAAATTCCAACAGTGCAAGATGTTCATTCCAATTGCCTTTGAAATCCATAGTGCAATCTCGTAACAAATCTTCCAATATCTAGATCATTCTTTCAGATTGAGCATTTATTTAAGGATGGTAGGTTGTACTGAAATGCAATTTGGTTCCTATGGCTTTTGGTAAACTCTGCCAGAATTGGGCCATAAAGCTTGTATCATGATCTGATACAATCGATAATGGTACCCCATGTAATCTTACAATCTCTCATATATAGAGTTGACTTAGTGTAACTAGAGTATCAGTATTCTTAATGGCTAAGAAATGAACCGATTTGGTGAGTCGATCCACTACCACCCATACTACATTATATCCTTTTGAAGTTCTAGGCAATTTGATCACAAAATCATAGTAATATGATCCCATTTTCACTCTGGGATAGGTAAGGATTGTAACAACCCACTAGGTTACTGATGCTCTACTTTACTTAATGTCATACAGTACACCAAGCTATAAATTTAGCCACATCCTTCTTCATTATTTTTCATCAATATTGACATTTCATGTCTTGATACATTTTTGTGCTACTAGGATGTATGGACAATTTAGAGTGATGACAATCTCTGAGTATCTCTTCTTTCAACTGAGCATTATTGAGTATACACAACCTTCATTGATATAACAGTTCCCCTTTCATAAACACCAATTCTTAAGAACATTCCCATCCTCTAGATTCTAGGTGGGAGTCCAAACGGTGTAATTCAACAACTTTCTGTAGGAGAATAGGTTGAGCAACGAGATTAAACAGATGTGGTTAACCTTTCTTCTCACCCATCCAGATGTCATAATCATCTAGGGCCTCCATCAATCTCCATTTGTGTTTCATCATGTTGACCACTACACTTTGGAATTTTCTACTCAATGTATCAACAACCATATTAGCTTTCCCCGGATGGTATTGCAGTGTGAAGTTGTAATCCTAAAGATACTCTATCCAGCATTGTTGTAGGAGATTCAAGTCTTTTTGAGTGAATATATACTTGAGACTTTTGTGATCCAAGTAAATCAATTTTTTTTTCCATATAGCTAACAACGCCATAACTTTAGAGCAAAGACAACATCTGCCAATTCCAAATCGTGTGTGGAATAATTTCGTTTATGAACCTTTACTTGTCTTGATTCAAAAGCAACCACCTTGTTATTTTGCATGAACACACTTCCAAGTCCTTGTAATAATACATCTGTATAAGCATCATATTCAGCACCACTTTCAGGTATAGCAAGAACAGGTGTCATTGTCATCTTTTCCTTTAAGATGTTAAATGCATGTTCACATTCTTTGGTCCACTCAAAATTTTCTCCTTTTTGGGTGAGTCGGGTCATAGGCAAAGCTATTCTAGAAAATATTTCCACAAACCTTCGATAGTACCCTGCCAATCCTAAAAACCTCTAAACTTTCGTTATATTCTTAGGTCAGTCCCAATTCATTACCGCCTCAACTGTAGCTGGATCCACTGCCACTATTTCCCGTCTAACTTCCTCTACCTTGCTGACGACTTTTGATATTTTTAGGTATCCTCCAAGTCTTTTTTTGCTTTCATAACGCTTTTCACTAGTTTCTTATGGTTCCTCAGTCGATGAGCTATAAGGCACCTTTGGATAGAAGACTTAAGACCTTGTTCAAATCGCTTAGCCTTCTTTGCATCGGTAGAAACTAACTCCATGGTAAAGCGAGAGAGTTTAGCAAATTTGGACTCATACTGCGTGATCGTCAGGTTGCGTTGTTGCAACTCCAAGAAGTCAAAGAACATCTTTTCCCTTATGGACTCTAGAAAATATTTATCATTTAACACTTTTTCAAATGTGGTCCACGTCATTTGGTCTAGGTCCCTCATTCTTTTGACTGTGTCCCACCAGTGGTCGACTTCACCCTCAAAATGATAAGAGGCTAAGGTAACTCGGAACTCTGTGGCAATATCTATGTCATTCATTACCTTTTTCACTTCTCGAAGTCAACTCTTTGCATCAAGTGGCTTCGCCCTTCCTTGGAAGACATGGGGACGTTGCCATAGAAATTCTTTGAGTATCATTATTCTTCACATTTCCTCCACATTTGCTTGTTCCTAAACTATCGATTGTGTTACCGTAGTGTGGTTATTATTTTCCACCTGTTGTATTGCCAAATTGATTAGTTCTCTCAGACATTGGTAAATGCCACACATGGTGTCCTTTAGTGCCAGTGAGGACTGGTCATTGGAGGACGTCTCTTGTTGATCATGAGATGTGTTTTCCTCCATCCTATAATACATAGTTCATGATATTATGAATGTATTTACAAACTACCACCACATTCAAAAGTCAAGAACAACTCTAATTTCATATAGTTAGCAAGAGTAAAATACATTTTGTTTTCCTATCCCAAATGCTACTTACTATATATATATATATATATATATATATATATATCTTCCACTATCCCAAGAGTTACTAATATTTACAGACAAAATTTTTTAGAATAGTGAGGCCGACAATACAGTTAGAGATCAAGAAGTTTCATGTCTCTCTCCTTGGAGACACATTCACAAAACTAGCAGAAGCTACATGATGGCTTCCTCCGGGTGGTGTAGTTATAGGCGCTCCATTGGGTTCGTTAGGTTGTGGGTAAAATCCTTCATTATTATTTAGGTCAGGGGATTGTACTAGCTGCCTCATATCAACCCCCGCATATGGCTACGGGATATCTTGTATTGCTAATCCATCTAGAATTTCTTGATACAAGTTGTGATTTCTTTCAATAGTAAGCGCTTGGTGGACCACTCTTAGCTGCGAGGTCAACCTGTGGTGTACCTGTCTTTTCTGTTCAGAAATCGACATAAATGGCCTATTATGGGATGCATCTTGAATTTCTTGAACTATCATGTTGTATGCTTCTACATTGACACTAAGACTTCGGCATTCATTAGTTGCCTCGGAGACCATGTTACTATATGCCATGTAGTGGTCATCTGACGATGCCATACCTATAGCCATTAAAAGGTTAGTTTTATAGATTTTGAAATAAACTATAGATAACTAAGCATGATCAGTGATAGTAAATTAACACAAACCATTTATTCTGACTAATCTATTTTCTATCCTCTATCATGTCCCATTTTATTTTTTTTCCAAAAATAATTGAGTGTGATTTAGGAATAATACTGCACATAACTCATAATCACTTTCTTCTATTATTATTAACACATTCGGTGTACGGTTCCATAAAGATAACATAATCCCCACTCGATCAAGTTATTGAGACAACAAAAAGAGAAATAATAGTAACAGTCCTTATCCACCGTCTCTCCAACTTATTTTTCCACCTTATTTCATATTTCTAAAAAATATTAAATAGGGATGAACTCACTAGCCCAGTAGGATAACATTTATTAAGGACTATCAAGGTTTTAAAATAATACATAATATAAGTGAACAACAAGTAAATGCAGGAATAGGTCAAATTAATGAATCAAAAAAAAAATCCACAACATATCGATCATATCAATTCATCAATTTTCTAGTCCACGCACAAACCGCCTCAGGAGAAAACTTTGATATCTTGCACCCTAGGGAGCTCAATGCTGGGAATTTTGTGGTGCCACATAGGCTACCAATGGCAATTGATATTACTAACTAGTGAACCCAAGGACTAGTAGGAACCCTGTGAACCATCACAAGGACCACGCGTCTACTAAGCCTCTCATATCGTTAATGTGCATCTGTGATAATTTCATCAAAATCATAAAGTAGAGTCATATCATATTTAGACCAAACAACTAGTAGAAAATCAAAAATATTTTATATGCAACTTAGTTCCTTAAGATAATTAGGGTTTTGATAAAAAAAAAATATAACATTTGCATGATCACATTTTTTTTCTTAATTTATAAAACCCGAATTCAACCCCATGATTAAAGCGATATAATATTACATTATATATTATTAAAATATATTTGATATGAAACCCTCAAAATATGCATGAGATGCATTAATGACAATAAAAGATAAAGGAAACCCTACCTCTAACATAATCTTGACTCAATACCGTGTACTGTGAAAAAACAACCGAAATAATATTTTAGAATAAAAATAGGTAATAACAACTTAGTTAAACTAAAAATCATTTTTGGAGTAACTAAACAAAAATAACGATACTTGAGTTTGATCCAAAAATATTTAACGTGGATTAAATTTAGGTAATTTGAATCTATAAAATTACTGAATCACAACTCAAAAATCTTACCCAAATTTTTTAATCGCAAGATCGAACTCCTATGTCAATAAAATTTTGATCATTTTCTTCCTTTCTCTATAACACCCCTAAAATGGGGGATCCTTTCTCAACCCGTTGATCATTCATCAACTCGCAAAAATACGCATGAATGCCGCATAACCCAACACCATGGCACAACATCTCCTTTACCAGGATCATAAAAGCACAGAGTTTGGGCAGAGTCTCCCTTTTAGTGGGTTCTCCCAAATGCACAACATGTATACCATTCAACCACATGACCCATCTGAGATCCAATCTATCGCAATTTACACTCCATTATTGCTCATTTACATCATTTAAATAAAAGTACCCAAAGTCTGAAAACAAGACAAAACACTCGTAAAATTGAGATTTCTGAAAAACCTACCGGTAGGTTTGTCATCATTATATTGGTAGGTTTTGTCTATTGAAAAATTTCTACCGCAAGACTTGAAGTTCTACTGGTAGGTTTTTCCCACTGAAAAATTTCTACCGATAGACGTACTCGACGTTCTACCCGTAGGTTTTACCAATTTTCCTACGATTTCTTTATTTTTCAATTCCAATCCATTTCAAACTTACACAACCTTGTACCTAACTCATATAACATCAATTTTAAGCAAAATACAGTTCATATGAGTTCACCTTACAATTCTTTTCATATAATTGCATGCCCAAAATTGAATTACATCAAAATTTTACAAAAACAACGTTTAAAAGCCACAAATCGGTTTTCCTTCATCCTTGAGGCCTCGAATGAGAACCTTCCACCGGTGTATAACCTGTATCTAAAATATTTTTCCATAAAGGGTGAGTCACTCTCAATATGGTATCTCTTAAAGAGGCTACTCCTCAACCTAGATGCATATGAAATATCACATGTAATTTGAGCAAGTCACAAAGCATTCCAATCAAGAATATGCAACTCAATGTTAGAATTTATCATGTCGAGCCCTCACCAACTCCCTCAACATATGTAAATGTCATGCGTGCAAATTCGGGCATTCCAAGTCCCCATCATTGATGTTACACATCCAGTGACCTTTAAAATCTTTGGGTCTTTCTTGGGGTGGGTATCTATAGACTTACACCAACGGGCACCCAATCGACATGGAATTCATGAACTTCCACCAACGTTTCCGCGTACACTAACACACTTTATGGACTAAACCATGGGATTGCGTACCCTATGTAACCGGGTCTTGCGTCAGAGGGATAATCTAGCCTTCTTGTTAACCCCGACCCAATTTTCAATGCAAGTCATGCGACTCAGCCGAATCTTCGATCCAAATTTTCCGAGCCTACCCGTCATCCACCCAGTGTGGTGTTTGATGACAACAATGCACACACACCTACACTCGTGCCTAATGCCCATGAATGCGATGTCTCCGTGCATATGCAATGTAATGTACGATTGTAATACTATATCATGTTCAATATGTATGAGTGTCATATGAACAATCTCAACTACATTTCAACATACACCATGGTTAATTATATCATAAGTATATAATTTTCATAAATTCTCATAATGTGAATATATCATCTAGCATATATCAACATCTACATTCAGCAACAATTGCTCAAGTATGTTATACATAATCTATTCAAAACACACTTAATTTCACATACGCATTTAAATCAAACACCTTCAAGACACCAAATCATGTAATCACATAAATGCCCAATTTCATCACATAACTCAAGAAATTACATTAAATAATTTCAACATACCAAATTCAAGATAGAATTTATTCTACCCATTTCTAATACCTATTTCATCAATTTACAATGATAGGCAAGTGTTAAATATATTTAATAATCTACTCATTTCATATAATCATCATAGGTTGAAAATAAACCTAGTTAGAATGAAAACCCTACTTCTTGATGCGTAAAATAACCGTAGAAAACTTCAAGAATCCGAAACAAGCTCTAATCCAAACTTTCTCCAAAATCTCATTTTTGAAACTTCAATGAAATCTGTCATTTTTGGTATGATCATGTAGCCCACGACGAGGAGATTAACTTTTGTTATTGGCTCGTGTTGATTCGAGCGACAGGAAAGTGTAGATCATAGATAGAAGTTTGGAATCTCTCTTTTTCCTTCTCTTCCCTCTCCAACGTGAAGACCCAGCTAAAAATGGGGAGAAATCAGATTTTTTCCCCCTATTTATACCCTTTAAATACTTGGTCCACGTCGTACCACATGTCCTCCATTCCTAGGTCCGTTTTCGCCCCGAAATGATTAAATTTCGTCACTATTTAAGTTTAAAATATTTTTATTTCAACTACCTTTAAATTATTATCCAATTTTTAAAATTTTATTCTCAGGTTTGTTTATGAGGTCACTCGACATCCGATCGCTACGTAAAATGCAAAAAATCTAACTATCTCAAAATTCAAAGAAAATTGATAGGGTAATTAGGTTTTGTGAGACGAATCCAACGGTGAGGTTCGTTTTGTCATTAGATTTCGCGAGACAAATTTAACGGTGAACTCCGTTTTGTTATCTGAGTTCTAGAAAAATTTAGATTTTTAACTCGTACTGTAATGACAAATTACCGTTTTGACCTTTTCATAAAAAAATTAAATTTATTTGAGTTTTACATTCCCTCTCTATTCGTTTCTCTCTCCCTTTTTCTTTCCCTTTGCCGTGTTGTTCGAATGGCCACAGGCTAGGCTATTGATAGCCAAAGCCCATCCCCAATGTCACACGGGTGACATGAGGAAGCTTGCATCATTATGGACAGTTGTCCATATTTTGTCCATATTTTTTTTAAGTCACATGTCAATTCTTGTGGTCTTTTTTTTTTTTTTCAAAAGAGAAATGTCCCTCATATATCCTATATACTATCCATCTATTTTATCATTCGGATACTATGACATTTTTGTTTTTTTCCCAAAATATGACCTATATTACACTTATTTGACTTGTTTTCACATAAAGAATCCATATTTGAGGTCCATTTGTTTATTTTAAATTTTTTAAACACCCTTAATTATATAGAATTATAATTAATGACCTAATTAGCATGTCAATAATTAATTTATATACGGGTTGTCACAACTATAACTAGGAGTGCCCTGCTTTTGTGTGGAGGGTGCTCTATTTTTGCTGTGTTGGGGTGCTATGTTGTTTTGTTCTGGAAGTGCCATTTCTTATACATGTAACTATTATGTTGATGTAATTGGAAGTGTAATGCTGATTTCGTTAATGTAGCAATTTGTTTGCATCCAAAAATATGTCCATAATTATAAGTTGGTTTGTTAGTACAAACCCAAAATGAGAGCAACAAAGAGTACATAAAAGGTTATAAGCCACTTATAGACTCTCATTACAAACCCAAACGAGAGTAACAAATTTATATTGCATATAAGCTTACCAACAAAAAAAAATTAAAGAGAAGCTGCAAATCAGTTATGGGAGCTCATTGATTTTCTCCTCTTGAATGGTCTTTTATCCCTTCGAGTATGAATAATGAAGACATTGCTGGTAGAGATGGTGAACCAATGATTGAACCTTGAAGCTATATGAACAAAAAGGTAAGATATGAGCAAATAAGTTCAATGAAAAAGCAATTCAATGGACTGCCTAAAGATTGACTCTATCCAGTTCAATGAAGGGGTTCAATTGATAATTACCTGTTCAAAGCAAGACATACCTTTCATTGTTCTTCCATGCACTACACTACAAGATTGAATCTCTTCAGCTTGGTTTCTAACAATTTGGCTCACAATAGCTTGGCTTTCTCCTGGCAGTGTAGCAGTGCAAGTCCTCATGTTATGCCCATTTTTACCACATCTTCTATAATTAATTGATAAATGTTCATATTTCCTTAACTTATGTGGCTGTTTTTTTATTAATCTCCTCATCTGGTTCTTTCCTCAATTTTTTTGGCCCACCAGGTTGTCTCATGTTCAATAGAGGAAATATTGGGGTAAGTCCACTTTTAGGCCACATCTTATGAACCTTCTTCTTGGATTGGTATAGGCCCATGAGGTCCTCATTTTGCCCATAGCATGGTGTTGCCTATATTCTAGTTAAGCTTGGTCCCCTCCCTTCATTCCCCTCATTTTCTCCCTGCTCTTCTCTTATGAGATTGCTAGTCTGTAACAGATATAAATGGAGGATATAATAGACCCATTGTTGTTGGTGGGAATGTTTCCCTCCAGGAATGAGAGGAAGGTTAAATCTCACATAAGCCCTTCACCTTTTCTCATGTGGATGGCACATGGTTATAAATCGTGAAAAATGTGCACGATGTTAACGACATCGACTAGTTAAGTGCAAACGTAATACATGAGGGACCAACTTGATGCAATTGAAACATTGAGGACCACAATGAGATAAAATGCATACTTAGGGGACCACAACCGCAATTAACCCTAATAATAATGTCAAATAGAAATTAATTTATTGACATTATTTGCTAACTTATCACAATCATTGGATTAATTATACATCCCAACCAAGAGCAACACTATAGGGACCTTATTTAGGTCCTCATCAAGGACCTAATTCAATACAACCGTTGAATTAGTTATGAGTTTAAATGTTCGATAGAGCTTACTTTCAATCCAATGACTAGATTGAATTAGGTCCTAAGATTAGATCTCCAAATTAGGCATAAATAATATTTTTTTTCTTGGTCAATTGTTAATTCAGTGATTATATCAACACATTATATCAATAATATTAATGTTATTGGGTCATAATTTGAGAGCATAATGCATTGTGACTATTGTATTGATAGTTGAATGCATTTAATGGTGATAATCTAATAGCTATAATCATCATGTCTCTAAATTATATCCTAATAATATTGCTCTCTCAATAGATTAAGTTCAAATAACATTGCTAATAACTGATCGTGCTTGCCAACAAGTCAGTTAACAGGCTTGGGTGTTGATACAGAGAAAATATTGGGCGTAACGGTTACAATTTGTCAGTATTATCATGTGGTGTAACCGCCCAATAATAAACAAACAAATAGTTAAAATATGTATCGCAATTCCAAATAATCAATCCTCCATGTAGAATAGTAACTATCACACACACACACACACACACACACACACACTGCTTATAAATGTCAGTATATGTAACAAAATTTTAATTTTCTATTTCATTCCTAATAATGATAAGTCAATCATACCAAATATATCCTTATTAATGTCATCATTTTTTCTTCCATGTCGTATTAAAACTATTCTTATTATATAGCATTAAGTCTTTAGTCATTCGCTCTACTTATTTTTATGGCTTTAGGTCTTTATTACAATAACAACTCTAATAATTTAAATTACTACATAATACATTTATAGATTAATAACTAGGTTTAGTAAAAATTAATTCTCTGACAAATAGTGTATTTATTCAATTCAATTACACATATAATCTATATTTTTTTTATAAGTTTAACAAAAAAAATATTATTTAAATATATTCATGTACAATACAATTTGACTTTCAAGTTCTTTTGAAATCTTTTATAAATAGAATAGTACTTAAATAAAGTACAATAAAATTTAAATCTCAAAAGATAAACAGAGGTTGAGATCTCTTGAAATTTTATTTTAAAGTTAATCTGACGACTAATATTAACAATCTAAATTTAATAGGAAAAATAAACTCATAACAGTGTATTTGGTGTGACTTTTTGAAAGTGTTTCTATGACTTATAATTTTTCATAAGTATTTAAAAAAAATAGTGTTTGAAATTACCCCACCACCACCCCCACCCCCACTACTATCACCATCGCCACCCCACCATCACCACTACTACCACCACTGCCACTCCACCATCACAACTATACCTCCACCACAAGCACCCTCACCGCCCCACCACCACCACTATTTCCGCCAACCACCATTACTATCATTCACCCCCACTACAATTGGTTCTTAAATTTTTTCTCTCTCCTTTATATTTGTGATTTGATTTTGGGTGTGAATACAAATATATTTATTTTTGACCATTTTTTTTATTACTCTATGTCTTCAGACACGAGCAATAACTAGTCTATATAATAAAGTATAATACAACTCAAATATCAAAAAATAAACAAAATAACTTTTACTTTTCGCGGTTGAGATCTCTTCAAATGTTACTATAAAGTTAATCTGACTATTAATATTAACACCCCAATTTTAAATTAGGGTGACTTTTTAAAAGTATTTTTAGGACTTATAATTTCTTATAAGTACATTTAAAAAAAAAAAGTAGTGTTTGAAATTGTCTCACCACTACCACCTCCAACCCCACCACTCCACTACCATCACCCACCACAATTACCACCACCCCTGCTGCCCCACCCCCACTCCCACCACTACCACCATTGTCGCTGTCATCCCACCACCACCTCTGCCACAATAACCATCACCGTCGTCGCCACCCCACCCCACCACCACACCACATCGTCCCCACCACTATCACCATCACCACCCCTACTGCCCCATCACCACCATCACGGCTGCCTTCACCCTACCACCACCATTACCACCCCAATCGCCCCATGACCACTAGCGCCACCCCACCACCATCGCCATCACCATCACCGCCACTGTCCCATCATCACCCTTACCACCCCCACCCGCTAACCACCACTCCCGTGACTATCACCATTACCACCATCGCACCCATTACCAATTATTACCACTGTCATCAAATACCACCACCTATCACTATCGTCATCTCATTCTCATATTACCACTAATATCATCATTCCACTATTACCACCATCATCCCACTACCACCATCCTTTACCATTAGCACCCACTATCACAATTGTTGCCCTTTATCATAACCCACCACCACCCTTTATGGCCCACCATTTCTGTCAGCCACTGTCACCCACCCCCATCACACCTACCACCACCACTCGTTATCACTCACCAATACCGTCATCCACTGTCACCTATTTCCACCACACCTACCACCACCGCTATTTGCCACTATCAATCATACTATCACCCAAAAACATTCGTCTTTGCTCACCACAACAAATCCACCACTACATCGCCCCACCACCACCACTACCAACTACCATCACCGTCGTCCACCACCGCCATCACCCATGGTTGTTACTACCACCACCATCACCTATGATTGTCACTACCACCATTGTCACCCAAAATCCATCATCATTGTCATCTACAATTGCTACCATTACCATAGTCGTTGTCACTCACCACAACCATCATCGTTTTCCACCATCATTGTTGTCGCCTACCACCATTACCATCTCTCACCCTACTGCAACCGATATTTAAATTCTTTTCTATCTCTTCTATATTTGTGATTTAATTTTGGATGTAAATATAAATGTATTTATTATTGACTTTTTTTTTATTATTCTGTGTCTTTAGGCATGAACAATAACTAATATCTATATATGAAAAACTAAATTATATATATAGGTATCAAATTGGATTTTAAGATTAAACCCTTCCTTATTTTCTTAATGCAAAGGTGCATGATAAGACGTTTACATATAGAGGATGAACAGGCTGAGCCTGTCTGGACAAAGTGTAGATCCTAATCCTAGGGATATACTTTTGTTCACCTCTACGTCCAAATGAAATTTAAAGGGAAGGCAAAAGCAGCATCAGGGAGCTCTTCCAAGAACAATAAGTGGAAGCTGGGGTGCGTGCCTTAGGTGTGGACAGATAGGGCACTACGTGATAGAGTGCACAATAAAAATGCCTCTTGTTAAGGAAGATAATGAGGAGAGGGAGACAGAGGGGGCGCGACACGAGCATACTAAGTTTTTGGAAGTGAAGAGAGCCTGCGATGCGGTGTTTGACTTCTTGCTTTAATAGAGAAAGGACTTGGCATTTCACTCTTTGTTGTGGGGTTGTCACGGATTGGCCGGCCATACGGATAAGGAAACCCAATGAGCTTTTTCTTTGTGGAGGTTTCACATCACATTAGTCATTTCATTCCTTCCGGATAACCTAAAAGAAAAGGTGTAGGCCTACTTAAGAATAGAGAGGGTACTTTTTGATTTTCAAATAGAGGTCTATTACGATGTATACGATGGGATATATCAGAAGAAGAAAACTGGTTCTTCTCTTGAGCCTATTTTGTTTGATTGATCTTGCCACTTAGAACTGGTAAGTAGGTCTGTCTTTCCTCGCGGCCTAAGAGTCGGGTCCTACTCCTCAACCGGTACACAACCCATTACGTTAGTTAAGTTAGGATTTTATCGTCATCTGGTACCTAAATCGCTTCCATTCAATACATAGCATGCATTCAAATCCTTCCTCAGCAGCCTCTTGGTTTGTAAGCAATTAGCGGAAAGGAGAAAAAAATCCATAGAAAGGAAAACCTTTGGCAGTAGTAATCACGGTTAAGGGAAAAATTCAGGAATCTTGCTTGAGTCGAGTATTTTAGAAAGTGATTTAATGAAAAAATATATATATAAATTAATTTTTTGAGATCAAATTTATCATTTAATTTAATTACACAAAATTTATATTTTTATAAATTTGTTTAAAAAATTATTATTTTAATATTCATGTGCACGTTGTGTATTACTAGTATTTTAAAAAGACTTTGGTCCAATGATACTTTTTATCTTATAAAAATTTTGTTTTCTTGAAATTAAGGGTTTAAATTCTCTTCCCCCCTTCTCCCACAAAAAAAAAAGTATTTTAAAAAAATGGGGTTTATTTGACCATTTATTTATTTATTATTTAACAATTACACTACGTAACAATGTTGACTTGGTGTAATTGTTACGCCCAATATTTACTCACCGATACGACGTCGGTATGGAATATCCTTGCCCCCATGACAAATTGCCTTGGCAAGATAAACCCCCTTCGTCAACTAATCAACTCCTTTCTCTCCTCTTCAAGCCTTTTCCCGCGATTCGCATTCAAGAGATAGCTAAATCGATCCAAGAAAAAAGCGACAGCTAGGGTTTAGAAAATCTTGAATTCAGACCTCAGTTATTGTTCAGTCTTCAGTTTTTCTCTCAAAGATTCAAGCTAGGGTTCGTTATTATCATTAATCGCTCAATTAAACCTTCAAATGGCAGTTGAGTGATATCAGGTGCGTATTTATTAAGTTTCTCCCCTTTGTTTCCTCAGTAAATTTTTGTGATTTTTGTCTAATTTCTCCTATTAAATTTCGTGTTTATCTTTCATATGCTTGGATTGTATGGAGTTGTTGAAATTATACCTTTTTTTTAGTGTTCTCTTGCTCTGCAACATTTTCCTATGGATCTGTTTGTTCCTGTTATTGTACTGAGATTTTTTCTTTCTTAGATGTTAAAAAATCCATCTCCTCCTCCCAATATATATATATATATATAAATATTTTTTATTTTTTTTGTTTGAATCGACAATGTGTATTCTCCAAGCTCTGAGAAATATGTAAAACTGCAGCTGGTATTTATTTATGTATTAATTTGGGAAGACAATGTAAACATGAAAAAGTTACCCGTAAATAAGTAGATAGCGCAAAGGTTACGGGAATCTGTTTAGTGATAAATATCTAATCGCCAAAATTATAATTCAACATAAGCGTTTGAGGTAAATTAGCAATCACCAATTTCACTACTTGTCTACCACTGAGGTTAGGGATATGAGTTATATGCATAGTTTGTCGGTAAAGTGGGAAAGAATTGGGGAATCTTTTCATTATGAAGGAGCAAATCTACAACGGTATAATTTATCATAATAGCTGTTAGGGTTGGTACTCAAGCCAAGCTTGAATATTTTTTAAAGCTCGTTTATGTGTAAATAGTCAAACGAGCCAGCTCGTTTATGTGTAAATTCAACTTGATTTAGGCTTGCAAACAGCTCGATTACCAGCCCTAATAGCATGAGTTAGGGGCCGTTTGATAACACAGTTAAGACTTAAAACTGAATATTTTAAGTATTAAATAAATTAAACCCCGTTTAATAACCTAAAACTCATACTACTTAATATTTTAATTATTTCTTAAAAATAGGCTAAAATTTTAAGCTGCAAACCTATAGTTATCAAAATCGTACGATTTACTATTTGATTCGTACAAATCAGTTCAATATAGGTATAAAATGATGCGTATCTTACATGAGAATTATGTTAGAGTTGAATCGCACTTGAATAATACGATTCGATTCGTATCGCATGAATTGCACGATTCAATTATTTTTTTAAAAACCCAAATTTTTGGCAAAACAACGTCGTTTTATCCATTAAATAGTAAAACGAGGTCATTTTGTTTGCAAAGGAATTCATGCCGTCATAAAAACTCAATCTCTTTGCTCTTTTTTCTCTCTGACATCATATAAAGTTCATCTTGCATTGTCTAAAGGTAAAGGTCACTACTAACGTTCTCGCATCATTGATTAATTTTTGTTCTCAATTCTTTTATGGGTAGTTTATTATGTTTTAATTTTTTTCTCAAAATAGTGATCTGCATATTTTCTCCTAATTAATTTTTTTATTTGTTCTTTTTTCATTCATATTTGTAATGTAATTTATACTAAGTATCACTATTTTGGTTGTTGAATAGGCATAGTTCTTTAAAGAATTTTTTTTTTCAAGTTGTTGAATTAAAAAATGGTTAAACAAAAACTAAAAATGAAATAAAAGACTAACGTTTTTCTATTTAGACGACGTGATTATGTCAATTGATTATTTTTAAAATGCAATAATACTAAATATTCAATATTTTATCTATTTTAAACATGTAGTATTATTTTTTATTTTTGTTCAAATTTTATGTCGTATCTTACGATTCACGATTCGATACGATTTGCAATTCTCAAGTTTAGGATTCCGATTTACGATACGAATTGCGATTTGACAACTATGAGCAAGTCACCTATTTATCACTTAATGTTAAGAATGTTAGTTAGTAAAAATTTTATCAATTTCTTATAATGGACAAATATATCTTCACCACTATTATGTCATTGTCACCAACACCAACATTATCACCATCACAACCAACACCATTGTGCCACTATCACCACCACCATCGCTGTCACCACCACTACCATTGTGCCATCGCCACCACCATTGCTGCCATCATTTTCATCACCAATACCACTACCATTGTGTCCCTGCTATCACCACCACCGCTATCGTCTTCGCCGCCACCACCACTATCGTCACCATCGCCACTAAAATTTGTGTCGCCACCACCACTACCACCATTGTTGTTACCACCACCATTGTTGTTACCATTGTCGCCACCACCACCACCGTCACAACTACTGTGTTGCCATCACCACCATTACCACTATGTCACAGCCACCACCACCACTGTGCCGCTGCGACCACTACTACCACTGTCGCCGCCACCGCCACCACCACCATTGTGTTGCTGCCTCTACCACCATCGTCACCATCATCACTACCACCACCATTGTGATGGTGGTGATAGGAATAAGGCAGTTGTGGAGAGATGGTTAAAGAGAAGGGCAAAAATAGAATAATAATAATTTTCAGACTTCAGTTCCTTATATTTGTCAAACAATTTGATTAAACTCAATACTTAAATTTCAGTTGATACAAAACGAGCACTGAAAATTCAGCATTCAGTTTTCAGTGTTCAGCTTTTAGTTTTATCAAACACCACCTTAGTCTAATAATCTCTTGATTTTCGGACATATGCTACTACTAAAGTTATGGTTTTTGTTGTGACCTGAAAGAAAATGGTTTACTGTGAATCAGTGATAGATATGGATATGTAGTTAAGTACATAAGTTTATATAAGGCAGGCATCTACGATTCTGTATACTACACAGAACAAACACCATGTATGTGCCCTCTAGGCTCTAGTCTCTACATAATGTTAGCCTTGGTACCTTTTAGGGATCATTGGCACTGCGTAAGTGAGATATGTAATTGCCAATTTGGTGGGTTGAATTTATGATATTGTCCTTTTTAGATGGTGTTTGTTCTTTGTGATAGTTCATTAACTAAAGCATCAGATGGTAAACACCAATAAGATCCTTGCATGTTATTCAATTGGGGGTTAGTTAGAATTTTAGATTAGAGCCATAAGTGAAATTGTGGACTTACAGCAATAGGCAGTTAGTCAAACATTGGATTTTTGGGAGACAAAATAAAATTTTCCCCCTGCACACATGAATTTACTTATGAGAGTTAGTTTTGGGGAGCTTGGCAATCAAGGTTAAGGACTAGACAAGTTGGAAGCTTCGTGCGGATTGTAATTTGTTTGTTTTGTTTTCGTAGGCTTGGTTTAGTTTGGACTGCTTGTCCAAACTTTATGCAAGTCTAGGATTTTGTAATTTCCTTTTTTATCAAAAAAATTTTGTTTCTTATTGAAAAAGGTTAAGGACTAGACATATGATGTTTCTACCCTAAAAATGCATGGTGCCTAAACATTAGTATATATCAATCATTCATAATAATATTTATATTTTTTTGGTTATTAAAAAGGGTAGGGAACCCTATGTGGAGCCCGGCTCGCGTGACCATTGCAGCCTTCACACAGTGTGGAAGCCCATCAAATCATAACGTTGTGTACATGAAATCATTTATCCATCACCTAGAGGCTTTCCGGTTTGAATTTGACTTGGAGTTGTTTTGACACTTTAAATCTATTACTTCATGTCAAACTTTACTTGGTTGGAAATTGTAGTGTATCTAAGATGAGGAACACAATTGGCATCCTTGGTATTCTGGTCACGTTGTGTGGGATGTTGCCAAATACTAATCAGATATTGCAAAGGGTATTTCTTGTGATGATGTGGTAATTAGGTTAGTTCAATGATTGCATGACAATAAGCATGTGGTGACCGTGATTGGGACTTTCTTAATATGGGTTTGCGTTTCAATTGATTGAGAATGTTTATCATAACCATACCTAGTTCGTATAAGTGTGGAGCATAAATTACTCGTACATGTTTGAGGCGATAAATAGAAAGGTTTCTCATGGTTTGTATAGATAAAAATTACTATATTCGTTAAGTTGAATCTGGATGTCTGTTTACATTTCTATTGCAAAGGGAGAGTTTGGTGCCATTTATTAATGGTCACATGTTGAATTTCGTATGTTACACTTAGAAGCTTAACAGATGCACGTGGGATTATTGTTTTTTCATTTTTTTGGTGATAAGATCACATGTACTGGCCAACTTCATTGATTTAACTGTTATTGATCACATTGAATAGTACACTGTAAGCTATCCATATCTACATATCACTAAATTGGTTTCTCATAGTTTGTATAGATAAAAATTACTATATTCGTTAAGTTGAATCTGGATGTCTGTTTACATTTCTATTGCAAAGGGAGAGTTTGGTGCCATTTATTAATGGTCACATGTTGAATTTCGTATGTTACACTTAGAAGCTTAATAGATGCACGTGGGATTATTGTTTTTTCATTTTTTTGGTGATAAGATCACATGTACTGGCCAACTTCATTGATTTAAATGTTATTGATCACATTGAATAGTACACTGTAAGCTATCCATATCTACATATCACTAAATTATCTCTTGTCGGCGTTCTTAAATTCTTTTTGCTAGTTCAATGAGAAATAAATAAGAAATGGAGAAGACTTGCGAAGAGGATGACATAGAGTCTTCTATGACTGGAGTGTCTGAGTTGCTTGGAGAACCTGCTATTGTTATTAATGGGTTGCCTCCCATGTCTTCAAGTGATAGCACTCTTGTCCCCTGTGGTATTGCCAATGGTACAGAATCACACAAATACAGAGGTTTTGGTGAATGGTTGGAAGGAAGAGAAATTCGGAAATTGTTCGGAGGGCAGTTCTATAATGGTAAAGTGTTTGAGTTCGATAAGAAATCAGGTTGGTACAGGGTGTTATATGAAGATGGTGACTTTGAAGATCTTGAGTGGCATGAGTTGGAAGAACTGCTTCTGCCCCTGGATATTACAGTTTCATTGAAAACATTAGCATTGAAGATCATCAAAAAGAGGCAGAAACTTGTGCAAAAATCAGGGAAAAATGTGGCTAGATCGATAAGTATCCGAGCCAAACATATGGGAGGTAGGGGAAAGACCATGGATGTGCTAGGAGAAGCTTCATTAACGAAGTCCACTATGGATGTGCTTGGAGAAGCTTCATTAGAAAAGTCCACCATGAATGTGTTTGGAGTAACTTCATTACCTAAGTCCAATGGTTCTTAAAAGGCAAGTGAGAATATGCGGTGCTGGAGGACCAACGAGTGAAATCTGAAGTCATGGCAAGGATTAGTAGAAACCTTGATAGGGACAGTAAAGTTGGTAGGTGAACTTGCAATTCCGAATTAATGTGGGCATCCAAATAATCTTTGTTCTGCATAATTTTTCCTTGTAGTAAATTAATAGTGTTTTTTTTTTTTTGCTGAAGGTAATTATATTATTAATGTTAGCTGACTTGTCAAATGGTCTTAAGTTCAACTGACTTGTCAAGTCGTGTCACATAGATCAGTATTGCCTAAAGACTTCCTATGTGGCTTGGAGGCAGTCCTATCTGACAGGCACAGCCCATTGTTTTTCAGCAGTCAATGGGGAGGCTGTATAGTGCATACTAATACATACAGATATTCAAAAGCCTTACAAAACGGAATGGTTTATTTATTAGATTTACATTGATATGAATTTGAATTCGATTTTGTTTTTATGATCCATATCTGAATTCGTAAAAATCGGGTATCCGATCCTAATAACTAAATTAAAGTTGATTTTAACATATTCAATACAATTTTATCAAATAATCACTAAAATGGTCCCAAAAAAATCACTAAGTTACATAACATATTCATATAAAATTTATTTCCAAATCCAATCAGATATTGATAATTATAAATTTAAATCCATGAAATATAAAATAATGAATTTTGGATTCGAATTAAGTAAGCTGATTAGCAGTATTTAAGTAAGCTGATTAGCAGTATTTAAGTAAGCTGATTAGCAGTATTGATGGAGAATCTAAAGCCTATTGTTGATCAAAGGAAAGGACCCACCAACCCAATTATAGGCATCTCACAAAGAACGCATGTCAGTGGGGTTTCAAGAGCATTTTGTCTTCTCTGGGGAAGGTGCTTTGTGTCATTCATATGCGTCTGAATACACCTCCATTCGGATGCTGATTGTCATATTCCCCCCCGATCTTTCAATTTTGCCTTTTTTTTTTTTGAGGGCGTGGGGGGTAAGATAAGGTGGGAGGAGAGGAAGAGAGACGTGGTTTTGTCCTACAAAATTTGTCAATCATTTGTCTAAATTTGTCAAAAATCTCCGTTCAATTTTTTAATTGATTGCCTCTAATATAGATATACAAGCAATTGCTCGTACTTAAAGACACTGTGTTACTCATAAATTAGTTACAAATATTTGCTCATACATAAATGTAAAGTAAAATACAACATTGTAGTAAATAACTAATACAATGAGTCCGCTAATATTTTTTATAACATTAACCTACATACAAAATTATGTTAATTGTTACACCACGAAAATTATGTTATAACTACTTAAACATAATAATTCAAACATCTAAAAAATTATATCAGTTGACAATATTCAATGTTCTGTTTTTTATTCAAAATCCACGATTTTAACATTCATAATCAGCTTCATCTAAATAATAACATAATTCATAACTAAAAGAATGAAAATTAAAACAATACTCTCACAAATAAACTAAGTCTACAAATGTTGTCTAATGATTAAATATAATTATAAAAAATTCAACCGACTTTCAAAAGATACAACTTGACTGTTGAATTTGTATGATTCGAATTTATAATAGTGTTTTTAATTTTATATCATTTTTCTCGATTATTTATATTTTTAGTATATTTTCTTAAACTAAACGTTATTTAGTATTTGATTATTTAGTAAAGATTGTTGCTTTGTGTTGTTCACTAAATATTAAATTTGTAAAATTCATGTTCATAGTATTGTTTATAATTTTATATCGTTTCTCTCGCTTGTAATTTTGTATCATTTTTCTCGGATATTTAGATTTAAATTATTTAGTAAATATTGTTACTTTGTATTGTTCACAAAATGTTGAATTTGTATAATTCGTGTTTGTATTTGAATTTAATCTTGTATATTTTAAATGTTAACCATACTTTATTTAATATATTTCTTAATATCTGAGTTGTCCAATAACTTGAAATTAATATCGTATATTTTACATGTTAATCATATTTTTTTTGTTAAATTAAATTTTTGTAATTTATGCTTTTTTTTTATTAATTATGGAAAAAATAAAATTGACTATTGAATTTGTATGATTTGAGTTTATAGTAGTGCTTTTAATTTTATATCATTCTTGTCGGTTATTTATATTTTTAGTATATTTTCTTAAACTAAACATTGTTTAGTATTAGATTATTTAGTAAAGATTGTTATTTCATGTTGTTTACTAAATATTGAATTTATATGATTCTTGTTCATAGTTTTGCTTATAATTTTGTATCGTTTCTCTACTTGTAATTTTGAATCATTTTTCTCGGGTATTTAGATTTAGATTATTTAGTAAATATTGTTACTTTGTATTGCTCACTAAATATTGAATTTGTATAATTCGTTTTTGTATATGAATTTAATCTTTTATATTTTAAATGTTACACATATTTTTTTAATAGATCTCTTGATATCTGAGTTGTCCAATAACTTGAATTTAATCTTGTATATTTTACATGTTAAGCATATTTTCTTAGTTAAATTAGATTTTTTGAATGTTATATTTTTTTTATTGATTATGGAAAAAAAAATGACTATTGAATTTGTATAATTCGTATTTATAGTATTGTTTGAATGAAAGAGAGAGATATAAAAGAATATTTTTTGTGACATATACTATCTATCTAATATTTATTACATAATTTTCCTTAAGAGAGAGATACAAAAGAATATTTTCGTAATGTACTATCTCTCTCTGTGATGTATGCTATCTATCTATAGAGAGATATAATATTTGCTTGAATTAGACACTCTAATATTTTTGTCATATTTTTGTGAGATATAAAGACAGATACAAAGAAAACAATTGTGAAAAATTGATACTTTTGTGAATTGAGCATGAGAGAAAGATACAGAGGAATGAGAGAGAGAGAGAGAGAGAGAGAGAGAGAGAGAGAGATTTGCTTGATCTAAGGAAAAGATTTGAGAAAATTAAATTTTGGAATATCAATTTTGGAAATTATAAATTTTGAGTAGCAGAAATATTTCAAAAGAGTTAATGTGCTACGTCGGAGTAAAACGATTTGAGACATCAATAGTTTGAGACAGTTTGAGATAACACAGTCTATTGGATAATGACTTTTCTAGTTACGAAACGATTTGAGCCGCTCTTTGTCTCCAAAATAAAAAATCGTTATATTTTATTGTATAAATATTTATTTAATAAAATAGAACGATTTTGAATTCAAGAGACACAAAAAGGTTCAGATCGTTTCGAGATCAAAAAAGCATCATCCAACGATCGACTATATTTCAAATTGTCTCAAATTATTGACGTCTCAGATCGTTTTGATCCGATGTACTATATTAGTTCTTGAAAATTTTTTGCCGCTCAAAACTTTTAGTTTCCAATATTAACATCCCTAAATTTAATTCTCCAACTCAATCAAATCCGACTATTAAGCGATCTCTCATTCCTCAACTTTGTGTCCCTCTCTCTCTCTAAAATACAGATTACATCTCTTATCATTATTTCTTATGTTAAGCGATCATTTTCTATACTGAGACATTGACTGTCCCTCGCACTCTCATCTTTCATGATTCTCTTTTCAAATTGAGACACATGTCTCCCAAAATTCTATCATAATGCAGCTACTCTTCATCTTTATGTTCATATTACACACACATATTTATTGTACATATATAGATAGTATAAAGATCAAAGATATACTATATCTACATATTATATATTAGGAAAAGTTTCATCTAAACATCATGTAGTTGAATCTAAATTCAATGACAACCCCTATAATAATAACGTTTGTCTATGTCAGTAGATAAAATAATGATTTAACTAAATATTTTATGAAAATACTAAAATTATTCTTTATTATATAAATAGACTAAAATGTCATTAATTGTTTCCCTATTATATTTGCCCTAGCTGCCCAACAAACGTAATTTCATTTATTATATTATCCTAGTGAGTTTTTTATTTTAAAATGTCGTATTATAACTTTGTTATAATATTAGTCATCATATTATCACTCATTTGGTTACATAATCAAGTTTTTATATTTTTTTATCATAATAATTTTTATAGTTAAACATGATTTTTTTATAATAAAAATTACAATTGATAAAGTCAATGTCAAAATCTCATCAATTTCTAATTCCTCTGCTATCATTTGTCCTCCACAACAGCGCTCGACCGATCCACACACATCATACTTCATATATAAAATTTAAAATTATTTGATAAAATTTATTATTAATTGAATAAATTTGATCTTAATTTTGATAAATTTAAATATTAATTTATTTTTAATTTGAAAAAATTAAATATTAATTTGATTGAATTTAATGTTAATTAAATAAATTGAATGTTGTTTTAATAAAACTAAATGTTCATTTGGTGTTAAATTAAAGAAATGACATTAATTTGATAAGGTTAAATTTTAAATTAATGGAATTTAATAAATTAAATAGTTTAATTTAGTAAAATTGAATTTCAATTTGATGTTGATTTGATAAAAATAAAAAATAACTTAATATTAAATTAATATAACTAAATGCTAATTTGATAAAATTAAATATCAATTTTTTGTTGATTTGATGAGATGACATGTTAATTTAGTTTAAATTAAATAAAAAAAATTAATTTGATATAATTGAATATTAAATTGATCAAAATAAAGGCTAATATAATAAAACTAAAAGAGAGTGTATTGAAATTTCAAAATCAAGAAAGGGTGTTGTTAAAGTTAGGTTTATTTACAGGGGGGTTGTTAAAGTTAGGTTTATTTATAAAAGGTGTGGATAAAATTTACCCTATAAAATACTCGGGGATATTTCTATAAATCAACTATTGTCATTAACGGTGTAACTTGACAATCTCTAACGAGGAGTGACAGTGAAATTTTAAAATCGGAAGGAGGTGTCATTTAATTTAGACCTAACTACAGGGGATCTGAATAAAATTTTCCCTTATATCTATACAAATCTATATAATAAAACATGCAGGAAATTGAATTTTATCCCCTATACATTTTTCACCCCCAAAATCATCACATCACTCATTTCTATCACATGTTCAACTATTTAATATTTAATTAATTTATAATTTAACATAATTTTTATTTCAGATATTATCTATACACGATAGTATAGATTTGTTAAAAAAATTATCGAATTACATATTTTGAGAAAATTTTGTCAATATTTTTAAGAAAATAATGGGTAAAAATAAATTTTAAATGATTTAATCAAACAAATGAAAGAAAGAAAAAATATTATTTAATATAGTGATATCGATTTTTAGGACTCAAATTTTTGTTCTATCGTGCTTTCAGGCACGAATTATGACTAGTATATATATATATGATAATCTATAAGGTAGAGGGGTAGATAAAATTTCTTTTTATCAAATTTGAATTTCATTTCTTTCAAATTATACTAGGAAAATATATTCAAAGTGTTTCTCTCTCTCCCTCTTTTTTTTAACAGAAATTCAACATATTTTAATACAGTATAAACATGTCAATAGTAGAAACGAAAAGAATATCAATTTTTTTATAGGATACAAGTTTAACTTCTTTCGGGTTGTAATCGAATTGACTATACATAATTAAAATTAAAATATATTATTAACGCATTATCTTATTTGTTACATACCACCTCTTTCATTCATTTCTTATGGACCATAGATATCAATTATACATATGAAAAATACAAGAATATATTAAGAGGTAGTACACAGAAATCAAGATCTCACCAAATCAAGCTGACACTCTATGTTAATATTTTTTTTCTTATTATTTTCTTTTTCTAAGTGACTAAATATTGTATAAGCTGACATATGAATTTGGAATTATTATTATTATTATTTTGTTTTTGGTCAAGGAATTTGGAATTACTTGAATGTCAATAATGTCCGTATCATGGAGAATCTTTGCATAATTTCAAAGAAGCTGACGTGGTGAGAGAGAGAGAGAGAGAGAGAGAGAGAATCCAATTCTGTGTCCCGCACGGGCAACGTGCTTATCAAAGTATTAGTGGCTTATCACAACTCAGACAGGTTCCGTTCAGCTCACATGATTTCTGAATCTCACCTCCCAAATAATATCTTATTTCTGAGGAGTAGGACATGGGAAAATTACAATTCCTTCCCTATGGGCTCTCACAAATTGTATGGTTAATCTTGTAGCTTTCGAAATTACACTACAGCCCTATCTACCGAACATCACTGCCCTCTCACCTATCCACGAAACAACACAACCAAGATACACACACACACACACTCGCACACACTTACTACAGTGTGCAAGGTCCGATAAAAAACCTCAGACTCATGCACCACCAATTGTTGCTTCTCTATGTTGTTTGCCTCGTTTATATTTTGGCCTCGTTATCTATCTATCTCTCTTGTCTATGCTAGTTTATACAAATTTCTGCATTTGGAGGTTTGTGTTGGTGGTTCTGTTGACAGCAGTCAAGTTTGTTTTAGGGTACGGTTTGGATTTGGTTAGCCAAGTTTAGGTCATGAGTTTACTCAAAAAGGGAAAATTGGATATTTTGTGAAGAATGATGGATGATGTCAGCTATTTTAGTTGTTAACCTGACTGTTCACTAACGCATGGGAAACCGTAAAGTATAAATGCAAACTAGAAGAGAGATACAGTATAATTATAGAAACTATGATGATATCTCCATAATTTGAGTTAACCAGAAAGGGGCCTGAGTGTAATTCTTTCTATTATTATAAAAACAATACATAGAATATGATTTTAATCATGTTCATCTCAGAATGGCATGTCAAAGTCAGTTGGGTTTGAATATTCTTGAGATTAGATTATTGTGTTCAAAAGTTATTTTGGCCACTCACTGGCTGGTTGTTTTCTAAGAAAAGTGGGTAAATGCTCAAACTTCAGATACTATCTTGAACATTATTTTACTGTTTTTTTAACCTTTTTTAATTGAAACACTGTTTGCTGGTATATTTGCCTTTGGATTTGTGTCATTGGTGAATATGGCATATTCCGTGGTATCTTTGGATTAATTTATACATATTTTGAATATTTTTTTTTTATTTTGATCAAAGACAGACCATATCTATGTTAAGGCTAGAAAATTCAGCAAAGATAAATTCTTCGTGACCCTAAAAGAATTTTCAAATTTTGAATTTAAGACGTCTAAAAAGCCAGTTGCATCTGGTGTCTCCCTAACAAGATAAGGTCCAGTAAGTGCCATTCTCACACTAAACTGTGCAAATAAAACTATGCAAACGCCATTACCATATAAAATTTTCTAACTCATTTCACATGTTAAAGGAATATTGGATGGAAATTGAGGAGGGTAAATTTGACTTTCTTTTCAGATATTTTTCTCAAACGATCAACAGACAATTTATAGCATCAACATGTATAAACTATATTTTATTATGGTTGCATTTTAGGACTCGTGGGATATATACAAGATTTACATCCTTTTAAAGATGTCCCGCCCTCCCAGCAAATCTGGGGCGGATTCGCATGGGGATCCACTTGCCCCTCACTTTTAGGCCGTTTCTGATAAAAAATTATAAAATTATTTAATGTAATATATTTGCCCTTACTAAATTTTAAAAATTTTAATAATGGTTCTAGTCTTTTTTTTTCTAATAAATTAGTGGTCTACTAACCCTCTAAAATAAATATTTTATTTTTGAATTGAGTAATTCAAATGTAACTATCCTGATCTATTTATATATTGATCAAAAGACAATATTTCTCTTGTGTTATTTTTTAAGAATAATTTGTAGTTTTTATTTACTATTTTTTAGTAATATTAGTCTATAACCCAATAAAATATAATTGCATATAAAAGACAAAAGGTTTTAATGCAAAAATATATTTCAAAAAAGAAATTTATCCATAAGATAGATGATGATTTCTACTAAAATTTGTAATTAAATGAAAAAATGATTTTACTACGGACTTATAATTATGTGCATTCATAAAAAATTAGTGAAAAATTAATTTATATTTAATTAATATACAAAATTTTAGAGATTTTAAAGAATGTTATATTTTATTAAAATATATAATTGCATTAAAATATAGTAAAAAAATTATTTAGTGTTTTTTGTTTAGATTTTGTTTCGCCTAAATAAAAATTAAATTTACTATTTCATAATAATTTTGTCTTGAATCTTAATTTTTTGTCATTCTTGAACTTAATTGTTTTGTATTAACTAGTAAATTATTTTCAATTATATTTCACCCTTCTCGTAGATATTCCTCATTCGGCTTCTACCCCAAATCATTGCGGCATAACCACCGGCCCCCACCCACAACTGTAGCATCCCCACTCCAACCAATTCAGTCCACCTCCACCACATAATTTGCATATTAAAATATATTATTTTTAGAGAGAAAAAGAGTAAGTGAGTTGTTGAGGAGAAATAATTGAGATTTACTTGTTAAAGTTAAGAATAAGAAAACGGGAATTATGGAATAACAATTTATCGGATTTTATCCCTGCATATTTTTTTTCTAAAAAATTACATCACCTATTTTTATCACCTGTTCAATCATTTAATTTGTAATTTAACACATTTTTTATTTGAGACATTATCCATATACGATAGTGTACATATGTTGAGAAATTTTTTTAAAATTACATATTTTGAAAAAAATTTGTTAATATTTATAAGAAAATTTGAAAGAAAAGAAATAATTATTTAATATAATAAAATCAATTTTTTAGGTGCCTGAATTTTAAATTTACTGTACTCTTAGATACGGATCATTAGGTCTGTTAATCGAACGAGCCCGAGTCGAGTTACAGCCGAGCTTGAAAAACTTGTTTCTTAATCGAGTTTTAAAAATTATTCAAGTTCGAGCTTGAACAAACCGAATCTGAGTCTAGCCCAAGTTGAACCCGAGTATTTGCATATAAACGAGCCGAACTTGTCGAGTTTGAGCCGAACTTGTAGGACTTGTTTTCTAAATAAGCCTAAAAACTTGTTCAAGTTCAGACTCGTTTAGAAAACAAACCGAGCCTGAACGAGTCGAATCTGAGTCGAACTCAAGCCAAGCTTGAATAGTTCAGTTTGATTAACAGCCCAAAGGATCATGACTAATTATTAGGAGAAAGGCTACGGTATTGAAGGAGGTACCGTACCAAAAGTTATAACAATTTTAAATTAAGTTACAACTTCTTTAAAATATAAATTACAATTTAAAAAGAAGAAGTTACAACTGTTTAGGAGAAGTCTAACATCGATACATGAAATTTGGAACTTTTTTGAGTGTTACGGCCACTCACCTCCCGCCAATCTCCTACAATAATTGGTGCGACATTGATGATACCGCATCACTATTTTATTCAATATTTATTTAAAGATATTATGTAATACTAAAAATTGAATATTAATTATATAATTTTTATATTTTAAATAATAATTTTTTTAATTATAAGATTTAAAATTGAAGTAAATATATAAAAAAATAAAGAGAGATAAGAGAGTAAAGAAATAGATAAGTGGCCGTATATAATATATCCAAGCTTAGAATAAGAAATCCTTAACAAAGTGCTACGGCCACTCACCTTTTCTCAACCACAACAAATTTTGCGCGTGTATTACCATTACATCCCTCCAAACTAACACTGTAATTGATTGATGATATCCTCTCACGTGATATGGATGATGTTGTATTATTGTTATATTCATTATTTACTCTCGGTGTGTTTAATTTGGATGAATCAATTTAAAATTAGTTTGAGCATAATATAAAATTATTAACAATAATTTTGTATTTGAAAATACTCTGCAATACTAAAAATTGAATAATAATCATATAATATTTATATTTTAAATTGTAATTTATTTTTTTAATAATGTAATTTAAAATTAAAATGAATATAAAAAAAAAAGAAAGAGAGATGTGAGAAAGTGAGAGAGGGGTAAATATGGATTAATGGACTTAAGTGCGTAAAGTTGAGTTGTTTGACGTTGTGACTCGTGTAGAGAAAATGAAGTTTTCTAGGTGAAAAAAATTTAGGACTTAGGGAGGCCGGTACCTCCTAAAAAATTTATTTGGACAAAAATCCTCTTTTTAAAATAATTGGGATGAAAGAACATCCGATAAAAACCCTTGTTTACACGAGGAAGACGAAGAGACCATCCATTGGAAAATCGTTTGTTGCAAGAAAAAAAAAAACTTCATTGTTGTTACAGTCGTACACATTGATTTTGGTTTTTGGGAATCTTTTTCGCCGGAAATCTGTGCGGTACTTCGCCGAAATATTCGAGTTCCTCTTTTCTAACGGTATGAATTTTTGCTATACTTTTTTTTTATTATTATTTGACAAATCCCCAAAATAGAAAGAGATAAGCCCTAATTTGGTTGAAAAAATTAGTTTTGGGAAGCTTTTTTGCCAGAATTCTGTGCGGTACTTCGCCGGAATATTCGAGTTCCACTTTTCTAACGGTATGAATTTTTACTATACTTTTTTTTTATTACTTGAAAAATCCCCAAAATAGAAAGAGATAAGCCCTAATTTGGTTGAAAAAATTAGTTTTGATTTATTTTGCCAATATTTTAGTTTGGATTCAATGGATCATCTCAAACAGTAACAAAATCACATATATCAAAATTTTGCTTGCTTTAAAAATAAAAAAACATAAAATACACGGCCCTAATTTTAGTGAAATTTTCTATAAAAGTTATTTTTAATGTGAAATACATTCGTTTTAAATGAATTATAGTTTTAGTATTTGTAGCCATGATGTTACTGTTTGGTGAATCTCTATTAATAATTCGATACTTTTCGACTTTGATTTTGGTTTGTGGATAATCGGCTATTTGACATTTTTTATTTCTCATTAGTGTTAAATTTGCTTGTTAATGTGAAATGCAGTTGTTTTTCCATGAATTTTATCAATTTCAGCAACTCTTTGTCATTGTGTTACTATACGGTGAATCTCTTTTGAGAATTCAAAGATATTCGACGTACATTTTTGTATTATTGAAAAGTAGTTATTTAATTTTTTTTTTGTATGGAAAATCAAAAAACATAAAATTTGTAGCCTGATTTTAGTGAGAATGATATTAGATTTGCTTATTAATGTTAAATACATTTGTGTTCCATGAAATATAAGAGTTCCATAAAAATGTACAAATGTTGTTACTGTAATCTGTATCTCTTTTTTAGATTTCAAAACTATTTGACGTTGATTGTAGTTACTGTATGGTGTATCTCTTTTGAGAATTCCATGAAACTATTGATTTCTCAACTGTTTAACGTTGATTTCAGTTACTGTATGATGTATCTCTTTTGAGAATTTCTTGAAATTGTTGATTTCTCAACTGTTTGATGTTCATTTCAGTTACTGCATGGTGTATCTCTTTTGAGAATTCCTTGAAATTGTTGATTTCTCAACTGTTTGATGTTGATTTCAGTTACCGTATGGTGTATCTCTTTTAAAAATTCTATGAAACTGTTGATTTCTCAATTGTTTGACGATGTTTTCAATCACTATATGGTATATTTCTTTTGATAAATTGAAACTATATGGTGTATGGTGTTTCTGTATGGTGTATCTATTTCGATAATTCAAATATATTCAACATAGATTTGAGTGTTTTAGATTTTTAGGTTTTACATTAGTTTAAAAATTCAAAAACCTAAAATGCATAATCATAAATTTAGTGAGAATGACTTTAGTTTTTTTTCTTAAAGTTAAATACATTCGATTTTCATAAATTATATGAGTTTCACAAAACTCTATGCATTGTGTTACTGCATGATGTATCTCTTTTGAGAATTTGAAGCTCTTTGATGTACAAAATCACATAATTTGAATAGTTTATTTCTTTAAAATTCTGAAAACATAAACTCTTCGATGTTAATTTTGGTTTTAGTTATTGTAATATAGTTACAGTATACCGTGACACTACACAGGCAAATGACAAAAACAAGGTCCTCGTCAGCAAAAAAATATGAGTTAAAGCGCAAGGAAACAGTAGGAGAACAAAAATCTGAACAACATCAGAATGTGGATAAATATGATCCACAATATAGATCTAATATGATTGCTATTATACGGGCAATGGATGAAATTATTTTCAATGAAGAGCACAAGAGAACGTTGAAGAAGACCCGATTTTAGTTGTTATTTCAGAGCATTGTAGACAAACATGTTGACAAAAACTGGTGCAGAAAAAGTGACAACATTATCCTTGAGATAATTTTATATTTCAATGCCAACACTTCCAGATTTTGTATAGGGGCTGAAGAAGTAAAAATGCGGAGAAATGATTTGAGTTTGATAATTGGTATTCAAGACGGTTTCGAGAAAATTGACTCAACATTAAATGACAAGGTGTTGACTCCATTTGTTGAACGGAGATTTAAAAATGATGAAAGGTTGACGACACCAATTATAAAGAGTAGACTTATCCAAGCATCAAGGGGAAGCACAGGAAATGATTTCGATGATATTACTAGGTTACTGTGTCTTTACTTGTTAGTCATAGTTTTTTTTTGTCACGATGGGGCACGCACTAAGCTGGGGATATATTCCATACATAGAGGATTTGGATGACATTAGAAAATATAACTGGTCTCAATACTCAATGCACTGATTTTATCCCTTACAAAAAAAAAAGAGACACCTGACACAGTCACTAGATGCATCCTTGTAATACTGGTTAGTGTTTTAAATAAAAGTCGTCTGTTCAATTTAATGAGTTGTTATTTTATAAATATCACACATTTGTGTTAATGTTGTATTTGAATTTTACAGTTTTGGATCTGCGAGCACACTTCAATTATCAAACCAGATTGCTCAAAAAAAAAATTCTAAGGTTTCTCAAATGGAACTTAACACTCTTGACCTTGGCAATCAAACAAAAAAAATTGGCAAAAATCAAGGCCAAAGATGTAAGTTTCAGTATTTGTTTACGATTAAAATCTAAGAATATCAAATGTTTAAAAAATCTATTGTTATTGTTGATGTCGTTCTTTGTTTACAGTGATGAAGAAAAAATTGAAGAGAACAAAAGAAGAAAAATTGTTTATCAAATCGCGAGGGATTACAAAGGAAGAGGGAAAAGATGTTGATGGAATTGAGAGGAATGAAATTGTTGAAGGAAAAAAAAAGAACCTATTTGATCATAAGGGTAATGAGCTTGATGATGAAGAAAAACATGTTGATTATGATGCAGGGGATAATACGACAGAAGAGAAGCAGCAAATGAGGCCATCAGATGCTCTTGTTGATGTGATTCTCAGTGACCCAACAGAGAAACGATCATCTGAACAGTTTGTTTGTAACGAAGATGAAAAAGAGAAAATCATGAAAGAAAGAGATGAAGCTATGAGACTTGTTTTTGAGATGAGGCAGAAAGATCGAGCAAGGATAGTAAAAATGAGAAGCTATCAAAGGATAATGAAATTCTTAGAACAATCATACAAAATATTGTCAGCACAGAGAGTGAACAGGTAAGTAGTACAACAACTTTATTAATAATCTTGTTTTTTTTAAAAATTATTTGTTTATGGTATTAGTAAAGATTGCAATTATTTGGTGTCTTTATTTTACTAATAATCTTTTACTATTTATGGTCACTCTTTGGTGTTACTCTTTGTTTGAAAATTGTAGTTTGAATCTGTTTGTTGATTCTCTTTGATTGCAATGTGTTTTACTATTTGTTGTCACAACATTCTGGATTGCAGCAAGACAACCAGTCATTATATTATTTCATGGCAACTCAAGTCACAGAATTCATGTTGAAATTGATTGATCGGGACATACAAATATTAGATCTTTAGGGTTTGGTTGAACAAAATAGGAAAGAAAAGGACACAACAGAGGTTGAGAATGTACAACTGAAACAAACAGTGACACGATTTGAATCAGAAAAAAAGAGATGACAGAACAGATTAATGAGTTGTATGTTCATGTCATAACCCAACAATATCAGGCTGCTCATGTACCTAAATTTTTTCTAGACAATGCTGAAAATGAAGGAAAGAACAAATCTGTTGTAAACAAAAGAGGAGAAGAAGTTGATGAAACCAAATAAGACCCAATGCAATTGAAGAAAGTTCAAACATCAATGGTTTGAAAGTTGAAGAAAAATAAAGGAAAAGGAAAAGGGATGCAGACTATGAGTACAACTTCAAAAAAAAGGGTAAGGAACACATGGAAACATCCAATGACATTATCATCGTTGGTGATTCATCAGAAAAGACAAGAGAAAGGAAAGAGAAAGAAAAGTATGAAAAGGAGATGAAAAGGTTGTGGAAAGTTTGTCACTCAATGGATTCATCCATATGCAAAAAATTAAGACAGATTGAGCAAGTAGAAGGAACTATGTAAGTGTAATGAATTATTATTTATGTGTATTTCTTATAGGGGTTGGTTCTTAGTATGTTGGCACTCTTTTGTTGTTTTTTAAGTATCATCGCGTTATAACTATGCAGGTCAACAATATGACCGGGAATGTCCGTTGAAAGCTATATAAACATCGAAGATGCTTTGAAAGTGATGGGAGGAGATGCGCTTTACAACAATGTACGTATTATAGTGCTCAAATTTTTTCGTTTATTTTATGAAAATGGTTCTAATTGCAGCCATGTTTTTTTGTTATAGATCATAGACTGTTGGGGGTGATATTTTGCATGAATTTGAGGAAGCCCGTGAACAATCAACATTTAAGAGACGTTTTTTCTTCAACAGTCTTTGTTGGGTAAGTTGGAATGAAATGAATGATTGTATAAATATTAAAAATATTTTGAAATATGCATTTGTCACATATTTAACCATTCACTTCACAAAAATTATAGACCTTGGTGACTTCCCAACGGCTAGATTATGCACGTGAAGTTGAAATTGACAATAAACTCCAACTTGGGGGAGATTACCAACACCTCGTATTTTTCATGAATTCAATCGGTGATAGCGAGGATGGACAATCAAACCATTGGACACTTCTGGTGTTGGATACTGATGCCGGTTTTTGCACACGCTATAATTTGTTATAACCAAGAAGTGGGATAAGGGATGTTTGGCTCAAAGATGCAACCATACTGGTAATAAAAATGACCATAAATTTTTATGAGTTGCAATAATTATTACATTTCAATTAATTACTGCTTACTTTGAAATATAGAAGGATTATGTTAAGCAGAAGATATCCGATATGCAAATGTTAAGCGGAATGTTAGTCGAGACTCCAGATGGAGTTCTGCCAATTCATTCGTCCGACAAATGTCCATAGCAAAAAGCTGACTCGTACGTATGTAACATAATGTTTTGTGAATGAAAAAAAATACACATTGATACTGAAAAAATTCATGTAATGCAGGGTTGATTGTGGCCTATATGTTTGCTACATAATGAGGAAATTAGCACTTGACGAAGAAATACAACCAAAATTAACAATAGCGCAGGTAAAACAATTCCGATTAGAAATGATTGAACTGTTGTTGAACCATCCCAAATCTGGGATAAAAGAAGATTTCAATGAACGGAAGAAACTGAAGACAAAATATGGAGTCAAAGATTAACTAGATACAATTGAATGTTGGGAGTTTATTGCATATATCTATACTTTGACTTGTCAGTTTTTTGGAATGTAATTTAAGGTTCAAATTTTAAGATTTCAATTTTTGTGGTTGAATGAAAAATTTATTAATGTTATATTATTCCAGCTTATGTTGCATTAATTTAATTTTCCTATTTACTGTCTCTATTTAGTGACACTGTTTGCATTACAAATTTTCGAGTTCCTCTTTAGGTGCAATTCTTTGAGTGGGCATTATATACTGTCATCATTTAGGGTCAATCTATTGTTGTCACTCTTTACTGACACTACTTGGACACTATAAATGGGGCATTACATGATGCCATTGATTAGACCCCCAATTTTCATTATCTAGTATTTCTCTTTGGTGGCACTATTTGCATAACAAATTTTCGAGTCTCTCTTTAGATGCAACTCTTTGAGTGGGCATTATATATTATTATCATTTAGGATCAATCTATTGTTGTCACTCTTTACTGACACTATTTGGGCACTATAAATGAGGCATTACATGATGTCATTGATTAGACCTCCCATTGTCATTATCTAGTGTCTCTCTTTGGTGGTACTGTTTGCATGACAAATTTTTGAGTCCCTTTTTAGGTGTAACTCTTTGAGTGGATATTATATACTGTCATCATTTAGGGTCAATCTATTGTTGACGCTCTTTACTAACACTACTTGGACACTATAAATGGGGCATTGCATGATGCCATTGATTAGACCCCCCCATTGTCATTATCTAGTGTCTCTCTTTCGTAACACTGTTTGCATGACAATTTTTGAGTCTCTTTTTAGGTGCAACTCTTTGTGTGGACATTATATATTATCATCATTTAGGATCAATCTATTGTTGTCACTCTTTATTGACACTACTTGAGCACTATAAAGGTGGCATTACATTATGCTATTGATTGGACCCCCTTTGTCATTATCTCCTGTCTTTCTTTGATGATATTATTTGCATTGCAATTTTTCGAGTCCCTCATTAAGGGCAACTCTTTGAGTGGGCAAATGTATAATCTATTGTTGTCACTATTTACTAACACTACTTGGGCACTATTAAGGGGGCATTATATGATGCCACTGAAAAAACATTAATTTAAAATAGTAATCCAATCACAAAGCCATATTACAGGTTTTTTTGTTGTGGCTTTCTAACCGCCCACAACGACCACATCGAATTCGTTGAATAAGTTCACCACGTGACCTTATTCTACACTTCTTTGGTTTGCCAGGCTGCTTCTTAGATAATGGTGGCAATATCTCAGCTTCGTCCACCGATAAATCTGAACGACCAAGAGTCGGGATAGAAAATATAGCTTGAGAATATGCTTTCTTGTATGTGCTCACATGATAATAATAATCCATAAACTTGTTCATATTCCTCCCACTTTTGCATATCGCAGTTACCGTATGAGAACAAGAAAAATCATTAATTTGCCACTGAAAACATGTGCACGTTCCATTTTGAATGTCAACAGAAACCGAAGGATTTGAGTTGACTTCATAGACTTTGTTGCTTGAAACCCTCACAGACCAAGATCTGCCTTCAACAAATGCAATATGTAATTTAGATTCCATAGCTGGACACAAATTTTCTTTCCATGTGTGAGATGTAGCCAACCTGCACCCCATCTGATTCATAAGTTGTCCGTTTATAGTGTCCACCAAGCTTGTGATCAGTAAATTTCGTGCCTTAATCATCCAAGAATTAAATGACTCTAATGCATTAGAGGTCATCTCACCGTAACGTTTGCCTTTAAAATAAGCATTTGCCTAGTTTTCATAAGGAAGATTTTTCAAGAATCTGTCCACATTAGGGCCACCTTCATGTCTTAACGCTTCAATCTTCTCACTAAATAAGCTCACGAAAGAAATTTATCAGATACTTTCAAAGGACATTTGAAAATCGAGACTCGCTGAACTTTTCCCTCAAGTTTGCCTTCAAATGCTGCAAACAAAAAGCATGGTGGCACATCGAAAAAACCTTGGGCATCGCTTCCAACAATCCAGCATTCCGGTCAGAAACAAATGTAAGCACTCGTTCGGGATCTAAAACAACCGACAATTGTTGTAAGAACCAATGTCAATTAGCTTCATTCTCTGAATCAACCACGACATAGGCTAAAGGGAATAAACCTGTCAAGTAGAGTAATAACATATAGATTCAAAAAAAAAAAACAAATACAGTATACAGATTCGATTACAAAAAAAGAATGACAATAAACAGTAACATTTTATTAATACAAAAACATCATATACAAAAAAACTCACACCTTGATTTTCATCTTTTTCAATGGTCAAAAGAATATTTCCTTTGTACTTTCCTTTAAGGAAGGTTCCATCAATAAACAAAATAGGCCGACAATAGTTGAACCCATCAATGCATGCCTTGAAGGATACAAAAAACCTATAGAAATGGTTAGATATTTGATCACAATCAAGCACTAAGGAAGATTTCGTGCCTTAATCATCCAAGAATTAAATGACTCTAATGCATTAGAGGTCATCTCACCGTAACGTTTGCCTTTAAAATAAGCATTTGCCTAGTTTTCATAAGGAAGATTTTTCAAGAATCTGTCCACATTAGGGCCACCTTCATGTCTTAACGCTTCAATCTTCTCACTAAATAAGCTCACGAAAGAAATTTATCAGATACTTTCAAAGGACATTTGAAAATCGAGACTCGCTGAACTTTTCCCTCAAGTTTGCCTTCAAATGCTGCAAACAAAAAGCATGGTGGCACATCGAAAAAACCTTGGGCATCGCTTCCAACAATCCAGCATTCCGGTCAGAAACAAATGTAAGCACTCGTTCGGGATCTAAAACAACCGACAATTGTTGTAAGAACCAATGTCAATTAGCTTCATTCTCTGAATCAACCACGACATAGGCTAAAGGGAATAAACCTGTCAAGTAGAGTAATAACATATAGATTCAAAAAAAAAAAACAAATACAGTATACAGATTCGATTACAAAAAAAGAATGACAATAAACAGTAACATTTTATTAATACAAAAACATCATATACAAAAAAACTCACACCTTGATTTTCATCTTTTTCAATGGTCAAAAGAATATTTCCTTTGTACTTTCCTTTAAGGAAGGTTCCATCAATAAACAAAATAGGCCGACAATAGTTGAACCCATCAATGCATGCCTTGAAGGATACAAAAAACCTATAGAAATGGTTAGATATTTGATCACAATCAAGCACTAAGGAAGATTTCGTGCCTTAATCATCCAAGAATTAAATGACTCTAATGCATTAGAGGTCATCTCACCGTAACGTTTGCCTTTAAAATAAGCATTTGCCTAGTTTTCATAAGGAAGATTTTTCAAGAATCTGTCCACATTAGGGCCACCTTCATGTCTTAACGCTTCAATCTTCTCACTAAATAAGCTCACGAAAGAAATTTATCAGATACTTTCAAAGGACATTTGAAAATCGAGACTCGCTGAACTTTTCCCTCAAGTTTGCCTTCAAATGCTGCAAACAAAAAGCATGGTGGCACATCGAAAAAACCTTGGGCATCGCTTCCAACAATCCAGCATTCCGGTCAGAAACAAATGTAAGCACTCGTTCGGGATCTAAAACAACCGACAATTGTTGTAAGAACCAATGTCAATTAGCTTCATTCTCTGAATCAACCACGACATAGGCTAAAGGGAATAAACCTGTCAAGTAGAGTAATAACATATAGATTCAAAAAAAAAAAAAACAAATACAGTATACAGATTCGATTACAAAAAAAGAATGACAATAAACAGTAACATTTTATTAATACAAAAACATCATATACAAAAAAACTCACACCTTGATTTTCATCTTTTTCAATGGTCAAAAGAATATTTCCTTTGTACTTTCCTTTAAGGAAGGTTCCATCAATAAACAAAATAGGCCGACAATAGTTGAACCCATCAATGCATGCCTTGAAGGATACAAAAAACCTATAGAAATGGTTAGATATTTGGTCACAATCAAGCACTATATGGCTGCCTGCATTTGTATTATTCACCGTATCTACATACCAACGTAACTGATCATAAGACAAAGAATAATCCCCAAAAAGCATTGCTTTTACTTTTTCCACACGTAACAATGCTTGGTCATATGATATTGTAAGGTCATACGATGAACGAAAATCGCTAACCACCTTAGTTGGATGAGTGTTTGTGTTTTCACGGACATTGTCAACAATTAGATTTGCAATCAAACTGGAAGACATCCTCTTGTTTTGGGTTGTGTGTAGACTTACTCCACAAGTGTGTTGGTTTTGTAGTTTTCTTATATAAAAGAAACCATTCATCCTCTGAAGAGTAGCAATGACATGCCACTCACATCCTGTTATTTACTTTGAAGCACATTCCGCAACAACTCTCATCTTACAATTCTTCCCATAATTGAAATTAAACCCAACCTCAACTGCATATTTGCATAGAGCAGTCCGAAAATGGGTAACACCACCTTCAAACTTCTAACCTTCACACTTGATTTCATTTGCCCACCTAGATGTTAAAAGAACTTTCTCGGTATGTGAACAAAAACGAGGAAGTAAATCGATCTCAAAATCAACTCCGTCTTCAACAATATTAACATCTTCAAGCAACTCATTATCAACCGTAGCAATTGAAGTATCATTACACAAGTACACCCTCAATGCAATATGATTGACATTAATTAAACGAACTAACTCAAACATATTCTTCATGTCATCATCATTTCGTAGTGAACAATTCGGATAACCTGGAATCGAATATGATATACGCACAACCAAATTTCTCAACTCATCCCATTCCTTGCAAATTCTATGCAAAATGAAATCAAAACTTGATAGAATTGAACATCTCATAACTAACGTCTCAAGACGATATTTGCATAATAGCATGATCATTTCTTCCATGACCTTAAATATGTGTATAAACATAAAATTAGTAATAGGTTCCTAAAACGAAAGAGTGACAACAAACAATAAATCATATAAGAAAGAGTAACACCAAACAATAAACATATTCCATTCCATAAAATATGAAAAATCTTCATGAAAAAAGTGAGGTAGACGCTTAAAAAAACAAGTTCCAATATTCAAATCATTTAAGCATGAGATTAAACATTTCTCTTTTCGGAATGGAAAAAGAGATTAAACATTGAAAATATTAAATGACCAACAAAAATTAATGTTCCATGTTTCTGAAAAATTCCAACAAAATAAAATAAAAAAATATAAAATGTAGTGCTCCACAATTCCGAAAATTTTATGAAAATGTTGAACACCATAATGTTGAAATCTTGAATACTTACAGATTAATGGCGTCCCGTTTGGTAAAGAATAGTCTTGAACAGGTGAACAAGAAGTACAATGAGATATGCTTCAATGGCAGACTTGAGGGACAATGAGATATGAAGAAGAAAAACAATGGTAGACTCTTGAACCGGGAAGAATATAAAAGTACTTTGGTAAAAGATGATAATGAAATACCAATATGGTTTGAAATTTCAAAATTCAAATAATATACAAATATCAAAAGGAATTTTGAAAGTTTCACATTATAATATTTAGATATTGGAAATATAAAAGTTGTCTATTGTGTATGGACTATTTATGGTAAGGGTAAATATGGAATACATTTCAAAAAGAATTTGAAAATGTTTTAAAATGTGTATTTATTGACAAATAAGTCATGCAATAAAGGACTTAAAGGGGGATAAATTTGGAGGTGGAACTTAAAGCCAAATAAGTTCAAAAAAAGGTACTCTCATCCCATTATTCAAAAAAAAATTTGGTTATAAATTTTGTACTATTTGATCAAAATAGATAAAAATTAGATTAATCTTAATAATTATTGTGCTTTTATAAGTTGAGAATTCAATTTCATAACTGTAATATTGGATAAATTATATCTGAATTAATATTTTCAATATATAAATTAGGTATGACCTATATTTGTACAATAATCATAGTGAAATATTGAGTTTTTAGGATTTAATTCAAATCCAATCTGAAAACGAATTTGAATTCGAATTCAAATCGCTGAATCATAATTCTAATTTGAATTACATAATTCAAGAGTTAAATTTGTGTATAAATCGAGTTGAACATGTATTAAATCTAAATTTGTGCCCGATTTGTTTAACATGAGAATTAAATCCATATTCAATACAAAATGATCAAATTAAAGAGTTTTATTTTTATTTTTGAAGAATGAGACTTAAACTCTTAACTTCAAGATAACAATGTCTTCACAAGTCTATAATGAAATTAAAGAGTTCGAATTAAATTTAAATTTGAGATTGAACTTAAATGTAAAGTTTCGAACTTTAGATTGACTCCAAACTAATCTATAAGCAACATATAGCGTACTCACAATAAAAATTGAATATTAATTTTTTTAGTATCATATTTTTATTTTTTATCTAGTGAAAAAATGACACATGTGAATTTATTTTATTTTATTATTTTTAATTAAAGATTATAAATCATTAAAATTAAATTAACGATTGCATACGAACTTTGACATGATATTCCAACAAGAAGGGCTCGACTATGGTCCTGATAGTCCCATAAACTTATAATTTTTATAGGTAAAGATACAATATTGAGGGTTTAGTTTGAAAAAAAAGTTAAAATTGGTGTTAAAAATTTTAATTTTTTGGGATCATATTATAATTTTTTGAGATCAAGTTATAATTTTTTGAGATTAAATTATAAACTTTGAAGTTAAGTTATAATTATTTTAAAAATATTTAAGATCGAACACTTAAAATTAATTCTAAATATTAGAGTCGATCTTAATATTTAGAGGGGTGTGAATGAAATTTTGTCAAAGGCCAAACGCTTCACAAGTGTGGGGGACCTTTTTCGTATTTGGCCGTACGTACGTCCCATTACTTTCCCGGGAAATCACTTTCTTCGCAATCTACTCAGACCCAAATCATATGCCCACTTCGTTTTTCTCAGGTACAAACTCCACAAGATGCTTCATTTTTCACCCCATCAGGGGAAGGTCGTTTCTATACACATCTGTATCTATCTATCTATCTATCTATCTATCCACATATATATATATATATATTCACCATGGGATCTCCTGTATACATTCATTTACAGCTTATTTGCATAATCAAGCAACCCAGTAATCGCATCTGTTGATAGTTTGTTCATCTTTGGGGTGGGAGGTGAAGTGGGTTTTGGCCATGGATTTGGAATGGCTGTTGGAGTACTTGAAGGGTATGTTGAAGCCAACTTTGGCTCTTGTTGTGGTGCTAATGGCTGTGATATTGTCATACATGCAGAAGTTGGGTTTGGGGGGTGAAATGGTTTATTCAATCTTCAGAGCTTTCCTTCAGCTCTCTATTATTGGGTTTGTTCTTGAGTTTATTTTCACCCAGAAGAACGTTGGCTGGATTGTCTTCGCTTACCTTTTTATGGTATGCTTCTTCTCTCTCTCTCTCTGGTGAAAAAATGTTACAGGAAATAAAAGGAACTTCTGAATATTATTGTTGGATGTTGGTTTGGTTTACTTTAATTTCATGGTTCATTTCAATTGTGCAAAACACTGTTGCATGGACTTAACTGAGAGGGGGTTATTGTTCCCTAATACTATCTTATTTTCTTGCTTTCACAAGCAACCAGACGAGACTTTTTTCTTTTTTTTTCTGGAGTTTTATATTCTGGGTTATTCCTCATGGTTTTTCGTTGTTGAAAACCAGAGGTTTGGTTATTGTATTGTCTGTCAATGTTGGAAAATTTTTCCTCCCCTAAATTCCCCCAAAATTTCACCAAAATCGTAAGTCTAATATTTGGGCAGAATTGGTCTGATAAACTACTATTAAAAGTCTTTACGTTTTTTACTGGTTTTCTCCATTTTTTTTTCAGTTCTCGACGTTTCTCTCTTCCTTTGGATAGTGCTCAAATTGATTCTCATTTCAGCTTTCACATTTTAGCTGAATCTAAACTCACACGACTTTATGCAATTACTTGCTCCTATCCAAAACCATATCTGATCAAGTCAAGAAAATCCAATTCCTTAAAGAGGACTTTGAACCTTGAGCTTTTCACAAAAAAACAGGAGCAAAGCAGATGAACTTTATGACTTAGAGAAGAGTTCATGAATACTTCTATGCAAGTGTAGTGAATTCATAATCTCTAGTGATGGAAGACTTGTAATTTCGATGTTGTGTCTAAGTGGATGACGCCCCATATATAAATGAACCGCAGATAAATGTTTTGGATTTCTCTGCAGTGTCCTGTTTTGGAGTTCTCTGCAGTGTGCTTCTTGCAACACTATGTGAAAAACAAAGGGGACTAGTTGAGGCTTTTTCTTGCGAAAAGACAGTCTAAAAACTCTAATCTGAGGATGTGAGCCTGTTTTTATTGGCTGATGCTCTGTTTTTATGGGGGCTTTGTATGATTTTGTTACCCTTAGTGAGTTAGTTTGTAGGGAGATATGGCTAGGACACTAATATAACCCATTAGCATCTGCAACTGCAAGTGGTCTTGCTGACTACTGAGCACTCGATTCCTTCACTACAGTCCTTACTAAATAAATTTGGGGCATTAGTTTTGGTTTATTTTTCTTGTTATCTTTTAGTATTTAGAATGAATTTTTTCCTGTGATGAATGATGATTGATTGCTTATGAGAATCAGGGAGGCTTATCATTTCAATTGCATTGCATGATCGTGGCCTTGCAGGTTTGTGTTGCTGGTTATACAGCAGGCCAACGCGCTAAACATGTCCCTCGTGGGAAGTATGTTGCAGGAGCCTCCATTCTGGCTGGAACAGCAGTGACAATGTTCTTGTTAGTTTTGCTGAATGTTTTCCCTTTCACTCCACAGTACATCATCCCTGTTGCTGGGATGATGGTTGGTAATGCAATGACGGTGACTGGGGTTACAATGAAAAGACTTCGAGATGACATCAAGACACAAATGAGCCTGGTAGGTCCTAATAACTGAACACTTGTGGAAGATCTTTATACTATTTGGTAGATTGGCCTTACTGAATATTTTCGCAAGATTTCATTTAACTTACCTCTGGTGACTAACATATTGACCTGAATCTTCCATCTGGCTGTTTCTAATCTGATAACTTCCTGTCATGAAACTTTGGGCGGATCATCTTTATAGATTAGGAAAATTGAGTATGAATGTTAATGACACAAGGCTCTATCGTCTTCCATTTGCGAATGTGCTGATTAACTAATCAACAATGTTCTATTTTCCGATTATCAGGTCATCCCCCATTGGTTAAAATAGCTTTCAAGATTTGGCATCACAACTTATGTGATTTCATATGGCAGGTGGAGACAGCATTGGCACTTGGGGCCACTCCCCGTCAAGCAACACTTCAGCAAGTGAAAAGGTCTCTTGTTATTGCACTCTCCCCTGTTTTGGACAATGCCAAAACCGTTGGTCTCATAACACTTCCTGGTGCAATGACTGGCCTTATAATGGGAGGAGCTTCTCCAGTGGAGGCCATTCGGTTGCAGATTGTCGTAATGAACATGCTTCTTGGGGCTTCAACTGTTAGCAGTATCATGTCAACGTACCTCTGTTGGCCTGCCTTCTTTACCAAAGCCTACCAGCTAGAAATAAAGGTGTTTATGTCGGATTGAGAATTTCTTGATCTTCGTTCACTATGATCATCGCCGTTAACTCTATCGACCAATTCGTGAATAGGAGAAGCAATACAGGCATCAAGAGCTTAGTAGTTGGATTTTGCTTTGGACCAAATCTAGTTCTGAATCACATAACAGAGTCACTAAGCCTAGAGGCTATCTACAACACAAGAAATTGTATAATGTGCAATTTAGTTACTTTGCTCTCTCTCTCTCTCTCTCTCTCTCTCTCACTCAGTGATTACAAATGTTGTTCATGAATCCATTTGATCGACATTTTTGTGGTGCCCATCAGGCATATTCCTTTAATCCATACCTTCTAAGAAGACAAGAGTGAGTACAAGTTTCTTCGACGGGAAACAGATTGCAATCCATTTTGTCATCTTATCTCGATGTTTGAAATGATACTTAGTGACCCGATAAAATATCGATTGCACACAATTAGTTATAGCTAAAAACCTAGCACTTTGGAGAACACTATTAAAAACTTCAGAAATGTTGGTTGTTATTATGTTATATCTTTGTTCACCATGATGGGCTAATGTTCAGTTCTACACTTGTATTCTGTTCAAGTACTCAACCGCTTCTTCCTTGACATTGCTTATCTGGGTTATCAGCTTATCGAACTTGCGAATCTATCGTGTTTTGTCAGATCTTCACACAAGATCATATAAATGGATATCCTTGAACTGTGTATTAAAATTACTACACACATCCCTAAAACAAAAGTGATAATAAGCATGTGGTGGATACCCCTCAGAATTTTTTATGTTCACAACCGAAATGATTCTTATGTGCCTATCAGAAATTAAACATATTTCTTGTCAATGTTTAAGAATTATCTGTCGAAGGTATTAGAAAAAAACACAAATTTGATTAATTCTTTTCTTCCACGATAGCAAATGCAATGGGAAACAGTTGTTTATTATTATAAAAACTAGTTGCCATAAACAGTTTTTCCTTATACATGCCACACATAAATGTTTCATTAATACTAACAAGAAGTCGACAATTTTTAAACCATTTAATGCTGGCTTTGAATGCTCAGAATACTCGACAAAAAATATTATATTCATCAGATTCATAGTTGTATCGCTACTTCACAATCGAGTCAGGGTTATACTTGATAACACCCAAAAATTTAGGCAACATGTCATACGACGAGTCTCAATCACCAAAAATCATAGCAATAGCATTGTTCCTTGCAATCCAAGCTTTTTTGTAGGAAATATCATACTTAGACTTTTTCTTTATATTTTTCTGAATTGTTGACATTTTTATTTGCGAGGTATCACCAACAAGTCCAAATATACTATGACAAATGAAGTTAGAATCTAACTGTATGTTCACGATTCATTCAAGGGTAGAAAACAACTATGAGGTCTATCATATTTTGTGATCTTAAAATTTTTGAACTTTTTCCTAATATAAGCACGTAGACTCTAGTTGTAGTTAGGCTAGAAGTACATGTTGCACTATACAACCACACCGTTGTGTTCGTCTTTACTACAACATAATCCTGATTCAATTTGATAAAATACCATTTAATTGCCCTACTCAATGCAACTTTATCCTTAAAAACCATAAACTTCACCAACTCTATCTTTACCAGATCCTACAAATTCAATTCAGTAGATAACACTAAGCTATCTACATCAAAATACTCACCAAATTTAATGTTTGTGAAGAAAGGGGAGTAAGGCTTAAGCATCCGAACCTCCCCGCCAGCCTCAATTTGTTCACCATTCCTATCATCATTATTTGGCTCATCAATCATTAACTTCTCATATTCTTCTTCTTCATCAGAGATATTTGTACGATTATTTATAGACATTTCTTCATATTTCCAGATTGGGCTTTGTTGCATTACTAGTTGATGGACACTATCTTGTTTATCCAATTCAATCCCCTCCTCACATATTTGAAAATTTTGACTCATTGGGTTTGAGTACCTCTCATATGTAGCAAACCTAGAATGTTAGTGGGTGTAGGAGCACTGCCTAGACTCATCCATTAACTACATCCCCACAGGAGTTGAACATTCATCCGTCAACCTAGAAGTTAAAAATGTTGAGTTACCTTTCTCTCGCCTGAACAACTCAGTGTAAGACATGGTAGTGGTGGTTATGCACTCCCCGATCTAACTACTGCCTGCCCTCAGTCTCCACGTACAAAGCAACACTAGTCATGCTAGGGTTGTCGACTACCACATTAACCAAAGAAGTAACAAATTCATCGTTCACAATTTTTAATTCGATATATGTATTCATGTTTGGTCCTGCTCCTAGTGTAAATGGATATCGACACGTCAACCTCAACTTGTTATGTGATTTGTCCAATCCCATTATAGTGTAAATTTTACTTAACAACTCTCATAGTTTTGTGCCACTATTTATAACAATTTCACCTTTGGGAGGAGAATTGTAGAATAAATCTTCTGATCCATATTTCATTCGTCCACCAAAATAAAAAAAATTGCAACTTATTTTCCCGTCATTTCAAATATGTTCAATTGTAGAATAAGTACTGAATTGACAAGAATCTAGGGATGGATAGAAAAGGTTAATACTTGAGGAAAAATAGATCCATAGTTAAACAAAGTCCTATGGAATTTAACGCGTGCAACATAAAAGAATTGATAAAATAAGAAACTTTAGAGCTTGAAGTGTACAACTAGCAAACTAAGAAACATGGAGATCAAACCAAAACATGAAGTTTGATAAAATAATTCCCAAAAGAGGGTAGATTTTAACATGCTACCAGGATTTCAATTTGAACTCAAACATGTTATCAGGAAGGCAAACAATGTAGTTGATCTTTTTGCTAACAAGGGAGTAATTGATTTACATCTATAACTCTATCGCAATTATCAAGACTTTTCAACTCAAGGATAACAATACTTTCTAATACTATCACATTAATGAAGATGTTTATTTTTGAGGAAAATGGTGTTGGTTGATGACTGAGAGACATAATTACAATGCTTATACCGAGAGTGAGAGAGAGATGGTGTTGCAAAATGGTGTTGCTTGGAATTTTATGGAACTTTAAAACTTATACCAAATCTCAAACAATTTATGGAAATTTTAAGTTATGCAATTTAAATTAAAAGTTAATCTTAATTATTACTATATTCTTTTAAATTAAAAATTCAACTTCGTACATAAGTTGAATAAGAAAGGAATGAATGAGGAATGAGCAGAAGTTGCAAAACACACAAAAGGTTTCGTGTTAATTTAAATTACATTCACAAGGAGGAAGATAGAAGTAATACAGGATTGGCAAAGATGATTTCTCAAGTAAATAACATTAACAAGACAAACTACATAAGCATATAATTAAATTAACACGAAATAGTGCAAATTACATACTATGGTGAACAAATTAACAGTGCAAATTACATATTGTGTTGTACAAGAATAAAATCGATTAATCAATTAGTATATTAATATGTTAAGTAGAAGAAATAATATGCATCAATTAGCGTATCGATGAACTTGCTAATGTCCTACTTTGTCAAGCCACAAATTAACATTGCAAATTACCACTATTAACAGTGCAAATTAGCATATTGATTAATCAAACCCCAAATTAATGGATAAACCCACAAACACCAGTGCATATCATTGAATCACACCACAAACACCAACATATCAATGAATCAAACCACAAATTAACAATGCATATGACGAAACAACACAAAAAAATAACAGTGCACAAAACATGAATCAAACGAACCAAAAAGAATCAAACCACAAAAATAGCCCTACACAAAATAATATTGTGATAGTGAGAACATACTATGTGTGTGAGAGAGAGAGAGATAGAGAGTGAGAGTGAGAGTGATAGAGAGTGAAAGAGTTAGTCACATATGAATTGGGGCGCTGGTGGTCTTCAACGAATTAGGGACTCCGGTGGTCTCCAACCCAGCAACTCCGGTGATCTTCAACCAAGCAACTCTGGTGGCCACATACATTTACTCTAAAAATGGTGGTGGTGCTGGGGCTGGTGGTTTTAGATGATGGTGGTGTTGGGGCGGATAATGGTGGTGCTGGGGCTAGTGGTTGTGGGATAGTGATGGTCGTGGTGGTGGTTCTGAATGGGGGTGGTTGTGATTTCGGATGGTGGGGGCTTTTGCAATTTCGATTTAGGGCTCGCAATTTTGGGGGGAAATTAGAGAAAGAAGAAAGAATGGAAAAGAAGAGAAGGAAGGCAGGGTAAGAAAGCAAATGCATAAAACGTTGGTTAGACCGACGTTTTTAGAACGATGTTGGTTAGACTAATGTTTTTAAGTGAACTTTTTAAATTAAAAAGGTTTATTAAGATGTTAGTTGGAATGGTGTTTTTACATAAAAACGTCAATTGAACTAACGTCTTTTATTAGTAAAAACGTCAGCTCAAATGACATTTTTAAAACTACATGGGTTTGGAAAATACTTTCAAAACTATTTTCTTTTGGGTAAAAGTTTGAAAAAAGGCATGGTTTTGGGTAAAAGCTCTTGTTTTGACACCCAAAATCTATTACTCCAGGTCAAACTTTACTTGGTTGGAAATTGTAGTGTATCTAAGATGAGGAACACAATTGGCATCCTTGGTATTATGGTCTCATTGTGTGGGATGTTGCCAAATACTAATCAGATATTGTGAAGGTTATTTCTTGTGATGATGTGGTGATTAGGTTAATTCAATGATTGCATGACAATAAACATGTGGTGACCAAATGCTTGGGACTTTTTAATATGTGTTTGCATTTCAATTGATTGAGAATGTTTATCATAACCATATCTAGTTCGTATAAGTGTGGAGCATAACTTTTTCGTACATGTTTTGAGGCGATACATAGAAAGGTTTCTCATGGTCTGCATAGATAAAATATTGTATTCCTGAAGCTGAATTTGGACATTTGTTTACATTTAAAAATTATTGCATTCCTTAAGTTGAATCTGGATGTCTGTTTACATTTCTATTACAAAGGGTGAGTTTGGTGCCATTTCTTAATGGTCACATGTTAAATTTCATATGTTACACTTAGAAGCTTAACAGTTGCATGTGGGATTATTGTTTTTTTTTCATTTTTTTGGGTGTTAAGATCACATGTACTTGCCAACTTCATTGATTTAAATGTTATTGATTACATTGAATAGTACATATAAGCTATCACATATCTACATATCACTAAATTATCTCTTGTGGGTGTTCTTAAATTCTTTTTGCTAGTTCAATGAGAAAAACAAGTAAAAATGGAGAAGACTTGCGAAGAGGATGACATAGAGTCCTCTATGGCTGGAGTGTTTGAGTTGCTTGGAGAACCTGCTATTGTTATTAATGGGTTGCCTCCCATGTCTTCAAGTGATACCACTCTTTTTCCCTGTGATATTACAAATGTTATAGAAAATATATGTATATAATTAGATAATATTAAACAATATCAAGCCTAACTTATGCACTAATCTAAACAGAATGTCTAGAAATCAAAACCAGTGCACTTACAGGGACACAAATCAACACGAACAATAAATTAGCAAAACCAGAACTTCAATCTGAGCCTTATGAAACACAATCTTCTTAAGACAGATTTGGTTCCTCTCGGTGCTCAAGGTCGATGGGCAACTATCTCCCAAGATAGAACGAATTTTACCTTCTTGAAGAAGCAACACTTCGATCTTCAAGATTCCAACAAATACAACTTGTGTTTATACTTGAACCAAACTAAAAGAATAATGCAATAATATGCACTTAGAGAGAGAAAAAAATCTCAAACTGGAATCCAAATTGGGATAGATCGAAATGACAAAGGGGCAGTCTATTTATAGGCTCTTGGTGGTTGTTCAGAGTGTCTGAAATGACATAAGTTGCCACTGTTCAGATTGAAGAGACAAACTTTTTATTCTGAACAGTAAGAGGCACCTCTTGGAATGAAATGAACAGGCTTTTCGGAATGAACCCAGACCCCTTTTGGCACAAAGTTCAAAGAAAATAATGGAAATAAATTTAAAATCTGGTTGAATTTAAATTTTGGTTGGGATTTTAATTCAAATCCGTGTTTAGATCCAATTGGTTTGACCCATGACCTACATCGTTCTAAATAAATTTTGTCCAAAAAGATTAAAGCCTAAGCCCGACCTAGCCAAGTTGGGTAGCAGTAGGAGGCGTGCACGCACATGTGTGGTAACCAAGGTAGTGTAGATGTTTACTCTGCTCACAAAAAGTATGGTACCCATAGTGGCCTAACCAATGAAACAACTAGGAGTATATTAACTCACCAAAGTGTTGATCTTCTTCTAATGTGGGACAAGCCTTATTTCACTACACCAATCTTAGTTTTTCATCACTTCAAAGTGGTTACTTTGAGACATAATTTCTATTCAAATCTTAATGGTTTTGGACAAATAAATATACTAAATTAATCTCTTCATGGATAAAAACATGTTTAACATTGGTCCCACTAATTTCAAGGTGTGGGTCCCACTTTTATTAAAGTCTCAAATTGCTCAAATAGATTCGTTTAAAACCATTTTTTCTCTAACAATTTCCCATATTAATGAAAATTTGATGTATGGTAATGCAAATACTGGTTCAAGTATAGGTGAAAGGTTACTGAATCTGGATAAGTAGCTAGTGACCCTGAACTTTTCATAGTGGCAAACTATCGGATTTACTTGGCTATTCGGTGGACATGATGTCTTTGAACTATTAACTATTTGAGTAAACCAAGACAATAGAATTCACATAGTATTCCTTCAGACACTGTTGGTTCTCACACTTGTGTTCATTTTGGCCTTGAACACCACTTGGTTTCATGAGTAATTTTTGAGTAAGCAACCTACGATTTTCATAAAAGCAGCCCCTTTTTTACTCGCATAAGTGATTTATGATTAAGAGTATCCTGTTATACCCCATTTGGACATTTTTAAGTCATAGAATATCATTAAAAGCGCAACTTACCCTAGTTTTCACTATTGTCTCATCATACAAATGGGAAGGAATTTAGAAAATCTTCTCAGCGTGCACTGAGTTACACATAATTCGTTTGTCCTTTTAAACTTAGATCTTGGGATCTCCAGTCAACTAAGTTGGGTTGCCATTATGGTGACTCTTGATTAAGTAATAGGCTTTAAGTCCATTCTCATTGATGAACTTTTCACTTGCTCTCTAATCAAACTTTTTGTAAGCGGATCTATAATATTATTCTTTCACTTCACATAGTCAATGGATATAATACCATTAGAGAGCAATTGTCTAATGGTATTGTGTCTACGACGTATGTGTCTAGACTTACCGTTATACATACAATTTTGTGCCCTTCCAATCGTAGATTGGCTATCACAATGAATGCATATTGCAAGCACAAACTTTAGCCAATTTGAAATATTCCTAAGAAGTTACAAAGTCATTCTGCTTTTTCTCCAACTTTATCTAAGACAATGAACTCAGATTCCATTGTAGACTAGCAATACAAGTTTGCTTTGAGAATTTTTAAGACACGGTTGCACTATCCAATGTAAAAACATATCCACTTGTGCATTTTGAATCTTTAGTATCGAATATCTAATTAGCATCTGTATATCCCTCAAGTACTGCTAGGTATTTCATGTAGTGCAAACTATAGTTTTGTGTATGTTTTAAATATCTCAAAACTCTAATAAATTTTTAGTGGCCCTTTCTAGGATTACTTATATAATGACTTAGCTTACTAACTGAGTATACTATATTCGGATGGGTACAATTCATTATGTACATTAAACTATCAATTATACGTGCATATTCTAACTGTGATATGCTATTACCATTATTCTTAGAAAGATAAATATTAACATCGACAAATTTTCTCATAAATTTTATCTCATACTTCTTGAACTTATCAAGTACTTTATCAATATAATGAGATTGAGATAACACGAATCCATCTGACGTTCTTGAAATTTTAATTCCTAATATAATGTTAGCAACACCTACGTCTTTTATTTCAAACCTATTTGTCAACACCCGCTTGGTAGTTTTAATGACATCGTTATTACTGGCTATAATTAGCATGTCATCTGCATAAAGACATTCAATAACGAATCCACTATGAGTGTTTTTGATAAATACACATTTGTCACACTCATTTATTTTGAACCCATTTGACAACATTGCTTTGTCAAATTTTTCATGCCACTGCTTTGGTGCTTGTTTTAAACCATACAGAGATTTAAAAAGTTTGCTTACTTTTTTTTTCTTGTCCATTTGCAATGAACTCCTAAGGTTGTTCAATGCATATTTCTTCATCTAATTCGCCATTTAAGAATGTTGTCTTTGCATCCATTTGATGTATTTCAAGATCATTCAATATAGTTATAACAATTAACATTTGTATGGAAGTAATTCTAGTAACTAGTGAATAAGTGTCAAAATAATCCAACCCTTCCCTTTGTTTATATCCTTTGGCTACAAGTCTGGTTTTGTACATTTCAACGGATCCATCGGCTTTTATCTTCTTTTTAAAGATCCATTTACAGCTTAAATGTTTGTTACCTAGTGGAAGATCCATAAACTCTCATATATGATTTCTCATAATGAATTCAATTTCAGAATCGACAACTTCCTTTCAATAAGGAGTTTCTGGGGAAAACATAACCAATGAATACACGATCAATGATTTTTGGTTCAATCTTAACCTTTTTAGGTTTAGGAATTGCCATTTTTTCTAGACACCCCCACACTTTTAAGAATTTATAAGAAGATTTTCAACCTTTGCATAATTAATATGGTGTCTAATTGGTTTTCTTATGAGGCACCTTATTAAGAATATAATTAGTAGGTAATAAGGCTTCCCCTCACAAGTTTTGGAGTGCTCTCGAACTTGACAACATAACATTCATAATTTTTTTCAATGTTTGGTTTTTGCGTTCAGTTAGGTCATTTGATTAAGGTGAATAGGGGGCAGTTGTTCGGTAAATGACTCCATGCGTTGCACAAAACTCCTCGAAAGGAAATTCATATTCACCATCCATATCACTTCTTGGTGCCTTTATCTTTTTGCTAAGTTGATTTTCAACTTCATTCTTATGATGCTTAAACATATCAATAGTCTCATCCTTATTTCTAATTAAGTAAACATAATAGTATATTGTGCAATCATCAATAAAAATAATAAAATACTTTTCACCACATCTTGTTTGTGCAAACTTTAAGTCGCAAACATCACTGTAAATTAATTCAAGAGGTTCAATACTTCTTTCAATTGACTTGAAGGTTGTTTTTGCCAACTTTGATTCTACACAAATCTCACATTTATGATTTGGATCAATAGACATCTTAGGCAAACCATTCAAATTAACTAATCTTCTAATTGCATTAAAATTAATATGTCTTAGTCTAGCATGCCATAAATTAGAAGACTCAAGCAAGTAAGAATAATTTATCTCATTCTTATTATTACAAGATGTGGGTACAATAGTCATTACATTGAGCTTAAAAATCCCATCACTCATGTATTCCTTCTTTACAAGCATCTCATTCTTAGTGAGTGTAAATTTTTCTGATACAAAGACTAACTTAAAGTCATTTTTGCTAAGCAAGAAACCAGACACTAGATTCTTGCGAATGTCAGGGACATGAAGCACTTTATTCAAGGTGAGTTTCTTACCAAATGTTATCTTGAGTATCGCCTTTCCACAACCTTCAACCTTTGAACTAGAAGAATTTTTCCATGTAGAGCTGTTCATCATACTCTATCTTCTTGTAAGTAGAAAACAACCACTTATTTGCATAAATGTGTCAGGTGGCGCCAGTATCAACCCACTATTCCTCGAGGTTACCCACCAAGTTATATTCGTAAACCACTCTAGAGAGGTTCATGTTGGAGACTTCCATTGAAAGTTTGTCTGATTCAGTCATGTTTGTTTGTGCATTAGGCATCTTAAAATTCTTTGGCCTACGTCAATCTTTTGGGATATGCTCCAGTTTGCCATAGTTGTAGCACTTGCCCTTAAATTTATTCTATCATTGATTTGAACATTCGCCATTGTGTTTCCTTTTCTTGTTAGTATTGGTTATATTTTTAACTATGTTGGCCTTAGATTCCATGGAATTAGAAACTCTACTTTTGTAATACCCAAGAAAAAAAATGAAATAAAAATATTAATAATAAAAATAAAAGTGAATAAGTTTAATTTTAGAAGTTGTAGACTTTTATTGGGCTTGGGGTCTATCCTTATGAGCTTGTGGATATGATTTGAAAATCAATTGAGATAATTTAGTTTTTGGTGTAAGGAGTTGGATAGAGTTTTAGAATTGTAGAATTGGTTATACACTAATTCTTTATTGCTAAGGGGACTTTAGTGTTATCAAGAATAGTTGGCTCCTACACTTTATATTTAAATGAGTTCCCTTGTTGCCCTAGACGTCTACTAATATATAGATATGTATATTATCTTTCCATAGTAATACTTACAAACACGTTAAAATAAGAGAAAGGAGGGAAAGGCTAGGGTTTCAAGTAAAGAAAAAGGAAGAGAAAGAAGGAAGTGATTTAAAGAAGAAATAAAGAAAGGTAGCAAGGGCTTAGAAGAGAAAGAGGCATATATATATATATATATATATATTGATGAATATGTAAATAAGTTTTATTGAAGATTGCTAATTTATGTGTTTTTAGACCTAATTGAAGATTGATTGGTCTTGAAGTTGTTTAAAGAATTTAATCCATGTGTCAAAAGGTAAAAAAAAAAAAAGAGGGGAAAGGGTTACTGGTCTTAGAGTTCCTGTAGGAAGAATATGGTGAAAAAATGTAAAATTATGAAAAGCTCTCTTTTAGTTTTAAAGAGTTTTACTTTGACCGCTATATTCTTCTAAACTTGATTTTAACCACTTTTTTACTTGGTAAGTTGTAAGAATAGAATTCTGAAAAAATTATGGCAATCCCAAAAACAGAAAAATTTGTTTTTCAAGGAAATTATACTTTGATCCCTAAAATTTCAAAAATTATGATTTGACCCCAAAACTTTAGAAACTTTTTCTAAATAGTTCAGAATAGTTCCATACTTTGTTATCTCATATTAGAAAGGATATTTATATGTAAAATATATATTGAGTATATATCAATGGGTGGGAAATATAAAAATTAAATATAGAATTGCGAAACGACGAAGTTAGGAAAAATGATTGATTGTTTTATGTTATTTTGGATTAGATGGTGATTGCATTGAGGTTGGTAAAGAGTGCTTTGAATTAGATTTTCAAAATCAAGGTGAATAGTTTATTACTTCTATTGGGAGGATTTTCTATATTAAATTGTGGGTGCGTGTGTGTGAATTTTTTATATATATGATATATGTTGATGTTTGGGGTTGCAATTAAATGTTTTGCAATTGTGAATTGTTATAGATGTGAATTTGAAAAACTTATGGAATGATTTTATATCATTGCTTAAATGTGTTTTGATAATGAAAGGGAAATTTTGTGTGCATTGGGACTAAAACAACAGTTTTAGTGTGTGTGTTGAAATTATGTTTTATGAGAAGGGGACTGGGTTACCAGGTCTAAATGGTAACAAAATTGTATACTGGCGTGGTCGGTATAGAGATGTGCACATAGGGATCAGTTATTAGGCTAGTGATAACAAGAGACGGGGCCAGTCATCAGGCTAGTGATGACAAGAGATGAGACCAGTTACTAGGCTAGTGGTAACAAACATGATTTGACAAATGTATTTGAAACTGAATTTGTATGTGTGTTTTGAGTTATAAATGTTTTTTATTTATAAATTTATTTGTGGAAATGAGTGGATGTTTGAGTTATAAATGTCTTTGCTTTTATAAAGGTATTTATGATCATGAGATCATTTTGTTTAAATGATTATATGGAAGGGGTTGATATACAATTTGTTGTACTTATATATATAACAAAATTTATTTTTGCATATAAAATATGGGATTTATTTTCACACCTCATTAGAGGTGGTTACTATTCACGGACCTTTGTGCTCACACAAACATTTAACATTTTTTAGGTGAGGATCAGGGGGAGGAGTAAATCCCCGGATAGACAAAGGATTAGAATAATTGAAGATTTATTTTATTGTAGGTTTTCAGAAATAAATGTCTTTTTTGGTTTTGAGATAAATATTTAATTGTTTTGAGAATAATATTGCTCATACTTAGACTTTAGTATAGTGAACCTTATGGTTTAGTTATTGTTTTACATGAGTTTAATAATGATGTTGGTGATGTTTAGTTTACTCATTTGGTATTCATTAGGTCGATGGATTGGATCACTTTATTATTTGTCTTCCGTTGTATTTTATATTTATTATGCACACAGTTAGTTGGTTAAGGCCTTGGTGGCCGGTCCGCTGCCCACCCTATGTGATTCGGGGTGGGGGGTGTGACAACTTTTCTTCTCAGATTTACGACTATCCTCCTTGATTCTCAAGCGAACAATTCATTCTTCAAGTTTCATCTCCTAACTCTTATGCTTGATATAGTTATTGAAATCCTTCTATAGGAGTGGTAATTTCTCCACAATTTCAACCACTTGAAATGACTCACTAAGAGACATACCCTCAACATAAATGTCATGAATGATTACTTGAATTTCTTGAACCTGAGAGATAACAGTCTAAAAATTCACCATTTTGAAGTCCAAGAATTTACAGACAATGAACTTGTTTGTGTCGACATCCTCGGTCTTGTACTTTTTGTCCAAGAACTCTCAAAGTCCTTTTGCGATTTTAATTGCGCTATACACATTGTATAATGCATTGTCTAACCCATTGAGGATGTAATTTCTACACAAGAAATCCAAATGCTTCCAAGCATCAATAGTAGCCATCTTTTCCACATTTGTTTCATTTGCATCAAGATAAGGAATATCTTCCTTAAGAAACTTTGCAATATTAAGGGTTGTGAGATAGAAAAACATCTTAGATTGCCAATGTTTGAAGTCCGAGCCGTTGAACTTCTCGAGCTTCTCCCCATGACACACATTCACAATTGTAGGAACAACTATTGTACGAATAACAATAGGAGAAACAAAATCATTTGAAGTTGTCATTTCTGTTACACAAATAGAAGCAATAATTTAATATTAAAATCAACAATCTAACAAAATACACAATTCTGATTTGTGATAAGTATAGTAACTAACGAAAGTAAAGCAGTAACAGAATACAAAATTCTATAGTAGACTTATAACAGTACTTGATATAATTATAAAACACAAATCTGTCTTAAGATTGTTACGAAAAATATATGTATATAATTAGATTATATTAAACTATATAAAGCCTAATTTATGTACTAATCTAAACAGAATATGTAGAAATCAAAATCAGTGCACTCACATGGACGCAGATCAGTGTGAACAATAAATAAGAACAACTAGAACTTTAATATGAGCTTTGTAAACACAATCTTCTTAAGTCAGATTTGTTCCCTCTCAGTGCTCAAGGTGGATGAGCCACTGTCTTCCAAGATACAACGAATTTTACCTTCTTAGAAGAAACATCACTTCAATCATCAAGATTCTAGCGAACATAACTTGTGTTTATACTTGAACTAAACCAAAAGAATAATGCAACAAAATGAAAAGAGAGAGATACAAGAAGTCTATTTATAGACCTTTAGTGGTTGTTCAGATTGCCAGAACAGGCATGGGTTGTCACTATTAAAATTGAAGAGACACATTCTTTAATTTCGATCCGCATTTGGATCTGATTGATTTAACTTATGACCCGCACCGCTCTAAATAAATTATATCTTTTTTACCCAAGCCCAAGCCGGGCTGGGTCGTGGTGAGACAAATGATACGCATATGTGATAACTAAGGTAGTGTAGGCTCTCGCTCTGCTCACGAAAGTGCGGTACCGCTTAGGGCCCAACCCATGAACTCACCAAAGTGTTGGTCTTCTTCCAATGTAGGATAAGTCTTATTTCACTACATCAAACTTAATTTATTTCATCACTTCAACTATGTCACTTTGAGACATAATTTTTCATTCTAATTTTAATGATTTTGGGTAAATAAATATATCACGTTAATTTTCTCACGGTGGAGAACGCGTTTAACCTTGGTCCTACTAATTTTGAGATGTGAGTCTCACTTTTATTTAAGCCTTAAATTATACAAATAAACTTGTTTAAAACCATCTTTTTCCAATAGCAAATGGTACAAAATCACACAAGTACAAAAGTTTTGGCGGATGGTTCGAAGGTCAGTACTATAATGAAAAAGTGTTCAAGTTCGATAAGAAGTCAGGTTGGTACAGGGTGTTACATGAAGATGGTGACTTTGAAGATCTTGAGTGGCATGAGTTGGAAGAAGTGCTTCTGCCTCTGAATATTACAGTTCCATTGAAAATATTAGCATTGAAGATCATCAAAAAGAGGCAGAAACTCATGCAAAAATTGGGGGAAAATGTGGCTAGATCGAGAAGTATCCGAGCCAAACATATGGGAGGTAGGGAAAACACCATGGATGTGCTAGGAGAAGCTTCATTAACGAAGTCCAACATGGATGTGCTTGGAGAAGCTTCATTAGAAAAGTCCACCATGACTGTGCTTGGAGAAGCTTCATTACCAAAGTCCAATGGTTCTTGAAAGGCAAGTGAGAGTATGCGGTGCTTGAGGATCAATGGGAGAAGTCTGAAGTGATGGCCGGATTAGTAAATCGGTAAAGTTGGAGCAGTAAAATTGATAGGTGAACTTGCAATTCCAAATTAATGTGGGCATCCAAATAATCCTTGTTCTGCATAATTTTTCCTAGTACTAAATTAATAGTGTTTTTTTTTTGCTGAAGGTAATTATATTAATAATGTTAGCTGACTTGTCAAATGGTCTTAAGCTCAACTGACTTGTCAGGTGGTGTCACATAGACCACTATTGCCTAAAGACTTCCTATGTGGCCTGTGGGCAGGCTTATCTGACAGGCACAGCCCATTGTTTTTCAGCAGTCAATAGGGATGCTGCATAGTGCATACTAATACATGCAGGTATTTAAAAGCCTTACAAACTGAATGGTTTTTTATTCGATTTACATTGATATGAATTCGAATTCGAAATTATTTTTATGATTCATATTTGAATTCATAAAAATTGGGTATCTGATTTTAATGACTAAATTAAAGTTGATTTTAGCATATTCAATTCAATTTATCAAATAATCACTAAAAATGGTCCCAAAAAAATCACTAAATTACATAACACATTCATATACAATTTATTTCCAAATCAAATCCGGTGGCATGCTTATTATTCAATGACCAAGAAAAAAATTAAACAAAAAGAGAAAGAAAACCAAAGGACAACACCACCCCCACCCACCCACTAAATAAGCAGATTAGCAGTATTGATGGAGAATCTAAAGCCCATTGTTGATCAAAGGAAAGGCCCACCAACCCAATTATAGGCATCTAATCTAACAAAGAACAGCAGCAATGGACCACATTTCAATGAGGTTTGAAGAAACTCTATCCCGCACATTGTCTTCTCTGGTGAAGGTGCTTTTGTGTCACTCATATGAGTCTGAATGCCCCTCCATTCCAATGCTGATTGTCATATTTTTCCCCCGGGTGGCTCAAGCCAAATTGAGCTTTAAGGCAAAAACATTAAATAGAGGTTTTTTTATTTTTAGTATTATTTTTTAAAAAAATTAATTTATTTTTAATTTTTTTTATGTGGGATGTGTTAATATTATTAAGAAAGAGATTTCAACTTTTATTTTTATTTTTTATCACAGAGATCGAGATAGAGTGTTTAATTTCAACTTTTGTTTTATTTTTTTTATTAGAGAGAGAGAGAGAGAGAGAGAGAGAGAGAGAGAGAGAGAGAGTGGGTGAGAGTAATATGAGTTGACTTTTGAATATTTTTTTAATTTTTTTAATTTTTTAGTTTTTAATGCTATGGATTAGATTATAGGCCTAAATTATTGCAATAAAAAAATTTTTGATTGAATTTAATTTTTTAGAGTTTTTTTGTAGTGTTTAAAATTTAATAGATTTAAATTTTTTTGTGAGCTATTGATGTACTTAAAATTATGGGTCTTCTAAAAATTTAGGGGCTAAAGTCCTTGTTCCTCTCCCCGGGATCTTTCTATCTTGCTTATTTTATATTATTTACTTTTTTTTTTTGTAGGGGTGAGATAAGATACGGGTTTAACGTCTTTCATGTTGTAGTCGAATTGACTATACATAATAAAAATTAAAATATATTATCAATGCATTATCTTTTTTTTTTGAAGGTAACCAATGCATTATCTTACTTGTTACATAGTCACCCCCTCCCTCATTTCTTAGTGACCGTAGATATCAATTTATACATATGAAAAATACATGAATATATTAATGGGGTAAATTTAAGAGTTTAGTATCAAGACCTCACCAAATCAAGCTGACACTATATTTTAAATTTTTTTTCTTTATTATTTTTATTATTACATATGAATTTGGAATTACTTGAATAGTTGTATGTCAATAATGTCCGTACCATAGAGAATCTTTGCACAATTTCAAAGAAGCTGACGTGGTTCCGTTCAGCGCCGGAACGCGTAACTTGCTTATCAAAGTAGTAGTGGCTTAACACAACTCAGACAGGTTCCGTTCAGCCCACATGATTTAAATAATATCTTATTTATGAGGAGTAGGACATGGGAAAATTACAATTCCTCCCCTAAGGGCTCTCGCAAATTGTATGGGTAACCTTGTAGCTTTCGAAATTACACTACAGCCCTGTCTATGGAACATCAATGCCCACCCACGAAACAACACAACCAACACACACACACTTGTTATAGTGTGTAGGGTTCGATAATAATTTATCCTTTTTCTAGACAAAACTTAGACTTATGCACCACCCATTGTTGCTTCTCTATATTGTTTGCATCGTTATAGTGGTGGCACCATCGAGGATGAAATTGGCCAAATCTATAAATTGACTAACTGGTAAAGATAACAAACATCTATAGTCATACTCTTTATATATCTATCTATCTCTTTTATCTATGCTAGTTTATACATATTATTGCATGTGGGAGGTTTATGTTGGTGGTGTTGTTGATAGTGGTCAAGTTTTTTAGTTTTACTTTAGGGTACGGTTTGGATTTGGTTAGCAAAGTTTAGGTCACGAGTTTACCCAAAAGGAAAAATTGGATATTTTGTGAAGAAGGATGGATGATGTCAATCTTGACTGTTGACAAGCATAACAATATAATTATAGAAACTATGATGTTATCTCCTTAATTTGAGTTAACCATGAGAGGCCTGAATGTAATTCTTTCTATTATTATAAAAACAATACATAGAATATGATTTTGATCATGATCATCTCATAATGGCATGTGAAGGTCAGTTGGGTTTGAATATTCTTATTCAGCTGCCAAAAGAAAGATTAAATTATTGTGTTCAAAAGTTGCTTTTGCCACTCACTGACCGGTTGTTTGATAAGAAAGGTAGGTTTTTTTTTGTCATGATATGAAAAGTAGGTAAACATTCAGACTGCAGATACTATCTTGAACATTGTTTTACTGTTTTTTAAACCTTTTTTCATTGGAACACTGTTTGCTGGTATATTTGCCATAAGATTTGTGTCATTGGTTAATGTGGCATATTTTCTTCGTGTGTTCTGTGTTAATTTATATGCATTTTGATTATTTTAATTTTTTTTAGTTTAGTTAAAGAAAAATCATCTATGCTGAGATTAAAAAATTTATGAGAGGAATACATCATGATTTTTGGCCTAAAAGAATTGTTAAATTTCGAATTTATGATGTCTATGTTTACCGTTCGTCTTTATGTCTAGTTGATTACGTGGGATTAGATATTCACCTTTTGACAAACATATAAAAAGCCAGTTGCATCTGGTTTTATTTTTGAATTTGGTTCCTCCCCACACAAGAAATGGTCCAGTAAGTGCCATTCTCACACTAACCTGTGTAAATAAAACTATGCAAACGCCATATGACCATATATAATTTTCCAACTTATTTTACATGTTAAGGAATATTGGATGGATATTGAGGAGAGTAAATTTAAAATATTTCTCTCAAACAATCCACGAATAATTTTTGGTATCAACATGTATAAATTATTTTTTATTATGGCTACAGTTTAGGACTCGTGGGATACATACAAGAATTACATCATTTTCAAGATGTTCCGCCCTCTCCAAATCAGAGACGGGGCCACATGGGGATCAGGGTAGGCACTGTTCCCTCACTTTTGGACCACTTTTGATCAAGACTTATTAAATTATTTAATACATTATATTTGTTCTTCTAAAATCTTGAAAATTTTAATAATATTTTTTTTTCAATAAATTAGTAGTCTACTAACCTTCTAAAAGAAATATTTTTTTGATTGCATGCTAAAGATAAAAAGGTTGTAACTTAAAAATAATTCAAACTATTTTGAATAATTTTTTTCTATAAAATCGATAATAATTTCAACTAAGTTTTACAAATAAATGAAGAATGATTTTACTTTAGACTTGTGATTGTGCTAAATGTTAGAAAATTAGTAAAAATTAATTTATATTCAATTAATATACAAAATGTTAAAGATTTTAAAGAACATTACATTTTATTGAAATATATAATCGGGTTAAAATGTACTAAATTTTTTTTTTTGTTTAGATTTGTTTCGCCTAAATAAAATAAAATAATTATTTTGCAATAATTTTGTCTCGAGTCTTAATTTTTTGTCATTCTTGAACTTAATTATTTTATATCAACTATTACATTATTTTTAATTAATAGATAAAAATGATATAATTAAAAAAAGGAATAAAAAATATTATTTAATATAATAAAATCAAATTTTTAAATAATTAAAATTTACTTTTGACTGTACTTGCAGACACGATCATGACTAGTTCTGAGAAGGGTCTTTCTTGTTTGTGACCTGGAAAAAGAAAAGAAAAACAGTGTCTGTTATTTCCAATCTTAGAAAAAGAAATCTCTAACAAAAGTACATAGAATAAGAAATCCTTAACGAAGTGCTACGGCCACTCACCTCTTCTCAACCACAACAAATTTTGAGCGTGCATTACCAGCACATCCCTCCAATCTCCTACAATCATTGGTGTGACATTGATGATACCGTATTACTGTTATATCTAATATTTATTTAAAAATATTTTATAATATTAAAAATTGAATATTAATTATATAATATTTTATATATTAAATAATAAATTTTTTTTTAATTATTCAATTTAAAATTTAAGTGAATATATAAAAAAATAAAGAGAGATAAGAGAGTAAAAAAAGAGATACGTATGGATTAATGAAATCAAGTCCGTAAGTTGAATTGTGTGACATTGAGACTCGTATAGAGAAAATGAAGATTTTTAAGTGGAAAAAAATTTTGATTATAAATTTTATACTATTAGATCAAAATAGATAAAAATTGGATCAATTTTGACAATTATTATGTTTTTATAAGTTGAGAATTCAATTTCTTAACTGTAATATTGAATAAATTATATATGAATTAATATTTTCAATATATAAACTAGGTGTGAACTATATTTGCACAATATTCATAGTGGGATATTGAGTTTTTTGGATCTAACTCAAATCCAATTTGAAAATGAATTCGAATTCAAATCGTTTGAGTCATAATTCTAAATTGAATTACATAACGTGAGAGTTAAATTTTGTGTATAAACCAAGTTGAACATATATTAAATCTAAATTTTAGCTCGATTTGTTTAATAGGAAAATCAAACCCATAGTCAATACAAAATGATCAAATAAAAAAGTTTTATTTATTTATTTTTGGAGGACGATGGAGACTTGAACCCTTAACTTCAAGATGACAAAGCCTTCATAAGTCTATAATGAAATTAAAGAGTTTGAATTAAATTTAAATTTGAGATTGAACTTTTTTTAGGGTAAATAATTAAATTTAAATGTAAAGTTTTCAAAATTTAGTATAATTTTTTTATTTTTTATCCAATAAAAAATGATGCATGTGAATTTTTTTTGTTTCATTATTTTTAATTAAAGATTTTAAATTATTAAAATTAAATTAACGATTGCATATGAACTTCGACACGATATGCCAACAAGAAGGGTTTGACTGTGGTATTGATGGTCACTAGATTTATAATTTTTATGGGTAAAGATACAATTTTGAGGGTTTAGTTTGAAATAAAAGTTAAAATTGGTGCTAAAAAATATAATTTTTTGGTATCACATTATAATTTTCTGAGATAAAATTATAAACTTTGAAATTAAGTCATAATTTTTTTATTGTATTTAAGATCGATCTTTTCGAGAATCTGACCCCAAACTTATCCCCCAACAAGAATCTGCAAGTCCTATCCACTAGGCGTACGTACGTCCCACACTTTCTCGGGAAAATCACTTTCTTGGCAATCTCCTCAGACCCAAATCATATGCCCACTTCGTTTTTCTCAAGTACAAACTCCACAAGATGCTTCATTTTTCACCCCCATCAGGGGATGGTCGTTTCTATACGCATCTGTATCCGGGGCGGATTCATAAATTGGACACTATAATTATATATTTTAATTTTTTTTCTTCTAATCAATCACACTATATAATATATTTATATTTATTATATTATATTTAATATATGAAGTCCATTTAACATAAAATATTTCCCAAAAAAAATGTATACTATTAGGGGTGGAGTCATGAATATCTATGATAGAGGTAAAATATAATTGATATAAAAAAATATTAAGCCTAAATTAATACAAAAAAAAATCAGTTCAAGAATAAAAAAAAGTAAGAATCAACAATAAATTATTGTGAAATAGTAAATTCAATTTTTATTTAGTCGAAACAAAATATTAATAAAAAAATATAAAATAATTTTTTAGTACATTTTAACCTAATTATATATTTCAATAAAATATAAATTTTTTTAAAAATCTCTAAAATTTTGTATATGAATTAAATGTAAATTAATTTTTGTACTTTATTAGGTTATCCACTACTATTACTAAAAAAATGGTAAATGAAAACTGACAATTATTTTTAAAAAGCAACAAACATTGTTTTAGATAAAGTAAAATATTATATTTTCGTCAATATACAAATAAAACATTAACTCAATCCAAAACTAACATATTTATTTTAGAGGGTTAGTGGTCCACTAATTTATTAAAAAAAAAAAAGACTAGAACCATTATTAAAATTTATAGGTTGGTGCTTGGAAGGACAAAAAAACTTAAGGAACTGAGCTTCTCATGTGTTGAACTTTTCTCTGTTTCTTCTCTTTTTCTTGTGCTAAGCAGTGGACAATTGAAAATGAGTGATACAGAAAGAAAAAAAAAAAAGGAAAGATAAGATATGTTTTAGTCGAGTGGGCCAAAAATTTTATTTTTTAATGATGGTGGACCAAAAGTTTTGTTTTTAATGTTGAGCTAAAAATTTTGTTTTTAAGGTTGGGCTAAAAGTTTTATTTTTTTAGTAGGTTTGGGTGGATTGTGATAAGTGAAATATTTGATTTTTCAATAAGTTTGGATAGATAATAGTGAGTTCAATTTTTTTTGTTTTAAATGGACTTAATCTTTTAATTATTTTGAGTAAATAATATAAGTCTAATACAAATGAGAGGACACACATAATATATATGTATAAATATATAATACATATATCTATCTAAAAAATAAAAATAAAAATTGAGGGGAGAACGTTCCCACCCTGGCCCTGGCCCTAGCTCCCTCAGCCTATGTCTGTATCCATATATATATATATATATATATATATATATATATATATATATATATATATATATATATATATTCACCATGGGATCTCCTGTATAGATTCATTTACAGCTTATTTGCATAATCAAGCAACCAAGTAATCGCATATGTGCATAGTTTGTTCATCTTTGGGGTAGGAGGTGAAGTAGGTTTTGGCCATGGATTTGGAATGGCTGTTGGAGTACTTGAAGGGTATGTTGATTACTTGGTTGATTCATCCATCAACATGATTCAAGTTCTAGAAGAATCCAGCTAGGGGCTAAGGCTAAGATTCAATTGGTTTATTGTTGTTAAGGCCTCCAATTTGTCTAAAGGATTAGAATTATTAATAAGTGGGCTTGAGGATGCTTAGCCCACATGTTTTATTTCTTATGAAGTAGGGTTTTCAAAGTTACTGTAGCGTGCACTGTTCATGCTACAGTACGTGCACTATTCTTTATTTTTAGGGTCTAATTGTAAGGCTTGTATGCCAAGTACTTTCCTTTTTCTATTTAGGCATGTGCTCAGCCATTTAAAGGGTTGAATGTCTTTCCTTTTTTCTTCAAGAGTCTTAGGAAAGTAAGAGATATTTCTTTACACACAAGTAAGAGATATTTTCTAAGTAGGATAGCTATTTTAGGAAGATTCCTAATCCTTGTAATGACCAGCCTATAAATAGGCATTCAAATCAATGAAAATTTAGATCATTATTCAGCAAATTTTGAGAGTGTTTTCTCTTTGGTTCTTTGAAGAACTAAACGAACTTATCGGAATTCTCTGTGGCGTTCACCAACGACTTATCAAACGGGTTTTCACATCGTTTGTGGCATCTTCCTTTATACCGAAGTTTTTGTTTCACAAACAGTGGGTTGAGGTCTATATACCAAGGTTCTTGTTTATTGTAAACAACGAGTCAAGGTCTACCATAAAATCTGTTCGTTAAACGATCTTGGGTACTTTTCGTTGTTGGTTCTTGTTATTCCGGCGGGTAACACATCATTTGGTATCAGAGCCAAGGCTCGAGTTCAGGTTTGCCTGTCACTTAAAACCTTTCTCTTCGTTATTCCTTGTTCCTTTCTTTTTGTTATTCTGTGTTCTTTTAGTTCCTAAAAATTCGGTTCACATACCCTTAGTGTAGCTGAATTTCCTTTACCCTATTCCGCTCGTATTTTGTTGGTTCTACTTATTACAAATTCATATTCTGTTACCACAAAAGTTAGTTGCTGGTCAAAAAAAAAAAGGGCAAAAAGAAGTCAAAAAAAAAAAAAAAGTCAAATTGTTTGTGTTCATCCATTGTCCAAAAAAAAAAAATCAAACTTCCTTGCTCGTGCCCTTTAACCGGCCCACTTGGAACTTGAACTAAATCCCTTGAAGTTGTGTTATGATTTGCATCACCATTCCTGTACTTACTATGGTCGTGGAGGACGCACTATTGACTTCTGTTGGGATTTACATGAAAAATCTTCTAGTGCTGCTAATTAGGCTTCTTATCAGGATGATTCCTCAGTTGTTGCTTCCATACCTCAAATAGTTAGACCAAACACGGGGTCAGTTACTATTACATTGGGTCAAGAGGAGTATGCCCAGTTCCTGTCCCAACAATAGGCTGTTTCATCTCCCTCTACTACTACTTTTGCCCAGTCAGGTACCTTTTTCACTTGTTTATTGTCCTCCACTCATAGTCCCTGGATCATAGACTCCGACACTTCTAACCACATGACTGGTGCATCTGATGTCTTTTCTACTTATCAGTCTGCTACATTCACACGTAGTGTTACTCTTGCTAATGATACTTGTTCTAAAGTTTCAGGTCTAGGGACTATTCACTTGAGTCCTGATGTGTTCCTATCATCCGTGTTATTTGTTCCTTAGTTTCCTTTTATTTTACTTTCTATTAGTAAGATTACCCTTTCTCTTAATTGTTCTGTAACCTTTTATCCCTCTTATTGTGTCTTTCAAGATCTCAAGACAAAGAGGAAGATTGGTACAGGGCATGAAGTCGGTGGCCTATATTACTTTGATTTTGATTCACCTACTCGAGCTCTACAGACCTCGTTCTCTCCTTTTCAATGACATTGTTGCCGTGGACATCCTTCTCTCTATAATCTGAAGTGCCAAGTTTTTAGTTTTAGTTATGTGTCGTCTTTGTCTTGTAAAGCTTGTCAACTTAGTAAGTATCACCGTGTGTCATTTCAATCCAAAGTCAATAATCGTGTGTCTAGTCCAATTGAGTTGGTACGTTCTGATGTATGGGGTCCAATAAAGAATATTTCATCTAATAAATATCCTTATTTTGTGTCTTTTATGGATGACTATTCTCATGTGAATTGGTTGTTTTTGATGAAAGCTTGATCTAAATTATTCTCTATATTTGAGACCTTTAGTAAGGAAATAAAAACTCAGTATGGTTGTCATGTACGTATTTTACGTTCTGATAATACTCATGAATATGAATTTGATCATTTTTCAGTTTATCTTAGTAAAACAGACATTATTCATCAGACTTCCTATGCTTACACATCTCTACAGAATGGTGCTGCTGAACACAAGAACTGTCATTTATTGGAAGTCACCCGTGCCCTGTTATTCCAGATGAATATTTTTTGATATTTTTTGAGTGATGTTGTACTTACTACTTGTCATCTTATTAATCATATGTCATCATCTGTGTTAAATGGGCAAAGTCCATATTCTGTCCTTTTTTCTGGTAGGCCCTTATTTTTCCTACCTCCTAAGATTTTTGGATGTGTCTGTTATGTTCATAATTTGGGTCCTAGGTTTGATAAACTTGATCCTCGAGCTACCAAATTTGTATTTCTTGGTTATTCCTGCACACAGAAGGGATATCGTTGCTATAGTCCTTCTATGCGGCGATACTTTACTAGTGCGGATGTCACATTTGAGGAATCTGTTCCATATTTTTCTGCACCTTCTCAGCCTTTGGATCTGGACTTTGGGTCACCTCTTGTACCACTATCCCTTCCCTCGTCTTCAGATATTCCGTTGCCTACTGTGCTACCGTCTACTTTTCCTCTTCGTATATAATCTCGTCGTCCTCGATCATCGACTGAGGTGTCCTTATAGTCTTCCTTGCCACCTTCTGATCCTGGTCTATCAAGTAATTTAGACTCTTTATCTATTGCTCTTTCTAAAAGGTACTCGTTCATGTGTTACTAATCATCTCATTGCTCATTTTGTTTCATATGATGTCTTATCTCCTATTTTCTCTTGTTTTACCTCTCAATTATCTACTATATCTATCCCTAAGCATTTACATGATGCATTATCTGATCCAGGTTAAAGGATAAGATGGATGTCTTACATCATAATGGGACTTGAAATCTTGTTCCTTTACCCCCTAGTAAACGAACTGTTGGTTGTCGTTGAGTGTATTCTGTTAAATTTTATCTAGATGGTTCTGTGGAGCGTCTCAAAGTTCGGCTTGTTGCAAAGGGCTTTACTCAGACCTATGGTGTTGATTATGAGGAGACTTTCTCTCTTGTTGCCAAAATTTCATCTGTTCATATCTTGATTTCTTTGGCTGCTAATTTTGATTGGTCCTTGTTTCAATTAGACATCAAGAATGCCTTCCTCCATGGTGACTTGGTTGAAGAGGCATACATGGAGCAACCACCTGGGTTTACTGCTCAGGGGGAGTATGGTAAGAGTGTATGTCAGTTAAAGAAATCTTTGTATGGTTTGAAGCAGTCACTGAGGGCATGGTTTGGTAAGTTTTCAGATGCAGTTTTAGAGTTTGGTCTTCTTCGATGTCAGACAGACCATTCTGTGTTTCATAGACAGACGGATGCTGGATATGTTCTATTGGTGGTCTATGTAGATGATATTGTGATTACTGGAAATGATACTGAAGGGATTGCTAAGTTAAAAATCTTCTTGCAAGATTGATTTCATACTAAGGATTTGAGAAAAATTAAGTATTTCTTGGGAATTGAAGTGACTCGATCTAAACAGAGTATTTGTTTATCATAGAGAAAATATGTACTTGACATGCTAGAGGAAGCAGGTTTTTAGGTGGCAGATTGATTGATGTTCCTATGGACCCGAATCAGAAACTATTGATGGATGATGGTGCACTGTTTGAGAATCTGGGTCGGCATTGCAGATTGGTTGGAAAACTTAATTATCTCACTATTACTCGACTGGATATTTCTTTTGCAGTCAGTATAGTAAGTCAATTCATGGAGTGTCCTAGATTAACAAATTGAGAGGCAGTTACTCGTATTCTACGATATCTTAAACGAGCTCTTGGACTTAGACTGTTATATCGAGCTAATGGACATCTTAGAGTGGAAGATTTCTCAGATACTGATTGGGTAGGCTCTCCTTTTGATCGGATAAACTACTGGTTATTGTACTATCTTAGGAGGTAATGTTGTTTCATGAAAAAGTAAGAAATAATCTGTGGTAGCAAAATCCAGTGTTGAGACTGAATATAGAGCAATGACGCATATGACGAGTAAGTTGACTTTGCTACTATACTTTCTCCAGGTTATTGGGTTTCCAGTTCAACCTCCTTTACAGTTGTTCTATGACAACCAGACAGCTATGCATATGCCTGTCAATCCGATGTTTCACAAGAGAACCAAATATATTGAGGTTGATTGTCACTTTATTCGGGACAAGATAGTAGCTGGGGAGATTACGACTCCATTTGTGAAATCTGAAGATCAGCTTGTAGATATGTTTACCAAAGCATTGAGTCGTACACGTCTTATAGAGATTTGTTCCAAGCTTGGATTATGTAATATATATAGTCCAGCTTGAGAGGGAGTGTTAAGAGTATTAGAGTAGTATATGTAATTTGTTAATAGTGTTAGGGTATTATATGTAAATACAAAGGGTGTGTATGTGTAATTCTTGTTATGAGTTACCTATAAATACAAGTGATGTATAAGGACTAGGTTAAGTTTTTGACCTATCTCTATTTCTCTATAATATTGTGTTAATCTTCTACACTTAACAAACTCCATCTAGTTTTTATAAGTATTTAGGTGGTCCATAGGATCTCTAGTTCCATCAAAAGCTTCTACATACGGCATTCTGAATTTTGGCGGAAGGGGAAAATGCAACACCCCAGGAGTAAACGGAGACTCGATTTGCTGCACCAAAGCATCCATGGTTACTAGAGTTTTACTCCTCATGGCATCCTTCATGTGTCTGAGCTCCTATTGAATATCTCTGAAGCGTTGCTCCCAGTATTGGTCATTTCACTCCTGCTGGACTGGGCGAAGGTTATTATTCTCATTCTCATTACTTCAGCTCTGCACCTTTTCATTGTCTCCGTTCTTCAGAGGAGGATGAGGAGCCTGACTATTTTCTCCTCCTTCGTCAGCTTCTCTAAATGGGTCGAGATGTCGTTGTTCCCTGTGAGGGGGGTCATTCTGGCCTTCTTGGGCTGGTTGTTTCTCCTGTAGTCGCTATAAAAGCTTCAAGAGTTCCTCATTCTGCTTTAGCAGAGGTTGATTGGCCAGGCGGAGGGCTTCCAACTCGTTGTTCGTGGGAGGATCCACCATAGGAGGATTGACATCGGCGGTGGAGAATAAATCTTGTGGATCTTTGTGTTGTCTGCTAGTTTTCTTCTGTTGGTTCTGCATCCGCAGGGGATTCACTTGACTTTTGTTCATATCGCGGGTTAAGACCATTAGTTACTGAAGGATAGGTGTACTTGTAACGAGAACAATCTTTCTCACAGGCTGCGCCAAACTAATGGTGTAATCAGGTGGATGAGCATAACATATAAACCATGGAAATCAATGTTAAACTGAGCTACAAGGCTCGTGAAGACTGTGGAAAAATTCTTGCAGAATTGGGCTAATTTACGCAATGAAATTATAGTAGTTCACCCGTTTAGGAGCTTGGATAATCCACTCATTAATAGAGGCTCTTGCTCCTTGGATCTGTATTGATTGCTTTTATGAATTTTAGTAGCGTTCCAATACAATTAGGGTTGCTCTCTTCTTCAATGGAGGCACTGTTCTGTATTTATAGTCTAATTCTTATTCCTAAGGGATCTGCACCGAGATTCTCGCCCTTGATCCGAGGGATTGTCCTTGATTCTAGGTGAAGATCTTGGCTAATTGAGAGTTTTGCGCCTTGACGACAGCTTTCTGCTATTTTGAGGATTCTCTTTGTTGGCCAGTTGTCTCCCTCTCTCTTCATTTATTATTTCCTTCGAAGGGAGCTCGAGGTCTGGTCCCCTAAGCTCAGGGTGCTTACTTGACCTCCATGACTAACCTCCGTACCTGAGTTCAAACTTAAAATTTATTCTAGGTATTATCAAATTACAATCTGAAACAGCAAGTACATCATAGACCCACTCAACAAATTGACCGTACATCGTATTTTGATCGATAGGAAAACCATTAATCAAACCTCTTTCATACTTACCATATTTATAATCATAAACTCTAATCTTACCACCAATACGACAATAGCAAAATAAACTTTTCTCAAATAAGACTCCATTTATAAATTCCAATCTAGTAATAAATAAAATAAGAAAAATATTGGTAATTAGAAACAATACCAAACACACACATATACTGTCACTGCACTATACCACTCTTTCTTTATTTTTAAGCAAAGATAATTACACACACACGCACAAATATATCGTCACTGCGCGCGCGCACACACACACACACATATATCAAAATAATATATTTGATTCACAAATTTAGTTATTTTGACATCACGAAAAAAATATTTATTCCTCATCTACAAAGACTAGATGAACTTACTTGAAAAAATCAAGAATTGGAGAGGTGCGGGAGCCTTCTTGATGTTCTTCCCAAACGTCAATGAGGTTGGAACAAAACCCTTTGATTGTCTTTTTTGGTGAGTTTTCAATTAAAGAAAATAATGACAATTCTGTAATTAATATTAAAAGGATAAAAATGAAATATAGTAAAAATTAGGACTTCTTTGAAATTACTTAGAAAAAGTAGGACTTGATTGTTCAAGTACAAATTTAATAGTACCGACTTGTTTTTTGAAACCAAAAATAAGCCGTATCAATGTTTTTCCCAATTTGGAATTACTTGAATGTCAGTAATGTCCGTCCTATAGAGTAACTTTCCACAATTTTAAAGAAGTTGACGTGGCGTGAGAGGAGAGAGAGAGTCCTTTTCCGTGTCCCGGATGCGTAACTTGCTTATCAAAGTTGTTGTTGCTTATCACAACTCAGACAGGCTCCGTTCAGCCCAAATGATTTCTGAGTCTCACCTTCCAAATAATATCTTATTTCTGATGAGTAGGACATGGGAAAATTACAATTCCTTCCCTAAGGGCTCTCACAAATTGTATGGTTAACCTTGTAGCTTTTGAAATTACACTACAGCCCTATCTATGGAACATCAATGCCCACCCCCCTACCCACGAAACAACACAACCAAGACACACACACGCACACACAAACATTTAATACAGTGTGCAGGGTTCGATAATAATTTCTCCTTTATTTGGACAAAATTCAGACTCATGCACCACCCATTGTTGCTTCTCTATATTGTTTGCATCATTATAGTGGTGGCACCACTGAGGATGAAGTTGGCCAAATCTATAAATTGATTTACTGGTAAAGATAAAAAAAACATCTATAGTCATACTCTTTATCTATCTATCTATCTCTTTATCTATGCTAGTTTATACATATTTTTGCATGTGGGAGGTTATGTTGATGGTGTTGTTGATAGTGGTCAAGTTTTTTAGTATTACTTTAGGGTACGGTTTGGATTTGGTTAGCAAAGTTTAGGTCACGAGGTTTTGTTTAGGTCAAAAAGTCACGAGATTACTCAAAAGGAAAAATTGGATATTTTGATGATGTCAATAATTTAAGTTGTTAACTTGACTATTGACAAACATAACAATATAATTAAAGAAACTATGATGATATCTCCTTAATTTGAGTTAACCATGAGGGGCTGAATGTAATTCTTTCTATTAGTATAAAAACAATACATAGAATATGATTTTGATCATGATCATGATCATATCAGAATGGCATGTGAACGTCAGTTGGGTTTGAATATTCTTGTTCAACTGCCAAAAGAAAGATTAAATTATTGTGTTCAAAAGTTGTTTTTGCCACTCACTGGCTGGTTGTTTGTTAAGAAAGGTAGGTTTTTTTTTTGGGTCATGATAAGAAAAATAGGTAAATATTCAGACTTCAGATACTACCTCGAACTTTGTTTTACTGTTTTTTTAACCTTTTTTAATTGGAACACTGTTTGCTGGTATATTTGCCTTAAGATTTATGTCATTGATGAATATGACATATTTTTATGGTGTATTTGGATTAATTTATATGTGCTTTGATTATTTTTTTTTTAAGTTTAGTCAAAGACAAATCATCTATGCCGAGACTATAGAATTCACTAGAGAAATACATCATCATGATTTTTGGCTCTAATGGTTCGTTTGTTTAGCTGGAGAATGGTAAATAATGCAAGAAAGAGAATTTTTTAAAAATTTTCATGTATTTGGTTAGCATGAAAAAGAAAATGATAGAAAAAATAATTTTCTTTTATACTTGAATTTTTTCACAAATAACTAACTTTTTTTCTTATAAAAAATATAAGGAAATGCAAGAAAATTGTGATATATAACTAACTTCCCATTTTACCCTTATTTTTCTTAAAATATTTTATGGGTTATTAATTTTTAAAAAAATTTGGTATGAATTTGATTAATCTATAATTTGGTCCAAAGACCTTTGTATTGGTGATTGTCTTAGAATTAGTTTTCGAGTCACTTTTTTAAATTTCTTTAACTTCAATTATAATTAAATATTTTTTTCTTTTTTAAACCGATTTAATATAATTAAGGATAATTTAGACAATTATAAAAAATTTCTTATAACTTTACTTTCTTTCAAATAATAAAATAAATTTATTTAAAACTTTCTCATAAACTTTTCATTCTAACCAAATACATACATAGAAATATATTTTCTATTATTTTCTTTTCTTTCAGTTCACTTTCTATTATTTTCTTCTTCCTAATCAAACGGACCCTAAACGATTTGTCAAATTTAAAATTTATGACGTCTGAGTTTACAATTCGTCTTTATCTCCGATAAGCTGCGAGAGATTACATATTCACCCTTTGACAAACATGTAAAAAGCCAGTTGCATCTGGTTTTACTTTTGGATTTGGTTCCTACCCACACAAGAAAGAGCAATGCTATTGGGAGTTAATTTATTAACCTAATTTGATAAGTTAATTCACTATAACTTTTGGATTGACTGTAAGCTCCATCAAATATTGAAACTTGATGTTAATTCAATGGTTCTAATGCAGTCACGTCATTATATTAACAAATTATATCAAATTTTTAGGTCTAAATAGTATTTTTTCACAATAAAAATGGTCCGGTAAATGCCATTCTCACACTATCCTGTGTAAATAAAACTATGGAAACACCATGACCATATAAAATTTTCCAACTTATTTTACATGTTGAGGAATATTGGATGGATATTGAGGAGAGTAAATTTGACTTTCTTTTCAAATATTTTTCTCAAACAATCCACCAATAATTTTTTGTATCAACATGTATAAACTATTTTTTATTATGGCTGCAGTTTATGACTCGCGAGATATAAAGATGCTCCGCCCTCTCCAAATCAGGGGCCAGCCCACATGGGGATCAGGGTAGGCACTTGTCCCCTCACTTTTGGACCACTTTTGATCAAAATTTATTAAATTATTAAATATATTATATTTGTCCTTATAAATTTTAAAAATTTTAATAATATTTTTTTTTTCTAATAAATTAGTAGTCTACTAACCTTCTAAAACAAATATTTTTTTGATTGCATACTAAAGATAAAAGGTTGTAACCTAAAAATATTTCAAATTATTTTGAATAATTTTTTTTCTATAAGATCGATGATTTCAACTAAGTTTTACAACTAAATAAAGAATGATTTTACTTTAGACTTATGATTGTGCTCGATGATAGAAAATTAGTAAAAAAATTAATTTATATTCAATTAATATACAAAATGTTAAAGATTTTAAAGAACATTATATTTTATTGAAATATATAATCGGATTAAAATGTACTAAAAAATTATTTTTTGTTTTTTTTTGTTTAGATTTTGTTTCACCTAAATAAATTAACATTATTATTTTGCAATAATTTTGTCTCGACTCTTAATTTTTTGACATTGTTGAACTTAATTTTTTTGTATCAATTATTACATTATTTTTAATTAATAGATAAAAATGATATAATTAAAAAAAGGAATAAAAAATATTATTTAATATAATAAAATCAATTTTTTAAATAATTAAAATTTACTTTTGACTGTACTTGCAGACACGCATCATGACTAGTTCTGAGAAGAGTCTTTCTTGTTTGTGACCTGGGAAAAGAAAAGAAAAACAGTGTCTGTTATTTCCAATCTTAGAAAATGAAATCTCTAACAAAAGTACATAGAATAAGAAATCCTTAACGAAGTGCTACGGCCACTCACCTCTTCTCAACCACAACAAATTTTGCGCGTGCATTAACAGAACATCCCTCCGATCTCCTACAATAATTGGTGACATTGATGATACCGTATCACTTTTATATCTAATATTTATTTAAAAATATTTTGTAATATTAAAAGTTGAATATTAATTATATAATATTTATATATTAAATAATAATTTATTTTTTTAATTATATAATTTAAAATTGAAGTGAATATATAAGAAAAATAAAGAGAGATAAGAGAGTAAAGAAAGAAATACATATGAATTAATGAAATCAAGTCCATAAGTTGAATTGTCTGACAGTGAGACTCGTATAGAGAAAATGAAGGTTTTTAAGTGGAAAAAAATTTTGGTTATGAACTTTATACTATTTGATCAAAATAAATAAAAATTGAATCAATTTTGACAGTTATTATGTTTTTATAAGTTGAGAATTCAATTTCTTAACTGTAATATTGAATAAATTATATATGAATTAATATTTTCAATATATAAACTAGGTATGAACTATATTTGTACAATATTCATAGTGGGATATTGAGGTTTTAGGATCTAACTCAAATCCAATTTGAAAATGAATTTGAATTCAAATCCTTAAATCATTATTCTAAATTGAATTACATAATTGGAGAGTTAAACTTGTGTATAAACTGAGTTGAACATATATTAAATCTAAATTTTAGCTCGATTTGTTTAATAGGAAAATCAAACCCATCTTCAATACAAAATGATCAAATTAAAAAGTTTTATTTATTTATTTTTTTTTGGAAGGACAAGAGAGACCTAAACCATAACTGACTGAGTTTTCAAAAGTCTAAAATGAAATTAAAGAGTTTGAATTAAATTTAAAATTGAGATTGAACTTTTTTTAAGGTAAATAATTAAATTTAAATGTAAAGTTTTCAAAATTTAGTTCAATATTTTTATTTTTTATCCAATAAAAAATGATGCATGTGAATTTTTTTTGTTTCATTATTTTTAATTTAAGATTATAAATTATTAAAATTAAATTAACGATTACATATCAACTTCGATACGATATGCCAACAAGAAGCAGTCGACTATGGTACTGATGGTCCCGGAGATTTGAAATTTAGTTATAATTTTTTTAAAGTATTTAAGATCGATCTTAACGTTTTTAAGATTGATCATAGACACTTAAAAATTAATCCTAAATATTAGGATCGATTTTAAAATATTTATAACTTAATTTTCAAAAATTTATAAACTGACCCCAAACTTATCCCCCAACAAGAATCTGCAAGTCGCATCCACCAGGCGCGTGAGAAGTACTAAAAGACAAAAACCCTCACAAGTGTGGGGGACCTTTTCGTATTTGGCCGTACGTACGTCCCATTACTTTCTCGGAAAAATCACTTTCTTCGCAATCTACTCAGACCCAAATCATATGCCCACTTCATTTTTCTCAGGTACAAACGCCACAAGATGCATCATTTTTCACCTCATCAGGGGAAGGTCGTTTCTATACACATCTGTATCTATGTATATATATATATATATATTCACCATGGGATCTCCAGTATACATTCATTTACAGCTTATTCATAATCAAGCAACCCAGTAATCGCATCTGTGCATATTTTGTTCATCTTTGGGGTAGGAGGTGACGTGGATTTTGGCCATGGATTTGGAATGGCTGTTGGAGTACTTGAAGGGTATGTTGAAGCCAACTTTGGCTCTTGTTGTGGTGCTCATGGCTGTGATATTGTCATACATGCAGAAGTTGGGTTTGGGCGGTGAAATGGTTTATTCAATCTTCAGAGCTTTTGTTCAGCTCTCTATTATTGGATTTGTTCTTGAGTTTATTTTCACCCAGAAGAACGTTGGCTGGATTGTCCTCGCTTACCTTTTCATGGTATGCTTCTCTCTCTCTCTCTCTCTCTCTCTTTGACTGGTGAAAAAATGTTAGGAAATAGAAGGAACTTCTGAATATTATTGTTGGCTGTCGGTTCGGTTTACTTTAATTTCATGGTTCAATTCTATTAAGCGAAACATTGATCCAATGGATTTTAACTGAGAGGTGGTTATTGTTCCCAACTGTTATCTTGTTTTCTTGCTTTCACAAGCAACCAGATGGGAATTTTTTTCTTTTTCTGGAGTTTTATATTCTGGGTTATTCCTCATGGTTTTTCTTTGTTGAAAACCAGAGTTTTGGTTTTTGTATTGACTGTCAATGTTGGACTATGGTGAAGAATTTGGCTTGAATTTGAGAGAATTTTTGACGGTGAAGAACAAGGAAAAATGGGACTTATTTGTATTTAAATTAAATTTCATATGCTCAATTGCAAGTTACTATTCCAACCATCCATTTTTTCCCTTCAAATTTCCTTCCCTTTGCTGTCTGAAAATTATTGTTTTTGACTCTTTTGTTCTGCTTATATCACGGATTATCCTCCTTAGTCCTTTACTTTAATGGAATTGCAATAGATACAAATGCCAGAGCTTGATGTGTACAAAACAAGTGCTTGACAAAATTTCTTTTCCTCCTCAAAATTCCCCCAAAATTTCACCCAAATCGTATGTCTAATATTTAGGCAGAATTGGTCTAGTAAACTACTACTAAACGTATTTTTTGTTTTTTTACAAGTTTTCTCCATTTTTTTTCCAGTTCTCGACGTTTCTCTCTACCTTTGAGTAGTGCCTAAATTGATCCTCATTTCAGCTTTCACATCTTGGCTGAATCTGAACTTGCACTACTTTATGCAATTACTTGCCCATATTCAAAACCATATCTGATCAAGTCAAGAAAATAGAAATTCTTAATGAGGACTTTGAACCTTGAGTTTTTCACAAAAAAAACAGGGAGAAAGCAGATGAACTTTATGACAAAGAGATGAGTTCATGCATACTTATATGCATGAGTAGTGAATTCAAAATCTCTAGTGATGGAAGAATAGTAATTCCCATGCCGCGTCTAAGTGGATGACACCCCATATATAAATGAACCGCAGATCAATGTTTTGGATTTCTCTGCAGTGTCCTGTTTTGGAGTTCTCTGCAGTGTGCTTCTTGCAACACTATGTGAAAAACAAAGGGGATTAGTTGGAGCTTTTTCTTGTGAAAAGACAGTCTAAAAATTCTAATCTGAGGATGTGAACCTGTTTTTATTGGCAGATACTCTGTTTGTATGGGGGCTTTGTTTAATTTTGTTACCGTTAGTGAGTTAGTTTGTAGGGAGATATGGCTATGACACTAATATAACCCATTTACACCTGCAACTGCAAGTGGTCTTGCTAACCACTGAGCACTCGATTCCTTCAGTACAGTCCTTACTAAATAAATTTGGGGCATTAGTTTTGATTTCTTTTTCTTGTTATCTTTTAGTATTTTGAATGAATTTTTTCCTGTGATGAATGATGATTGATTGCTTATGAGAATCAGGGAGGCTTATCACTTCAATTGCATTGCATGATCGTGCTGTTGCAGGTTTGTGTTGCTGGTTATACAGCAGGCCAACGCGCTAAACATGTCCCTCGTGGGAAGTATGTTGCAGGAGCCTCCATTCTGGCTGGAACAGCAGTGACAATGTTCTTGTTAGTTTTGTTGAATGTTTTCCCTTTCACTCCACAGTATATCATCCCTGTTGCTGGGATGATGGTTGGCAATGCAATGACGGTGACTGGGGTTACAATGAAAAGACTCCGAGATGACATCAAGATACAAATGAGCCTGGTAGGTCCTAATAACTGAACACTTGGGGAAGATCTTTATACTATTTGGTAGATTGGCCTTACCGAATTTTTTTGCAAGACTTCATTTAATCTTCCTCTAGTGACAAACATATTGGCCCGAGTCTTCCGTCTGGCTGTTTCTAATCTGATTACTTCCTATCATGAAACTGTGGGCTGATCATCTGTATAGATTAGGAAAATTGTATATCAATGTCAATGACAACGCTCTATCATCCTCCATTTGCTTTATACTAATTGAATGTGCTGATTAACTAATCGACAATGTTCTATTATCTGATTATCAAGTCATCCACATGGGTTAAAGTAGCTTTCATGATTTGGCATCACAACTTCATATGATTTCATATTGCAGGTGGAGACAGCATTGGCTCTTGGGGCTACTCCCCGTCAAGCAACGCATCAGCAAGTGAAAAGGTCTCTTGTTATTGCACTCTCCCCTGTTTTGGACAATGCCAAGACCGTTGGTCTCATATCACTTCCTGGTGCAATGACTGGCCTTATAATGGGAGGAGCTTCGCCATTGGAGGCCATTCGGTTGCAGATTGTTGTAATGAACATGCTTCTTGGGGCTTCAACTGTTAGCAGTATCATGTCGACATACCTCTGTTGGCCTGCCTTCTTTACCAAAGCCTACCAGCTAGAAACGAAGGTGTTTATGTCGGATTGAGAATTACTTGATCTTCGTTCACTATGATCATCGCCCTTGACTTAATAAACCAATTCATGAATAGGATAAGCAATACATGAATCAAGAGCCTACTAGTTGGATTTTGCTGTGGATCAAATCTAGTTCTGAATCATAGAACAGAGTCACTAAGCCTGGAGACTATTAAAACCCAAGAAATTGTATAATGTGCAATTTAGTTACATTGTTCTCTCTCTCTCTCTCTCTCTCTCTCTCTCTCTCTCTCTTAGTAATTGCAAATGTTATTCATGAATCCATTTGATCAATATTTTCGTGGTGCCTATCAGGCATATTCCTTTAATCCATACCTTCCAAGAAGGCAACAGTGAGTCCAAGTTTCTTCAGCAGGAAACAGATACAAACCTATATATATAGGTAGAACTGGGCTTTTATACGGATAGTAGAGCTCATATTTAACCGATGGGAAATATTTACACCAATGTACACAATGTGACCCACTCTATTAACCATGCATCTTGGTCCTTTCCTACTAAGTCTGTCAATAATTTAATCCAGTTTATAAGTCACCCGTTCCATAACAATACTGACAGGGTGACAACCATTATTGGCTGGAGGTTTGTGGTGGTGGTGAACAGAAGGCCTAAAATAAATTTTGCCATAGGGATTGTGTCTAGGCACCGACGGAGATAGTGACTAGATGTTTACAAGTGTTGTGCTGTAACGTGAGACACAAGTTTTTAGAATTTATTTACAATAAAAAAAATTAGAATCAATTCTAAAATATTAAGATCGATTTTAAAATTTTTATAACTTTTAGGGTCATATTATAATTCTAAGGGTTCAAGTTTAATGTTCTTATCGCGATTGAGGAGCGATGTTAATATAAAGTGTACTAAATAGTCGGATTCAGTTTAGTATGAGCTCCAAAACTATAGGGAATTGGAATTAGGGATAAGTGGGTGATTACATAGAGTGTTTATAGTGGTTCACCAGGTTGAGAGCTCAGCTAATCCACTCTTAAAGGAGTCTCTTGTTTCTGAATATATTGATTACTATGCGAAGTTTACAAAAAATATTTTTGTAAGGCTACAATGACTTTTTTTTTTCCTTTCGAGGGCTTTGCCTCTTATTTATAGCTATTCCTGGGCCTTGCTTTTTCTGAGGCGAGATCCTTGCTCCTCCTTTGTAACGGTTGCCCTTATTGCAAAACGAAACTTGCGCCTGTTGGGTGATTGATGCCACAAAATGGGGACTTGGTGGAGTCCAGTTGCCCTTTGCATAACCTTCCTCGAGAAATGTACATGGGGAGTTGAGGTCTAAGGTCGAGTTCTGTAAATAATATTGATGAGCTGAGCTCTTGACTTGAGTAGCATGACCTGGTTTACCAAGCTCATCCTTAGTTATTTTGTGGTACCATCAGTTGTCCCCCTAGTCCTTGGCCAAATAGGTTCATTTGAGCAGGGATTATGTCATGAGTAAGGTTGCTTGGGGTCAACCTCGATTCACGCATGATGGGACTTCATTTTGACAGTTATGGCGATCATGTAATCATTCTTTTCTTGTTTCTCGCACACGTCCCATATTTCGAGTGTCCACGTACGATTGGCTTTAAATGCTATTGCAGACAAAAAAAACGTCTTTCATTTCCTCGAATCCTCCACATTTTGTCTTCAGACTTTACTTCTTCTCTTCTCCCATTGCAACTTCATCTCCCTAAATTTGTTGAGGATCTAGGGTTTTCAGAAAAATTTCCAATTTTTCTCCAAAGGTTTTGCATGGCTGGCCTAATCTATTCAGACTTTCTCTAGGTTCCTGGTTTGTCGATTGTTCTCATCTTTTTAAGTCCCTTGCTTTGTTCCCTTTTCTTCTCTTTCGTTCTGCATCCCTCGAATTCGAGGTGGTTGTTTAATTTCTGGACTTTTCACTTTTGTTACTTTAGGATTCAAGGTTTTATATTGTCCTTTCTTCCTCTCTTCTTAGATCCCTACTCTACTGCTCTAGTCTTTCTCTTTGGTCACTGGTGTCTCGACCCTTGGGCTCTTAGGGATTGTTTTACTAGCGTTCCCCCTCTTTACAGTTCTTTCAATCTTCCTTTCTCTTGCCCAGTTATGTATGCCTTTTTTGAAGCCACCGCTTCGTCCGTCTCTCTCACCATGGGTAACAGGTCCCCGAAAATAGAGAAGGATAACTTAGGGGATTTCGGTGACGAAATAGACAGCTTCCTTGGGGTTGATGCTGAAGAGAGGGCAAATGTGCCTTTGTCTTTAACAGGGTCTTCTTTGAGTTCTAAGCGATCTTGAAAAGAAAAAGCTAAAAAGGGTAGAGCTGGACCTTCAGGTAGCGTTGAGGGCTTCGAACCCATTCCTTGTGTTTCAGACCTAATAAGGCATAGTAAGGTTACACCTCATTTTATGAGAATCTTGTCTACGAGGTTTGGCTTTCCTAGGGGCATGCACTATTGGATCCCTTCTATAGAGATTATATATGATTCTGAGGTCCCCAAGAAAACTTTCTTCTTTGTAGCTTCTCTAGAAAATGGTCTTAGGTTCCCTATACACCCCTTCATCAAATCTGTACTCTAGCACTTCAATGTCTGCCCTGCCCAGATCTCTCCCACCTTTTGGGGTATCCTAGTGGGCCTTATTGTCTTTTTTAAGAAAAATAAGATCGGTACCCCCTCGGTTCCTTTGCTCATGAAATACTTCAACGTCAAGTTCCAACTTGACAGTTTTTTGTACATCTCCAAATGGGTGAAGACCCCAGCCTTGATTACTGACCTGCCTAGCTCTAAAAAGAATTGGAAGAAAATTTCTTTGTGTCAAATAAGGAATGAGAGTTTGACCTGAGCAATGCCAATGATACCCTTCATATCCCTCGCTCTTGGTCAGGTCCTGACAACCTTTGTGAGTCCTTGTTTAGGGCAGACTCAACTTGGCTCATTTTGTTGTTGTATTTCTCTTGCTGACCTCATTTCCTTGGGTTGTTTCAGGTATTCACCTTGAGCTTGGAGCTGGGGATAGGTTTGCTTTGCTAGGGCTTGAAGATTGCCGCCCGGAGAGGTATTCTGACTTGATCAAGCATTCTGTGCTTACCGAGCTAGGGTTCAGCCCTCCCGGGGTGAGAGTTGAGACTTCGATTCCCATCTCCACTATTGGTGTAGAAAACCCTACTAGTAAGATTCTTCCTCCTTGATCTCTGGTTTTTCTTTTCATTCTTTTTGAGTTAGCTGACCTGTTTACTTTCTCAAGTTCCAGCTCAATGGCTCTAGACGCTGAGGCTGTGAAAGCTAAGATTGTCGAGATGAAAGGCAAAGCTAAGTGCAAGGTTGGAGTAGGCTCTAGGCTTGAACCTCCTTCAAAGGTGCAGAGAACAAAGGTGCCTCCACCCTTTCTTCCACCTTACCTTCCTCCTCACGTGATCCTCTTGCCTCTGCCGACTTCATAGAAGATAGTTCTGACCTCTTCTTCTTAAGGAATCTCTCATCTTCTTGTTGAGGTGTCCGCTGGTTGTGTGGGAGCCTCCTCTTCTCCTTCGTCAGCAGAGGTTGCTGGAGCTCTGGAGTTCATTACTTCTTTCTTACGAGGGCTTTCCTTTTCTTGATCCGTCGAGAAGAGTCCTCATTTGTGAGTGGAGGGTCTACCAACAAAAGTTGAGAAGGGCAATGGTTCACTCATTGGGGATGTAGGCCTTGTTGCTCAGGCCATTGCCTCATTTATTCCTTAATCTGACATTGTGGAGGCCTCGACGATCCCTTTGCATACCTCTACTACTATGGCTTTGTATGCAACAACCTCGATAAGTCTTGATTTCTTTAAATTTCGTTTCTGCTTTGAGCTAAGGTAATTTTTGCTGACCTTGACTTTTTCTTGTGCATATTTAGCTGGCTATCCATGTAAGTGCTTTGGTGAATAGGGTCCGAGCTCTGGAGAACACAGCTGAGCAAGCTCAGAAGTCTTTGAAGCCGTTTGTGCTCAATGTTTCTGACTTTACCAATGACAACCTCAAGGCCCAGGTGTGCGACCTGATGGCTCGGGTTGAGAAACTGACCTCAGCAAACAAGGGCCTGGAGACAAAGGCTAAAAAGGCAAAGGAAGAGCTCAAAGCAAAGGCAAACAGCTTACTTCAAGCTTGCAAGGATGCCTTAGAGGCCCTTGAATCCCTCGATACAATGAAAAAAGACTATGACCTATTGGCTGAGATCAATGCTACTCTGCTGAAGGAGATTGAGGCTGAGAAAGCTGTAGCCCGGGAGAAGGATGCTCTGATTACTGAGCTTAAGGACGAGGCTGCTACCAATTGGGTCACTGGGTACCTTGCTTTTTCAAGAACAAGCTGTAGAGAGATACACAGACCTAGACTTTGAATTTGAATTTCCTTTGGATAAGGAAAAGGAGAAGTCAAGTGTTGAGAAGGAAGCAGAGGCCTCAACTTCTACTGAGGTCTTGATTCCTGGTGATGTCCCTGCTGATCCTAAGGTCCAGACTCTTGGGGTGACTTTGCCATCAGCTAAGGTTGAAGTTCTTGCTCCTATCCTTATTGAGGCTCCTCTCCCTTCAACTGATTCTTCTGCTCCTGAGCCATCTGGGGCTTCTTTTCCTACCGCTGAGCTGCTAGAAACTGCTTATGATCTTGTTGTAGTGACTTAGGATTTTTGGGAAATTTCTATTTTTTTAGAACATCTTATATTTTGTCTTGTATTTTGCTTTTTGTGAAATGAAAATATTCTTTTGAAGTTGTTTTGTACTTTGTTCTTCCCCTCTGTCCCTTGCTTCGAGGAGAACTCTATTTTTCTAGAAGTGAATTTGAATTTTTTTACCACGTATGAGGTCTTCCCATGTGTCCGCTGAGCTTTAGTTGTTCACTAGGGGCTTCTTCGTTGTTGAAGAAATCATCTTAGCATTGGCAGAGGTGTTTATCCTATTTTTTGTGAGCTGAAGGGTCTTGAGGGCTCGTTGACAGCTCATGAGCTGAAGAGCTCATCAAGAGTTTGTGAGCTGAAGGGCTTGTTGATAGCTTATGAGCAGAAGAGCTCATCAAGTGTTTGTGAGCTAAAGAACTCATCAAATTTATAGCTTATGAGTTGAAGAGCTCATCTAGTGCTTACGAGCTGAGGAGCTCATCAAGTTTTCATGAGCTGAAGAGCTCATCCTTGGTTTATGAGCTTCTTTTAACTCTCTCCAGCTACTGCTCGAGCTGCCTGAGGTCAATACTGAGGACTCTTGCATTTCTCATGTTCTTGCGTCACATCCTGTCTTTTCCTCTTATGCAATAAATAGGTCTTCAGCGATAAGGGGATTGTTTTCTATGCCCACCTACCTTTTTAAAGCGCCACTTTCACTTATTGTCGACATGATTATGGAAGTGTAATGGCCGCCTCTTTGTCTTTACGTGTTTTTTGCTTCCTTAAATCCTCGGATTCCTTATTTTTTGCCTAAAGCTTTGGGATTTCTTTATTTTTTGCAATCTTCCTTTGATTCTTACTTGCTACTTTGCTTCTCGCTTCATGGCTTCTTCTCCTTCTCCACTATTCAAACAACAAGCCCAGGCATTGTTGAACGTACCCTAGCACGTCGTGTTTCTGCCCCTTCCCTGATTATGGCTTCAAAGGTGGAGGAAGTTAGGAGGCGGTATCTTTTTCCTGACGCTTGACCTCTAATGAGCCCTGCAACCTTTTCCTTCAGAGGGAAGTTTGCTTCTTCGAAGGCACTTTTGAGATGGGTCTTTGTTTGCCCATCCATCCTGCTATTGGAAGGATTCTGACCTTCTTTGAAATGTGCCCCTCCCGTTTTTCCCCAGAAGGATGGGGTGCTTTGATAAGCTTTTTTATTTTTTGGCATTTGCAAGGTAATAGTGAATTTTTCACTGTTGTCAAGTTCCTCTACTTCTATGATATTCTCTTTGATATGCCCTCTGCTTTAGTCACTTCAGATGGATAACACCACTTTGATTCTCCACTAGTCCTCAATGCCCCTAGCTCTCCAGAGGGGCGGATTCATCATTTTTTCTTTGTTTTTGGGGACTCTTTGGAGTCTGCTGAGTCACGGTCTGAGTGTGCTTGGGGTCCCTCACTCTTGGGGGCTTTTTTTAATAAAGGTAAATGAATTTTTACTCCCCCCTGCGATTTGAAAACATTATGAAGAATCTTAATTGAGCTTATGTTGTGCAGACGCTCCCAGTTTGACCCTTGACGAGCTGATGAGAGTCAACCAAGTGGCTCGTGCTAAGACGGTCCCTTACACGTTATTAGTCACTACCCAAAACCTTATCTTATTTGGGACTGGTTCTAGCTTTGTTGCCATTCTGGAGGCTATCTCATACACCCTATCTCTTGTTACTGATATAGACTTCTCTCCCGTTGAAACGGATGAAGATGTTGCTATTTCTTCAAGGAAGCGCAGAAGGGGCAGTTCATCATCACAATCATCAGGTTCCTCTTCTAGTGAGATCAGTTTCATAGCTGAAGAGCTGGAGTTTCCAAAAAAAGTAGCTCTCTAAGGTGGAGAAAGAATGAGACGACCTGAAGGCGGAGAATGCTCATCTGCAGGCTGTGAATGTGTATTTAGAGGAGGAGATATCTGAGTTGAAGCAGAGACTAGGGGGTTGAGAGCTTTTCTTTCCGTTTTCTTCTTTTTGTAACCCTGTAGTTGTTATGAATATAAAACAACTTTTTCTGTTGAACGCCTTGCTTATTTCCTCGTTATTTTACTCTGTTAGTTGTAATCCTTGGACTGAAAAACCCAATCGATGTAGCTAGCTAAGTCAGATACTTCTCTGATTTCGAGGAGAGTTTTGTTCCAAGTGTGAGGTCTATCTTTAGTCGAGCGTATATGAGCTGAAGAGCTAGTCATTTGTTTACGAGCTAAAGATCTCACCTTTTATTTATGAGCTAAAGAGCTCATATTTAGTTTATGAGCTGAATAGCTCATCTTTTGTTTATGAGTTAAAGTGCTCATCGTTTTCTTATGAGTTGAAGATATCATCTTTTTTTTATGAGCTGAAGAACTCATCGTTTGTTTATGAACTGAAAAACTCATCATTTGTTTATGAGCTAAAAAGTTTGTCATTTGTTTATGAGCTGAAAAGCTCATCGTTTGTTTATGAGATGAAGAGCTCATCGTTTGTTTCTGAGTTGGAGAGCTATTCGTTTGTTTATGAGCTAAAGAGCTCATCATTTGCTTATGAACTGAAGAGATCATCTTTTGTTTATGAGCTGAAGAGTTCATCATTTTTTTATGAGCTAAAATGCTCGTTGTTTGTTTATGAACTGAAAAACTCATCGTTTGTTTATGAGCTGAAAAGTTCATCATTTGTTTATAAGCTGAATAACTTATCTTTTGTTTATGAGCTGAAGAGCTCATCGTGTGCTTATATTAGTAATGAAACGTTGACTGAGTTGAAACTTTGCCATTTTATTGATGAAGAACTTTTACAAGTGTTCTAGTTATTGAAAGAATCTCTTCAAATGGTCAGCGTTCTAGGAATAAGGTAAGATCTTCCCTTCCTTTGTTTGCAGTTCGTAGTTCCCAAGTCTGATTATCTTGAAATTAATGTATGGACCTTCTCAATTGGGCCCTAAATTTTCATGAGAAGGATCCTTTCCTGTAAGGAGGAATTTTTTTAGGACTAGATCTCCAACTTTGAAGCTTTTGTGTCTGACCTTCCTGTTGTAATATTGAGTTGTCCTTCTCTGATAACTTATGATGCACTGTAAGGCTCGGTCCCTCTTTTCTTCTAAGAGGTTAAAGATGAGCAGAAGTGACTCATCATTGTGCTCGAATTTGGAGAGCTCTGTCCTCGGGGATGGATGCCTATCTCCACAAGAGCTATTGACTCGGTTCCAAATGCCAGAGCATGTGACGTTTCTTGAGTTGTTGACCTGGTCATAGTTCTATAAGCCCATAAGACCTCTGGGATGTGTTCCACCCATCGTCTTTTTAAGGCTTCCAATTTGATATTCAGAGTTGCCTTTATAGTTTGAATAGTTACTTCTGTCTGCCCATTCGACTGAGGATAAGTTGGAGCTAAGAAGTAATTCCTTATACCCAACTCAACACAGAAATTTTTGAATTTGGGGTTGTCGAACTGCTTCCCATTGTCCGAGACGATTGCCCTAGGTATCCCAAACCTGTAAATTATAGATTTTCAGGTGAAGTTCTGAAACTTTTGCTGTGTAATTGATGCTAAGGGTTCCATTTCAGCCCATTTGATGAAATAATCCACTCCAATGATGACAAATTTGCATTGTTCAATGCTGGTGGGAAGAGGTCCAAGCATGTCCAATCCACACTATTGGAATGGCCAGGGGCTAATTATTGGGGTGAGAATCTCTGGTGGACAATAAGGGATGTTGGCATGTAGTTGACAGATCTTACATCTATTGACCAATTTTGCTGCGTCTGTGAGCAGTGTGGGCTAGAAGTAACGTTGCCTTAGCGTTTTACCTGCCAGAGCTTGAGCTCTAATGTGATTGCTACAGATACCTTCATGAATTTCTCTCAGAATGTAGTTAGCTTCTTTGTCTCCCACGCACCTCAGAAGAGGTGCTGATAAGCCTCGTTTGTATAAATTCCCCTGGTGGAGTGTGAACCTAGATGACCTGCCTCTTAGTTTTGTTGCTTATTTGGCGTCTGGTGCTAAGGCTCCGTTCTGGAGATACTCTTTGATTGAGCCCATCTAGGTTAGCTGACTCTGTACTAAGAACACCTCCTCATCCTCAGAGCTTCTTGATGGCTCGACAAGGTACTCAACTAAAATTAATCTATCCAGGTTTTCCTGGAAAGCTGTGGCTAACTTTGCTAAGGCTTCAACTTGGGAGTTCTCAGCTCTAGGGACGTGTATTACCTTAACCTGTATGAATTTTTTCATTAGATCCTATACCTTCCTTAGTTAGAGAATCATTCTCTCTCATTTGGCTTCATAAGTCTCTTCAATCTACTTTACCACGAGCTGTGAGTCATTGTAGATCACGAGTTGTTCTACTTCCATGGAATGTGCCATGTTGAGCTCGATAATGACAACTTAGAATTCTACTTCGTTGTTTGACACATTGAATTTGAACCTGAGAGCATATTTGATCTCTATCCCTTCGGAGGAGGTTAGAATCAATCCAACACCACTGCCTTGGGTGTATTTGATTTCTATCCCTTCGAAAGCTTCCATGTGGGGAGGTTAGGTATTAGTTGAGTTGCCTCCATGGATGCTTCTAGTGCTAAAGTAAATTTCGTAATGAAATCTGCCAGTATTTGCCCTTTGATTCTAGTTCTGGATTTGTACCTGATATCAAACTCGCTGAGCTCTATGGCCTATTTGACCAGCCTTCCTAAAGATTTTGGCTTATGTAGCACTTGCTTCATTGGCTGATCTGTTGGGACCTCAATGGTGTGAGCTTGGAAGTATGATCTGAGCTTCCTTGCTGCTGTAACTAGAGCTAAGACTAGCTTCTCCATTTTTAGATATCTCTCATCTACTCTCCTCAAAGTTATGCTATAATAGTAAACTAGTTGCTGAGCTTTGTCTTGCTCTCTGAGTTACGCTGGTTGAGAAATTCAAAACAGTAAGGTATAGCGTGAGTACTTCTCCCTCCAAAGGGTTTACCAATATTGGGGGCGAGCTCAGATAGTCTTTAAGGGCCTTGAATGCTTTCTCGTATTGCATATTCCACTGAAATGCCTTTTTAAGGTCTTGAAGAAAGGTTGACACTTGTTGCTTGATTTGGACACGAAGTGACTTAGGGCTGTTATTCTTCCTATTAAGCATTGGATCTCTCTTGCGTTGGAAGGTGGTTGTATGTCCATCACTACTTTGACCTTTTTTAGGTTTGTCTCTATTCCTCTGCTGTTGACTATGAAGCCCAAGAACTTCCTAGCAGAGATCCCAAAGGCACACTTGGTTGGGTTGAGCTTTATTTGATATTTCTTGAGGATCTGAAAAGATTCTTCAAGGTGCCCAATGTGGAGCTTAGCTTTCAACATTTTTTCCAGCATATCGTCAATGTATACCTCCATTGATGTTTTGATCTATTTTTGAAACATTCAATTTGTCAAACGTTGGTAAGTAGCTTCATCGTTCTTTAGTCCAAACGGCATGACTTGGTAGCAGTATATTCCCTGCTTAGTCACGAAGGAGGTCTTCTCCTGGTCATTGGGGTCTATTATGATCTGGTTATACCCAGAAAAAACGTTCATAAAGCTGAAGAGCTCATGCCCAGCTGTGGCATCTACGATCAGCTCAATCCGAGGTAAGGGGAATCTATCCTTGGGGCACACTTGATTTAGGTCAATGAAGTCGATGCAGAAGCGCCACTTGTCGTTCAATTTTTTGACAAGGACCACGTTAGCTAACCAAACCGAATAGTCTACCTCTTTGATGAATTTGGCGTGGAGAAGTTTGCTGACCTCCTCATTGATCGATTTCTGGCGTTCTAGGGCAAAAATCTTCATCTTTTGTTTTATGAGTTTAAAGGTCGAATTCACACTGAGTTTGTGCATGATGACTGGGGGGTCCAATCCCCTGCATATCCTCTTGTTTCCATATAAACACCCTCATATTCTTTATGAGGAATTGAATAAGGAGGTCTTTAACTTCCTTGGTTAGCTTAGATCCCACGTATACCAGATGTTTTGGCTCCTCGTCAAGTTGAATAAGCTCCAGCTCTACTGAAGGCATTGGTCTCATTTCTAGCTCGTCTCTCATGTCGAGTTCATCTAGCTGGATATTCTTGACCTTTTTCTTCTTCATTGACGTCATATAGTACTCTCTTGCTACACACTGGTCTTCTCAGACCAGTCCTACACCATTTTCTATGGAGAACTTCACGACGAGGTCGTAGGCAGAAGGAATGACCTTCATGGTGTTGAGGGAAGGTCTTCTTAGAAGGACGTTGTATGATGAGGGAACATTGACTACTAGGAACCTCACAGTGGTGGTAGACTGGTAAGGAGGGTCTCCCATAGTGAGCACGAGCTGGATTGAACCCAGGGGCAACACCTTTTTTCCTGAGAATCCCAGGAGGTGAGCCCTTACTGGCTCAAGTTTGTCTCTGCCTATATCCATCTGGTCAAAGGTAGATGTGAAGATAAGTTGGCAAAGCTCCTATTATATATCAGGACTCGATGGATGGTTCTGTTGGCGATGATGATCCTTACCACCAAAGGGTCATTGTGGGGATGCTGGAAACCCTACAGGTCCACATCTGAGAAAGTGATGTCCATGCTCAACCGAGGTGCCTTGCACATAGCTTGTACTTCCAGCACCTCCTCGGTTCTGAATTTACGCATGTGAGCCTTTCTGGCTGAGCTAGATTCCCCACCTCAAACAAATCTCTCCCAAAGGTTGATGATGATGTTGTGCAGGGATTTGCTGTTGAGGCGCTGCAGTTGGGTAAGCACGGTTCTGATTATCTTGTGCCACAAAGCGGCGCAATCGTCCTTGTTGAATTCGGAACTTGATCTCCTTCTTCAATTGGATACAGTTATCAGTGAGATAACTATAGTCCCAGTGGTACTCACAGTATTTTGTTGCATCCCTTTTTACAGGATTTGTCTTCATTCGAGGTGGCCACATCAAAAATTTTTTGTTCTACACCACATAAAGGACCTGAGACACCGTGGATGTGAGGGGAGTGAACTGTCGAGCTTTAAACCTTGGTGATAACTCCTATGGTGGAGGACCTAGATGGTCCCTGACATCTCCTCTCTTTTTCGGAGAGTGGTCCTTGCCTTTTCATGGAGATCTGTCTCTACTTCTGTCCTTTTTGGGACTTTCGGTCCCTTTTTTTCTCCTTCTCCTTGTGCCTGGACGAGCTCCCTACCTTGGAGAGAAGTGCTTCCTCGCCATTGATGTAATTTTTTGCCTTTGCAAGACTTTTTGCCATCTAGCTTATGGATTTTGGGAGATAGAGAAGATCAGGTCTTTTGATTGGATTCTCAGCCCAACAATGAAGGCAATGATGCCGAATTTCTCATCAAGGACATCCACTTTTAGAGAATTTGAGTTGAACTTCTGAACATAGCTCTGTTGGCTTTCATTGGGTCCTTGTTTCATGTTTAACAGGTGATAACTCGATTTTTGATAAGTCCGAGATCCTATGAAGTGCGATACAAAGGAAAGGAGAGCTCTCTAAAGGATGAGATGGATGTGAGGGTTTGCATGTTGAACCATGCTAGGGCTGAACCTTTTAAAGTGATGGCGAAGGCTCGGCATCGTATTGGTCCTGGTATCCATGTAGCTCCATTGGTTCTTGTAGGTGTCGAGGTGGTCTATGAGGTCATTTGTTCCATCGAAGGCCCCTATCTGGGGAATTCTAAATTTAGGTGGAAGTAGAAAGTGCAACACTTATGCGGTAAATGGGGATTCATTTTGCTGAATTAAGGCATCCATAGAGTTTTGCCTTTAATAACCTCCTTCATGTGGCTGAGCTCCTCTTGGATGTCTCTGAAACGTTGTTCCCAATATTGTTCTTTCTGTTGGAGCATAAATTCCATAAGCTGTTGATAGCGCATCTGTATAGAATATCAAAAAAATTTCTTTAAAACCATACAAAGGGAATTAGGGTTTACCTTCGAGACCTCTCGGGACTGATCTCGTCTCAGAATAAATGCAGAATAGAACAACGAATACAATTCGACAAACCTCACGACCTTCTATTGTATATCCCCCAACGTCATAATCCAGATGCAGTGTAGGCGGCCAAGACCTCCGAATCCTTGCTCTATTTTTTTGCCTCTCTAAAAAATATGAGTAAAGAATAGATTCTGAAATAGAGAACCTAGACTTCTATATATAGGCTACGATAGAGACCCTAAAGAGAAATAAGGACCGGGCTCCCAAAGGGCTTAGGATTCCTATGTTCAATTCAGAACAAACATCCAACAACCCATTAATAAAAAGTCAGTCTCCTAAAGACTTATTAAAGACTTATTATTGATCTCTTGGGTCATATCTCAAAATTATATTCGAGCTCCTTATTATTATATACTTAATAATCTCTCCACGTTTAAGATTACAGATGTTCATCAATTAAATAAATCACTAACAATTATATTTAATTGACTTCTTTTATTCCTTGAAACCTTACCACTCAACTTATTTGTCATGTTGGATAATTAAATCCACCTGCAGGATTTGACATGGACAAAACTTATGAGCTTCCTCAAGAGGATATCATCAACTCATTTAAATACTAGGACGTGGTTTTCTTTAATATTTAATGCCCACCATACAAATAACATCGTCTTCTAATTCATCGAGCTTATTAACCCAATATGAATCTCACTTTTTGAAGAATTAAAGTGACAAACATTATATGCACGTGGCAATAAAATATTTAGGGATTAAGAGCATAAGCAATCATAATAATCTTGATGTATTTATTATCTTATTAAATCAGTAAAAGACAATAACATCAACACGGGTATATTCAATACACAAAGTGTACTAGTGCAATAATCCGGGACATCAAACAATCTTTATAGTCAAGACAGATTATGTCAGAATATTACACTACAATCATACCGATGGTGTGTCAAATTCCATCTACGATTGTGGACATATACTCATATTATACAAAGATTCGATAATCTGGTCTTTTGTGTATAAGTCGAACTCTACACACCAGATTATGTACAATGTAAATAAAAAGACACACATGCATATCATATATAAAATATAATACAAATATTTTGCCCATATATATTCTCAATAAAATGAAAAGAAAAATTTTTTATTAATTAATAAAACGAGTTTCACTACAAAAAGTAAATTGTTAGTATACTACTATATCACTTTCCATTCCTGTTGAAATGGAGGAAACTCATTATTATGAGTTTCCGTGTTTTGACTTTGCACTTCCACGTTGTCCTCATTCCTATGAATTCGACGATGGGCGTTGCCCACAGTTTAACTATGCTATGCTATTCAACAACTCCTCATTCTGTTGGAGGAGACACAGATTGGTTAGGCGAAAGGGCCTTCAATTCGTTGTTAGGTGTGGGATCCACCATGGGGGGATCGACTGCAGGTGTAGGCAAAAAATCACAGGGATTTTCTTACTGCGATCGAGGAGGATTCATTTAACTTTTGCTCAAGTTGCATGTAGAAACGATCAATTACTAAAAAAAAAATCAATATATTTTTAACAAGAACGATAGTTCCCATAGATGGCATCAACTGATGATGTTCTTAACACGATTGAGCAGCGATGTTAAAATAAGGTGTACTGAACAGTCAGATTCAGTTCAGTCTGAGTTCCAAAGCTCTAGCGAATATGATTTGGGGATAAGTGGGTGATTACGCATAGTATTTATAGTAGTTCACCAGCTCAGGAGTTCGGCTAATCCATTAGTAAAGGAGTCTCTTGCTCCTGAATATATTGATTACTGTGTGAAGTTTACAGAGAATATTTATGTAAGGCTACAATGACTTTTTTTTTTTTCCTTTCGAGAGCTTTGCCTCTTATTTATAGCTATTCCTGAGCCTTGCTTGTTCTAAAGCGAGATCATTGCTCCTCCCTTGTAAAGGTTGCCCTTATTGCGTAACGAGCCTTGCATATGTTGGGTGATTGATGCCACAAAAAAGGAAATTCGGTGGGGTCTAGCTGTCCATTGCACAGCCTTCCTTAAGAAGTGAACACAGGGAGTTGAGGATTGAAGTCGAAGTCTATAAATAATATCAATAAGTTGAGCTCCCGACCTGAGTAGTATGATCTGAGTTATCAAACTCATCGTTAGGTATCTTGCGGTACCATCAAAATTATAATTTTTTAAACTATTCGGGCTCAATCGAAAAACCTTCAAAAGTTATGTAGTGGTATAGTCTTTTGACATTGGGTGGCAAGGTGACGTTTTGCCACCGAAAGAAGCTGTTCCCCCAAAACCAAACCAAAAACAGCCAGAACACACACACATGACAAATACACACTACAAAACTACGCAATTATGACTTCGTAGGATTTATTGGGCCTCTACGGTACCGAAAGTGGTACCGTACTATCACATATTGAAAGTGGTACCGCACTATCACAGATTGTTTTTATGGTAAAATTATAATTTACAAGATAGTAGTTACAATTATTTAAAGATATCGATCACAGATGTATATGATCAATTATGGATTTCTCTTAAACAGTTGTATCTTCTCTTTTATAAGTTATAACTTAACCTTTAAAAATTGTAACTTCGATATCAATCACAATATATCATGATCATGACTTTTAAAAATTATAATTTATATCTCAAAAAAATTGTAATTTAATCTTAAATAGTTATAAATTTTGGTTCGATACCGCATTCGGTATCATAGATTTTCCCTATAAATATGGGTATCATAACTCTAAAATTTATTATTTTAAAAAATATTTTTATAAATTTTATAAATTATTTTATAATTAAAAAATTTATTATTTTTATGGATGTTTTAGCATGATTGTTGTAATTATTTTTATCACTTTTTTAGTTTAAAAAAATTAGCATTTTTGTGATTAGTTTATCACATTTGTAGGTATTTTTACTACTATTCACCGTTGTGATAAATATTTTTAGCATTTTTCTCTGTTTGATAATAGTAATAAAAATAGCCACAATAATGATAAAAGTATCTACAAATATGATAAATAAAGATATGGTACTGATTTTTTTTTTTTTTTTGATACCATAGGCAACTCCTTTGTAGGAAAGGTAAAGGTTCCATCTCATATTATTTATTTATTTTTTTGGGATTACTTATTATACATTTAATTGAAACTCATTATATATAAGTAAATTTCTTACTTATTAATAATAGATGAACCTAAAAAAGAGTTGAAGAAAAAATTTATTAAAAAAAAATCTGTATCGAAGAAGAGAAAACGGAAACTACTTACATATTTTTGCTGAAATACAGCTACATTATGACTCTAGTATTGTGTTGAAATTGATTTAGAGTCATTAATTTAAATTTAAATAATTAATAATATTAATTTTAAAAAAAAATTATATACCACATTTTTATCAAATAAAAAATATAAATTTAAGATCAAAAAATTTGTTTTCTAATATTATAGTTGGATTTTTTTCTTATAGTGAATACGTTGTATGTTGCCATTTAGGTGATTTTATGGATTCTTTGAGAGTCAATTTCAATTATAAAACTTTAAATTTAACTTGATTATTGTAAATGTGAAATTGGAGGGTCCTTAAAGATTTAGTAAGAGACCGTGATTTCATTACTTTCTTCTTCTACGGTTAAAGATCATTGATCCCATTTTTTAGTTCAAAGTGAACTTCCTCGATGCACATAGTTTTTTTTGGAAGAGTAAAAATAAAATAAAAATAAAAATACATGTAATTGTTGCAAAAAAATGAATAAGAGTAAAATCTTAAAAGCTAAGATCATGGAGATTTCTTCCTTAATTTTCGAAACTGAAGTTGGTCTTGCAAGATGAACATCTGCCAAGAGTTGGAAAGTCTTGATTATTGTGACAGAGTTAGAGACATTGGTCAATTACTCCTTTGTTAGCCAAACAGTCGACTACATTATTGGCCTTCCTCAAAACATGTTTGACTGCAAATTCAATTCCTCCAAAAATAATGTCACATATTTCAATTAATATCAATCTTTCCCAAGATCTTGCATTATCTTATTTATCATGTTTTTATCAATTTTATCCAATCAATTATAAGAAAATTTCAGTCCAACTAATATTTTTAAAATTTATAGAATATAAGATTGACATTTTTCAAAAATGTCTTAAGTTTGAGAAATACTTTCAAAAAAATCCTCCGGAATTTTTTTTTTCAAACTAAATGATGTTGGTAAAAAGAGCTTTCTCTTTGCAATTGAACATGCTGTTCACAAATTTAAAAAACACTTTGAGTGTGTTTGGGATGATTTAAAAGATTTATTATAAGTTTTTTTTTTTTTAAAAAAGGTAGTATTTGAAAAAAAAATTTAAAAATACTTTCAAATAAGTAATTTTACCACTTAAATAAAGTTTCTTTCTTTTGATAAACACTTTTTTTTTTCACGATCAGCATCCTCGCCTCCCCGACATCCACAGACGACACCAACCACCGACCTCCGGCGATGTCCACCGACGACGGTCGAGAGTGTATTACCATTGACGACGCCAAAAGTAGCCTCCTCTGTCACGGATCTTTGGTTTATTGTTGATCAAGATCCACTGCAATAAAGGTAAAAACTCTTCATTTTAAGCGATTTTATAGCTTCTATTTCACAGGTATATTATCGCAAAGCAACAATTATATTTTTTGTTTAATTTCTTGTGTGTTTCTATAATTTCGTTTGAGGTTTTTGGGTAACATTTATGACGAAATTTGTAGAAATCGTTGACTGATTGTGGGAAAAAAATATTTTTATTTGATTCATGATTACTATGGGAGTTCATTCATATTAGATTTGTGTTGATCTGTGATAACATTTGTATTTCCCATTGTCCAGTGCCCACCAACTATTTGATTTATGGCCTAGCAGAATGAGCTCAACAAAAGCATTAATAAGTGGAAGATACAAACACCCTGTGATAACTGAAGCCTGCACCGAGCTTTGAGGTCCATGTCCAGTGACCGATGCCAAATGTAATTGGTCCTCGAACTATAACTGAAGCCTGCAGCTGAACATTAAGGTCTCATGTGACTTGGTGTACAAGGCTGTTTAGGTGTGTTGGGAGTTTCCCAATCCTGGTATTATAAAGTTAAATGTCGATATGGAATTTTTTTGTGTGTTCAGTTCAGTAATTGATATGGAATTGATGCCGCAAATTAAACGTCAATCTAGAAGTCCAAAATCCAAGTCTGACTTCGTTTGAGCTGTAGAAATGTGGACCAATTCGGACTATTGAAAATGTTTAGGTTATATGAATAAGTTTTCTGAAATATGAAAGAATGTTGGGGGCAATTTTTTTTCGGAATTCTGATATTTTACCTTTTGTATGATGATCACCGATTCTGAGTCGTGGATGAAACTTTTACCAATTTGGTTCATGATTTGACTCAATCCGAGATTTAGTGATTTTGGTGAAGCACTTGCATATTAGCATCGGGTGTGTGGTAGTCACATTGTTTTGGTGTTCAAGAGCTGATACCTGCATTTTGATTGCGCCAGTATATTGTCTAAGTTTGACTTTCAAAATTCACTCTCTGTTTCCCTCTATCAGGGGTGGTTTGCAGGCCAATTTTGTTTGTTTCAGTTGCTTGGGTTATTACTACTTTTTGTGGACTTCTCTTTTTATGGGCTGCCAAAGGTAATCCTGGTCCAGCTGGTGGAGGGGTTATTTTGAGGAATGAAAGTGGTGGTGTTATCCTTGCAGCATTGTTTTATTATGGGGAGTGTTCGAACATGAAGGCTGAATTTTGTGCTTTGTTAGATGGCTTGCAGCTGGTTGTTAGCCATGGCATGATGGAGGAAGAGATTTTGGAGGAGTCTGATTCACTAGTATTGGTGAATACTGTGCTTGGTAATGTGGAATGTGCATGACAGTATTTGAGTATACTGTATCAGATTGAAGGTTTATCTGGAAAATTAAAATGCCAAATAAGTCATGTATATCAAGAAGCTAACTCGGTTGCAGATGGATTAGCTAATCGTGCTGTGCAGGATCAAGTGTCTTCTATTTTTACCATGAGTAATATGCCAAGGTTGGTGACTGATCTACTAAAGCGTGATCAGAGGAGGCTTCCAGTATTAAGAGCAAAGCGGGTGTTTAAGTGTATAGATTGAGGGCTTTGGTTTGTTGTATGTTTGTATCAAATGTGTATTTTGTTTTGATTGTTTTGAAGGATTAAAGCCATTGGGTGATTTTTCCTTTTGTCTTGTAAAGCTTTGCTTCTTGTATTTTGTGGTTTAGAAATTAATAAAGTTCTGTGGTTTGAAAAAAAAAAAAATTCTAAGGGACAATCAAGTATGATTTTTGATTGTATTTACTATTAACATGTATTTTGCGACTTAGTATGTCATTGTAATAATTGGACTATGTAGTTTTTTTTCGTGTGATACATTTATTAATATGATATTTTTGTGTATGATATATATATATATATATATATATATATATATATATATATATATATATATATATATATAATTTGTGTATCATTATATGTGTAGTGTATATATTTATATGAGCATTCAATGCTATTAATAATTGTGACACAAATAAATGTTTTCACATCCAAACATGTTTTTTGACATTAATTTAAGTATTTTAAATTTTGAACATCCAAACAATACTTATTTAATAAAAGTGTATTTCTTATAAACATTTTGATAAACATTTATTAAAAAATATTTTTTAGATTTCATAAGTGATCCCAAACCCAGTGAAGCTTAAGGCACCTGACATAAGAAGAACAACATTTCCAAAAGGCTGACTTTAGAATTAAGGATTATCTTAGAGCACATGAAAAGAGCATAAACCAGCAAGCAAATAGATGAATTACGTGAGTATGGAAGAAACGAAAAAGCATGGAATAATTAATTCTTATTTTAATAAATTCAAATTATATATGTAATTAAATTGAATAATAAATTATATGTGGAATAATTAATTCGTATTTGAATTCTTGCTAAACCTAATTAGTGATTTATTATACCCAATTTGAGCATCAAATCTATCATTTGTTTAGGTATTTCCCCGACCCATTAGGCAATTATGTTTTTTGTTTAAATGAAGTTTAATTATAAAATTATCATTATTGAGTATTTGCATATCTAATTATATTGCAAATTTATTACATTTATTGTCAAAGAAATTGATTAAATTATAATACTATTATTTGTCTTATAATAATATGATATTGTTACATACGAAAAAAATCAAATATGCAACTGATCCACTTAAAAACAGTTTACTATGTTCAAGATAGACCTAAAGTCTGAATTATTTACCCTTCTTTATCAGTGAGTGGCCAAACCAACTTTTGAACACAATAATCTAATCTTGCTTTTGGCACACAGACAAGAATATTTTAATCTTTTTTTTTTTTTTTCTGTTAGACATCGACAATACGAGGGTAGATTTTATTAATTTAAAAAAGATATTACAATTAGATAGGGGAAGATGTATGTAGTTTACCACTCAAATGCAAACTAATTACAACGTTTCCTTAATCTAATTGAAAAAATTAAAAATACATGCTAATCAATATTCTAATCAAACTAGCCTCAAATTATCAAAATTATATTAGTAATGTTATGTTTATTAAATATTCTTGTAAAATATTTCGTTCTAAATGATGTGTTACAATCATTGATTATTATTAATCAGGCGCTGATGAAAATTATGTCACGTCATTTGGAATAAAGATTTGGGAAAAACAAATTGAAAAAATATATTTGGTAAGCATAACATTTCTCAACTTATATTATGCTTATTGTTTTATAAAAAATAGAAAGAATTACACTCACCCCTTTCCCCGTTAACTAAAATTAAGGAGATATCATCATAGTTTCTATAGTTAGGAAAAGTTTCCGGTACTGAAAAGTTTTTTTATTGGCACTGACCCGCCATTACACCTTTTTGTGATTTATTTTTTTAATTTTTAAGGGTCATTTATAATTTTTAATAGTCATTTATAATTTTTAATGGTCATTTATAACTTTTGAGGATCATTTACAATATTTAGGTGTCATTTGTGATCGATCTTAAAATTTTTAAGATCAATTTTAAATGACCTACAAAAGCTATAATTTGAACTATAAAAGTTCACATCCGGGTTTACCCGTTACCATATACATCCAGTTTGAACTATAAAAATTAACCTCAAAAGTTATAAAAACAATTTTATAGTAAATAAACTTAAAAATTTATATCTCTATTCAAAAAATTTATAAAACTCAAATTTTTTTTGTTAGTCGTCTCCCAACAGTTATAGTGTCTGTTCTGGTTTGCGTTGTCCTTTATGAATACCCATATGTTTGTCAAGAGACAAATCACCGTCTAAACTTTTTGGTACTGCCCACCCTACCTCTGCCTAAACTCTTAGGTATCTTGTTACTGCCCATCCTACCTAAGTTTCCTACCGTCTAAACTCTTTGGTACAGCCCACCCTACCTACAAAAAATATTCATTGCAACACTAATACCACATCAATATTATTATATAGTATAATCAATTAATAATATATAGATAAATAAAAAAGTGAACTTCACACAAGTCAATAATTACTCGTCCATTTAAGGTAGTAACCACCTAAGTGGGGTTCACTTTTTTCATTTATAATTTTATTATTAATTGGTGATATTATGTCATCAATACTGACATGATATCACAATTGTGTTGAATATTATCTGAGGTAGGTAGGGTGGGCGGTACCAAAGACTTTAGACAGTGACTTGTCTCTGGACTAACATATTGGTTTTCATAAGTAGAGGTGTTAATCGAGCCGAATTTTCTAAGTTTATTTGAGTTTTGTAATCTTATTTTTTTAAATAAGTCTAAAAAATTTCAAACCCCGAGTCAATTCTGAGTAGCTCGATTATTTTACATATAACGGAGCTGAGTTTTACAAGCTTGAACCGAGTTCTCCACCAAAACTAAGATCACCCTCGCACGTCCTCACCGTTGCGCCCACGTGCCTTCGCTCCCTCGCCGACGCCTTAAGAGAAACCGTGCCCTATATGGCACCCTCACCTCGGGCACCCTTGCCCCTGACGCATGCCTTGCCCGCCTTTGCATCTCCCTCCTTCTCTCCATCTCTTGGGAGTGAGCCTCCCGAGTCACCAAAAACTTGCTCAAACCCTGTCTCTATTCTCACACAAGCAACCTCTTTTGACGGCTCTCTTGATTCGCTAAAAACTCAGCCTAACTTAGCCTCTACTCTCACACAAGTAGCCTCAGTCTCTACCTTAACGACTCTCTCTCGAGTCACCAAAAGTTCGGTCTAACTCTACCTCTGCTCTCACGCAAATAACCTTAATCTCCAACTTAGTGGTTCTCTCGTGAGTCTTCAAAAGATCGCCCTAACTTTGCCTCTACTCTCACGCAAGCAGTCTCAATCTCTAGCTTAATGGCTCTCTCTTGAGTCATCAAAAGCTCGACCTGCTCTGCCTCTGCTCTCTCACAAATAGCCTTACTCTCAGCCTCCAGTTTAATGGCTCTCTTGCGATTCGCCAAAAACTCGGCCTTAGGATGTGCAACTTTCTTGCGAGCCATCCTTAGCTCCTCCTCTGCATCCCACTTTGTCTGCCTCTCTCTCATCAAAGTACATGAGGAACTAAGATTTCATCCATTCAAAATGAATGTTGTCCTTTTCCACGAATGGAACATGACACATGGAAATTCTACTTCTTCACTAATTTATGAATTAAATTCAAATTCGGTGAGAAAAATTCGATGATTAAACCACCAGATTCAAAAAAAATTCACCTCAATTGAGCAAAAATTATGGTCATTCAAAGTTGGTTAGCGCCCAAGCCAACAGCCAAGGGCCTAGCGCCAACACCCAGTGCCTAAGCGGGCACCTAGCGCTAGTAGCTAGATGCTCGCAGCCAAGTGCCCACGCCTAGCTCGTGCACCGGCACCCTCGCACTGGAGCACCAACGCCCATGCCTCGTCCGCGCATTAGCGCCTACACCCATTGCCGCCTCCGGCTATCTGCCTCTATCGCCTCGGCGCCCCAAAGCCCTCTGCTCCTCACCTTCTGCACCCTCTGCTTCTCTCTCACCCATACTCGGTCTGCTAAAATAGATACCCATGAATTTTTACTGATGCCTTCTCCCCCAAGTTTCATTAGACTCCGGGTATGAGGGGAAAACGATGGGCCCGACCCAGAATAGGTCCAGATCACAGATGCTAACCAATAAAGGCTTAGTCACAATTTCAATTGGACCAAGCCCACCTCCTGAGAGATCTAGCCCATCATTAGTGCACGTGGGAAATCTCCATCTAAGGATAGGGAATCTGTGGGGATGCAGTCATCAGTGACACATCGTCAGTTTCGCGAGATTACCTCACACATTACGAAATAAGACGAGCTTCAGAGAATCAGTTACGAGGATGGAGCCTTAGTCAGATCCTCACGGAGCCAACTTCACTTGCCTATATATTGTAAGCACCGCCTACACATAAGGAGCATCACACACATCTCAACACACTATACCTCTTGAATAATAAGATTCTCTAGCTATCATATTCATTCCCAATGGAATAGGTCATCCAGAATGAATCACCTAATCTTTGTATTTGCTTATGTTGAGTCATCTTTATTTTATCTTTAATTAATTTTGCATAAACCCACTTTTGTGCATTATCAATAAGTATAACGTTATTCATATAATTTTGATCATTTATTCTTAGAATTGCTTGTGAAGGTGAGTTTGATTATAATATTGATCAGCATGCATTTTTAATTTTTTCAATTAGATTAAGAAAATGTTGTAATTAGTTTGCATTTGAGAGGTAAGGTACATATGTTATCCTGTCTAGATGTAATGCCTTTTTTAAATTAATAAAATCTATCTTGTACCGTGAGGTTTAACCAAAAAAAATAATTAGTATATTCCTGTCTTTGTGCCAAAAGCAAGATTAGATTATTGTGTTCAAAAGATGGTTTAGGCACTCACTGGTAAAGAAGGAAAATATTCAGACTTGAGGTCTATCTTGAACATTTTTAACTATTTTTAATTGGATCAATTGTGTCATTAGGCAATATTCACCTTTAGACAACATACAAAAAATTAATAATATATTTTGGATTTGATTGCTCCTCCCTAACATGATATGGTCCAGTAAGTGCCATCCTCACTAAGCTGTGCAAATAAATTATGTAAAAACCATGAGTTTGTGAAACTTTCCAACTCATTTTTTGCAGGTTTATATTGGATAGAAATAAACTATTTTTTGATACCACCCGAGCTGGTAGTCTAATAGTAAGTCATACTTATTTAGAGTCGTCCTTATTCTCATGAATTTGTAACCAGGATTCGATTCACAAGAGCGACACGGTTTGCTGCTTAACTTGGTTGTGTTGTGATGACAGACTGTCCGTCCAAATTAATAACTATGACTCAAATCAAATATTTTATAGTTGGGGGACCCATATGATCTCGTCCGGGGAGTTACCACCGGATTGCCCTCCACTTTTTTTGTAGGGAAAAAAAACTATTTTTTGATTATGACTACGTGTTAGGTCTCGTGAGAGATGCACGCAATTTATATTTCTATTTCATTTCCTTTACCACCTCAGCCACTGTACCCACTCGCCACTCCTACATCCCTCCCCCCCCCCCCCAAAAAAAAAAAAAAAATCAGTCCACCTCCCACTGGTGGAGCCACATTAGGACTAGTCCCCTCAATTTTGGATTTTCTTCATTTATGCATATTTTTTTACCATAATTTTGTTTAATTTATTATATTTGCTTCCCTAAATTTTTAAATAATTGTTTATTTAGTCATATTTTTATTCAGATTTTATTTAGGCTAAATAAAGACTAGTTTTGTTGTTTTGTGTATTAATTTAGTCTTGAACTGTAATATATTTTTTAACATTTGAACTTAAAATTTTTCCAGTGAATTTTTCTAATTACATTTTATCCTCCTTAGACAAATTCCTGGCTCTACACTTTTCAACTTCACCCTAGGGCTAAACATGTTTTTTCAATTTTGTTAATCTGTATATTATTTTTAGATAGAGAAGACTGGGTGAGAAGTCGAAGAGAGCGAGTTATGAGATATAGTAATTAAATATTAGAGTCGAAAAAGTGAAATCTTGGAATGCGAGTTTGGAGGGTTGTAAATATTTTCTGGTGAGCCAAACATACCTTTCCTAGTATATATACACTACTTATAAATGTTAGTATTTATGAAATTTTTTTGATTTTTTATTTTATTCATAATTATTATTATAAAGTCAATTATACCCACATATTTAATATTATTCAATCTTTATTTTTTTATACCTATTAGACTTCTAATTTTTTTTAGACGCTTTTATTAATAATATTTTACTTTTAATTTTTTTTAGACTCATTTATTAATAGTGTACTTTTTTTTTTGAGAGAGGGGAAGGGGAAGAAGGGAAAGGGAAAGAGAGTTGAACCCTTGATCTTAAGAAGACAAAATCTTTATGAGACAAGTAATACCATTAGACCAAATAATTTAATCAATCTTTTTGTAGTTACATCCATTTGACAAATTGAATTTTGAAGTTAAATATGTCATATTTAATATTTTTGCTATGCAACAATATCATCTACATAATAAAGTAGCTTACAATTCAAATCTCAAAAAGATAAATAAAATGACTTTTGCTATTCGCGGTTAAGATTGCTTTAAATTTTACTTTAAAGTTAATCTAACGACTAATATTAAAACTCCAAATTTAATACAAAAAAATAGGTCCTAAGGGTGTATTTCAAGTAATTTTTTAAAAGTGTTTCTATGAATTATTTATCATAAACACTTTAAAAAAATATATATTATTTTTAACTGCTTCATCACTACCTCTACCACCACCACCACCACTGTCGTCGCCACCACTGCCACCGCCACCGTCACCACCGCCGCCGCCACCGCCATCACCACTATCACTGTCACCACCACCTTCACTGCCACTGCCACCACCACCACCGCCTCCACTTCATCACCATCGCCGCCGCCGCCACTACCGCCTCCACTTCATCACCATCGCCGTCGTCACCACCACCACCTCCGCCACCATCACCACCACCGTCATCGTCGTCGCCGCCATTACCACCACCACTACTGCCCCCACTTCCACCGCTGCCATCGTCGCCACCACCGCTGCCACTATCATCGCCATCGCCATCGTCACCATCACCTCCACCACTGCCACCACCACCACCACCACCGTCATCGCCGCCACCATCACCACCACCCCCACTGTTGCCTCCATCACCACAAATAATATAATAAATCAATAATATAATTAGATGATCAAATACTCAAGAATGACTATCTTATAACAAAGCTCAATTATAAATAAAAGAGAAAATATCTAAAGAGGGCCGAGAGATACTTAAACAAAATGATATAATAGGCATTGAAACATAAGTATAATAGATCTATAATTAAGTTTAATATTAATTGAAATAAAAATTAATTATTCAATCCATAATTTATAAGTCCTCCTGCAAAACCACTGCGCACTTGTGGAATAAGAAAAAGACAAAAAAAACCTTCACAAGTGGGGCCCATTTTCGTGTGGTGGTCTTACGTATTACGTTCTTTCCATTACTTTTCTGGGGGAAATCAATTTCACCGCGATCTACTCCGACCCAATTCATATCATATCGTATTTCCAATTCATTTTCCTAGAGTAGAAAACTCCCCAACGTGTTTCATTCTTGGACTGGGTAACCAAACAAAACATTTTAGAATTATGTCATTAAATTTTATAAATTTTACGGATTGGGATACAAACTTTTAAGTTTCTCTACTCCATAAAAAAGAAATTTATAATTATTAAAATTATATTATAACTTTTATGGTGCAATTAACTTTTGTGATAAGAGACGTTTTTGCTAACACATATATCTATATCTATCGATAACCGAACAACTTTTTAACGATAAAACTATCCTTAGCAAAATAAATAATGACAGACTTTTTGAAAAAAAAAAATGATAGAATTATCTCTTTCTCCCTCTTCTCCTATCTTCTGGATCTTCTGCTTCGATAGACCTGGGAATCCAAATCTCTCTCTCTCTTTCTCTCACTCTCTTAGTAGATTATCCAAATCACTTGGGTAGACGGAAACAAGGTTTTGCACAGACAATGATTTTACAATACATTCCCTCCTGTTATCATGTGCAAATCATGTGACAACAAAACCAAATAGACAACAAATGAAAAAAATGACAATTGACTACATTACAACCTTTTAATGTCTTTCAGGGGGTAATATGAAAAAATTAATTATTTGGAGGACAAAGTGAAAAAATTTGTATCTTTCTGGAGAAAAACTAGAATTTTCCCTTTAGTTAATAATAAATTCATAATATTGTCTATAATGGCCACGGTTGTTGGGCTGCCTTAGCAAATAAATAATGGAATTAAAGCACTATATTTTTTACTTAATAAGTAATAAATTCACATGCATTTTCTGTAATGGTGGCAGTGTTTAGTGGCTGTTGGGTTGGTCTACTATTACAGGTTCTAAAATTCTATGGGCTCATTTGGTTGCCGTATTAGAAATGAATGGATTAGATAAAATAATTCGGTCTAATACAATACCGCAGAATAAAAGACAAGACTAAATAGGTTATTAGAATAATACGTAATTTTATCTTGTGTTTAGTAATACACAACATAAACATTGAATAATAGTTATTTAATTCAATCAGTTGTTTGGTTAAGAAATTATTTTATCGTATTAATGTTGAATTAACAAAAATATCCAAAATCAGTGTTTGTTACACTGATAACAGTTTGATTTTATCAGTTGGGGGGTTATAATGGTAATTGTGTAAAATAATATGTTTGAGTTGAATTATAATACCTCCACAATACAGGTCTAATGTATAAAAAATATACGATAAGTATACGATTAGTATACATTTTTTAAATTAATACGATATCAAATTTACTTATCAAACAAAGTATTAGGCCCGATTAAATAAAAAATAGTACAATTCAATATTTAATCCCCTCATAATACCTCTACCAAACGAGCCATATATATATTTAACCCTTGGCAAATGTGTGAGTTGGGTTGGTTATAAGTTGAATTAAATTAGGTTGGGTTAAAATAAATTTAATTCATTTTTTTACTCATGTATTAAATGGGGTATGATGAGTTGGGTTTATAACAGGTTTGATTAAACTCATTAATCCATAAAATAATAAAAATTTTCAATAGATAAACACACTAGTACACCAAATTACACGCACACACATACTAACACAAAACAAAACACGGGTCACAGGTCAGGTCGACCCATGGGTTCGATCGCAATCAACCAATGTTTTATGGGTTGGGTTAATCCCATGGGTCATGGATTGGAGTTTTAGTGCATATGTGTTTATTTTTTGGTATATTAGTATATTTATTTAATTTTATTACTTGTGTTATATAATAGAAAGGTAAATGCTCAATTCAATGGGTACCCATTTGTAATCTATCTTAACTCTCTTAATTAAAATGAGGGGAAATTTGGAGGTCGGTCCCTCTATGTGGACTTTTTTGGAGATAAGTTCGACAAGAAAATTTATTTAACTTTAAGTTCACATTTCTTCAAGTTTACTATCTTACCCCTACCCTTTGGAAAAGGCATAATAGACGTCTGCCTTGACCGTCTTCTACACAGACGGACAAAACCCCTTCAGGGACATACACTCATGCATAATAGGCTTCAAATCCGACAATAACTGTCCAAGCAGCAAAGTTTTCTTCTCCGAAAACTAATAATCGGCATTACCCAAACCAGTTACATTCAAAATTTAAACCGGTTTCATTCTACAGAGTAAAATTACGATTTTACTCTTGAAGATTATTGTGGACTCCATTGGCGAAGTTACAATTAATTTCTCTGCATTCAAAACATCTTCACAAGCTTTGGGATTCATAAAAAGATTTAAAGGTAAGTGATTTTACACTATCTTGATGTTTATTTTAGGGTTTTAAGAAAACCTGTACATGATTTATTGTTCAAACGGTCAACTGGTTTTTTTTTGGTATTCATAACAATAAAATTGAGATTTCCATGTTACTAAATTAAAGTGTTAAAAATTTAAAGTTATTTTGATTTTACACTATCTTGATGTTTATTTTAGGGTTTTAAAAAAACTTGTACATGATTTATTGTTCAAACTGTCAACTGATTTTTTTTTTTGGCATTCATAACAATAAAATTGAGATTTCCTTGTTACTATATTAAAGTGTTATGTATTTTGATTTTTTTGTTTTGTCTTTGTGTAAGACATTGAAATTTCTTGGTTGTGTGTCTGTGAAATATATCATGTTATTGTGTGAGGACTTGAAAAATGTATCTCATAATATCGATATCTTGATGTTCTTGATTGGTTCTAAGTGTCCTAATTTAACTATCGATGGTGTGTTACTATTAAAAATTCTGTAAATATTCAATTTGTGGATTGTATTTTCACTATAATCTTATGAGAATTGATGTTACTGTGAATACCATATAGCTTTGTAGTTTGTGAAAGTCGATGTGTTACTCAGTACAAAACTTTGGTGTTATTATAAAAGTTAAAAGTGTATGTTACATGATGTACGTCTAAAATGTTTGCAATTGGTAGTGAAAAGTGAAAATTGAGGTTGAGTTTTGTTACTATTTGGGTTCCTTAAAACAATCCCATTTTCATTTGTTGTGTTATTGTGGAAAGAACATGAATACAGGTTATGGTGGACCGATACACTTTGATGCAGCCTAATTTGTTTCCAAACTTTTGATGGGGTTATTGTTTGCTTTAAAGTGTTGATTGGGAATGAGTTTTTTTTTTCAACAACTGAAAATGATGTTCATGAACTAGTGTTATCATGATATCACAAGAGTACTCAACAGTTTAAGTTACTTTAGGACAATGTTATGTATAGTGTAATCTTCAAACCATAAAATTGTAACATACATGCACACAAAATTGTGTTTGTCTGATGTTATTGAAGATGATGTTACTGAGATTTAGTTAAAAATTAATGTTACTAACTTGATGTTACTATGTTTGCACCTTGTAATTTGGTGGAACTATTCATGTTACTTTTGCACAAAATTTTTAATAATTTGTTTATATCCATTACGCTTGGTATCATGTTACTATATGCTATGTGTTACTATTTCGTATTAAAAATTCGAATTTAAATTTGAATTGATAAGGAAAACTTGTGATCTGAATTACGTCCATCAAGTTTCTATATATAGCTAGCAGAGTATATACATTCCATATATTCTTCAGTTAATTATCAAGATTTTTAATGAAAAATGATTTCCATATATAACTCAAACTAAGGTTTTCATATATACCTTAAAAATCTAACTTATTAGACTTTCTATAACTTGACAAAATTAATACCGTTAAGGGTAATATTAAGATTTTAAAAAAAAGTGGACTTAAGTACTTACATATAAGTTTAAGCACAGACTTAGACTCCAATAAGTTTCCTTACCAGACTTATCTCCAAACAAGTCTATCTAGGGGGACTCACCCTCAATTTTCACTAAAATGAATCATATTATCCAACCTATTTAGAGCCGCATTAATTAATATAAGTATTCAATCCATTTATTTTTGAGCTGATTAGACAAATTAATGGATAATGAGTTAAAATTATCATCTCTAGTACATACCCTTTGACAATCTCTAAAGAGAGAGCTTCGACTATCCCAGTTCAATGTCTTTCTTGCATAACACTTGGAGGTGGTTCTCGTCAACAATGGTATCATTGATGACCCAGGTGAAGCTTTAATAGTGTTAGAATTATAAGGTTTTTATAAGTTTTAATAGTGTTAGAATTATAAGGTTTTTAGAAGTCTTATGCCCAAAAAAATGTCTCATTTGGCATTACTTGGATACAAGAGTTCTGTTTTCCTTTATTGTAGACCACTTTGGAGTCATTTGTGTGTTGCAATTTATTTCATTCTTTGATTTTACGATTTCTTACGATTTTATTTCATTTCTTTCTTGAATCTTGATCAATTTTTTTTTCTTTTTTTTTGTGATTATCATGTGCTTGATTATATATCTTTGAGGGCCTATAGAAATAATACCATTGAATTCCTGCCCTTGTTCACCAATAAGATCTTCCGAATTCATAAACTGTTTCCCAAATACGACGAATAAATTTTTAATATGGTCATTTCTCTTGATCGATTGAGTACATAAAATATAGCTTTCTCTTTTCCATCTTAGAAAAAATTATGGGATCAATGTTGAGATTTCAATAGTTGTTTTTTGGCAACTTATGATGACATTTCATGAAAATGAGAGGTACAAACTTTCAACAAATGTGGTAGAAAAATTTCCTATGCTCCCCTTCAATATGCTTTTTTTTTTTTTTTTGATCACAAACAAAATTTTCATTCTATTCATGAAAAGAGTAATTACAATCTTTTGATAAAATATCAGCTAACTCTTTTGGCTGGTCATCTGCCCAAGATAATGGTAGATTTTGAGATAGACAAGCATTTGCCACTCAATGGGCCACATTATTAAAAGCTCTAGGTAGACACACCAAACATATATAAATTTTTCAGCTATCAAATCACTTGATTGCAATGTCATATGATTTTTCTAATCAGGCTGGTATGAAAAGTTTTACTTATTTTGAGAATGAGTGATCTATTGGAATACTCAATCAGAAGCTAGCTCCTTTTCTATTTTTTGGCAGTCTGTCGATGGATCGGATTTGAATCGAATATTAGTTAATTCAAATTTGAATCTAACTAAAAAATTCGATTTTGAATTCGATCCGATAGTCCGACAGACTTTAAACTTCCATTCTATATTCGAATTTGTTAATAATCAGACATCCGATTTGATAATTCGGTCTGATCCAAATAAGTTGAATTCCAACAATATTTACCAATTAACCAACAATTTCAACACGATAAATGAATTTCTAATTAATTTAGTTAATCAATAACTCAATGCAAATATATTAAGCACTGGCTTAGTGATGTGATTTTTTTACTTAGCTTATAATATATAGAGATTATATATAATATGTCTAATATATATATTAGGTCGGATCAAATTTTTAATGGATCAGATTATTACATATCCAAATCCGAATCCATTTAAAAATTCTAAACAAATTCAGATTCGGATTAAAATTTTAATCCATATCTACTTAAACAGATTTAAATTCATATGAACTCGGATTAAAATTCGATCCAATGACAAACTTATTTCACAGTATCTTAAAAAACCCCCCCACAATGCATCAAATACTATTCTTTCAAAAAAAGTAAGAACTAAGAATCTCTCCCAATGTCATAAAGCACCAAGTTTTAGTGCGTATCAACTACAATTGATTCTTGAGGTTAATGTGATCCTCCTTGTCATCCATGTTTCATTTACTATTTGTTAATACTACTATTATCTAGTTTAATTGATTTAAAAATTCTTTATTTTTATATAAAAGCAAAAAATGGCATATATAAGTGGGGTGGATAAAGACACTTAGTCAGTATCTAACACTTTTTTAGTTATATACGAGAGTAATGCTAGATGAATTTAAAACTTGAATTTTAATAATTTTTATAAGCCAAAAGAGACCAAAGTTGAGAAATTGTACCTATCAATTACATGCACCGTACATTTGATTATTTCAAATTCTTGTTAAATAAACATTTCAATAGAATGACATACATGATGATTTCTAACTAATTCGATTAGTCCGTGTAACATTTCTTCTAATTTTTTCAGAATTCCTTTGATACTATAAGATTATTTTTGGTTAGGGTTAATAGCACTTTTAGTCTAAAGTATAACTATTTTATCAATTTGATTCTCATTGTATTAATTTTATCAATTTGGTTTTTAAAGTTTTAGTCTGTGTCTATTTTCGGTCACTAATCAAATAATTCGGTAAGGTTTTTTAACGGAAGTAACCACATATCATTCTTTCAGACAGTATCATGTACTCAACACGTAATCATTCTGTAAAAACTTAACGGTCCATCAATATAGAGATTATTTAAACACAAATTGAATATTTTAGGGATCAAATTAACAATATTGATATTTTAAAGATCAAATTGACAAAAATGTGTACTTTAAGGACCAAAAATACTATTAACCCTTTGTTTAACTATTTTTTTCTTACATTTCTATTGTATAAACATACATGAATTAATACTCAAATAAAAGTGAAAATGATGGATGCTCACGTGTATATCAACTAATATATATGCATATATATATATATATACAACGTGGGCCTCGTTTACTCATTCATTTACAGCTTTTTTGGAAAATCAAGCAACGCATTAATTGTCTGATCTGTTCATAGTTTCATCTTCTTGGGGGTAGGAGGTGAAGTGGGTTTTGGCCATGGATTTGGAATGGGTGTTGGAGTTCTTGAAGGGCATGTTGAAGCCAGCTTTGGCTCTTTCGGTGGCGGTTATGGCTGCGATTTTGTCATACATGCATAAGTTGGGGTTGGGTGGTGAATTGGTTTATTCATTCTCCAGAGCTTTTCTTCAACTTTCTGTTATTGGGTTTGTTCTTCAGTTCATTTTCTCCCACAAGAACACTGGCTGGATTATCCTCGCTTACCTTTTCATGGTATGTTTCTCTTCTCTATCTTTGATTACTGACAAACTAGATAGAAATAGAATGAACTTATGAATCTTATTGTTAAAAAGTTTGGTTTGGTTTGTTTTAGTTTCATGGTTCAGTTGAATTTAACCAAACATTGGTACAACGGACTTAACCGGGTGGTGATTTGGGAGGGGTTTGAAACCAGCTCTCCCTTATTGTTATGAATTTTCCCCATTCCAACAAGCATCCAAATTGGACTTTTTACTTTTTCTTGACTTTTATGTTTTGGGTTATTCCTCTCATGGTTTTGCTTGGTTGAAAATCAGTTTTTTCGGTATTGACTGCCAACGTTGGATTATGGTGTAGAGATAGATGGACATGAATTTTAGAGAATTCGTTGATGATTAAGAACCAGGGTAAAAGGTACCTGTTTTGCTATTGGACTTAAATTTCTACTGTTCACTTGCATGTTACCTTTTCACTTGTCTTCTCCATGTTTTCAATTTCTCAAAGATTCTCTTATCTTTGAGTAAGAGTGGCAATTTCCGATACAACACAAAAATATGATTTTAAATTGATACGAAATTAGCGGGTTAGGATTTTTCATTTCTCGATACGAACTCATATATGACGTGACCCGTTAACACGAATAATACAATACACGAGTTGGGTTAGAGTCAAACAAGAACAACACAAATTATTATATTTATTAAGTTAATTGTTAGTTTATAAAAAAAAGCATAAGCATATGTTCGATTAAGTGATAATAAATTTTAGATAAAAAATTAAATATTAAAGTTGATTAGTAATCGATACAAACCCGAAATAATACCACCACCGGAGAGACAATTGCCACCCCTATTGACTTTGGGTTGCCTGTACTGATCCCCATTTCAGTTTTGACCAGTTAGCTGAATCTGAATTTGCACTGCTTTAACCAATTACTTGCCCCTATTTTGAAACCAAATCTGATAAAGTCATGAAAATAAAAGTCCTTGATAGGGACTTTTGGAGCTTGAGTATTTCACGAGAGAAGGAGAAAGTAGCAGAACTTTTGGACTAACACAAGGATTCATGATTACTTATTTGGAGCTCATTTCAGTACGATTTCTGCGATATTCCGCGAAAAAAAAAGAGAAAAGGATCCAGAGTTATTGTAGAAGTGCCACATAGTAAAATTTGAAGAAAGGCGGAAAATGATTATAGCCATGTTTGAAAATGGAGTAACCAACTAGGAATTAGAGCATCTCCAACCTTAACTCAAAGAGTTAAAAAAGCTTAAAAACTTTCTCCAACATTTGATTCAAACTTATACCAAATCAAAAGAGATTCAATTTTTTTATTCAAATCAAGAGAGACTCAAATATTTACCAAAATATTTAATTGTGAGATTTCACCATCTTTTAAAGATTCAATAGTCATCTTTATTCTTTTTAAATTTGAGTTTTTCCTTATTTAAATTTGAGTTTGTCCATTGACCTTTTGTATCAAATCAAACTTTTTACTCAAATGTTAATTTAGATTTGAGTAAAAATTTGAGTCATGGGTTAGAAATACTCTTACTAGTAGGTAACTGTCGATAGGAGCAAAACTGTCGAATATGGTGACTAAATAAAAGGCAACCAACGAAGAAGAGAGGGACACACTCAAACCCCCTAAAGACCCATGATATGGGCATTATTAGGAGTAGGTTTTCGGATAGTTTCGGAGATAGCTGGGGGCTTCATCCTTGAGTCCGATCATGATTGTGCACTTGACGAAAGAGCTTTATAAGAAGCATTGCCTTTCTTCACACACGCGATATTGCTGGATTAGGTTTCACCCGTTGTCCAAGATTCCCCACTGCTGCGCCCCTTAGTTGTTAGTGTTGTAATTAAGGCTATTTTATTTAGTCTTTTGTAGCTGAAGTCCTTTCAATTGAACTAATAAAAGAATAATCTTTTATTAGTTCTTTGCTATTCCATTTTGTCTTTGCACAGTGTGATTTTTCTTTATTTTTCATCCAAGAAAGTCATTAACGAAGGCATCTGAATCCATTTAAAATAGTCGCCTACTAACTCTCTATCGATTGAGTCATTTTTGTCGATTGTAATAGATTTTGGAGCAACAATTTTTTAGCACGCTCAGTGTGACAACATTACTAACTTGGATTAAGAAAATGGTTTGAATAAAGAAGCAAAACGAGATTGTATTTGGCACATAAAGAAATAAAAATATGGAAATAATGTCAAACAGTGGCAAACATGAAGCAAGTTCAAGTGCCAACTTAGTGGAATTTGCAAATCTGAAAAATAACCAGTTTAGTGGCAAAAATAATGTGCAGATATAAGAATTTGTGCAAAATCTGAAACATGTATTGCATAATCCTAATTCTGACATAACACAAGACTTAGAGTGTCTAGACACCAATGCTATGACCAATTAACCAAAAAATAATCATCATTATTAAAAATCAAAAAATGGAAGAAGAAAACACCAAACCTATGGTGCTTCCCATGGAAAACCAAAGGTCACCATCAATGGTAACCAACAAAAGATCAGGACCATTGCACCAGAATCACTTAAATACGTTGATCGATGGGGAACTTGTTAAGTGTTCCCTAATTTCTTCACAGGTTGAAATCTTAGGGGATAAATGGGACAATGATGACCCCTGAATTCCCTAGAAGGGTTCAGGACACAAATGTTATGCTTCCCTTAGAACCAATAGAGAAATTTGTTCAGGACACAAATGTTATGCTTCCCTTAGAACCAATAGAGAAATTTAACCCAAGGCCACGGGGCATAATTAAAGATTCACTTTTAAGTGTAGAGAAGTTAGAAATAATGAGAACTTGAAAATGAAACTATTCCACAATCTTTGACTAAAATAGCCTTTGCTTGTTTCATAAATTTGCCTGCCAATTCAATTCAAATTTGACAACAAATAGAAGAGCAGTTTCATGCTCAATTATTTAGGAATAAACCAGAGGTTTCACCAGCAGATCTGTCAAAATTAAGGCAGAAATTAAATGAATTTGTAGAACAATATATTGACAGATTCAAAAAAGGCATAAACAAATTTTATATTTACTTGCCTGAACTTGAATTGGTTAAACTAGCCCAGAATGGTTTGAACTTCGAATTAAGATAGAAATTCGAAAGAATGAAGTTTAGAGATTTCTTTGTACTTTTAGTCAGATCTACCAAATATGAGATGTTACTCAGAAAAGAGCAATAAAGGAAAAATAGTTTATTTGAGACTTATTTTTAAGAGTTCGATAGATAAGTTGAAATCGATGTAACACAGGTTATGGGAAAGTCACCAGCATCGTCACTCACACCACAAAACAATTTGCACATCACAACCATCCAGACTCCCACTGTATCTCCACCTGCCTGTCCTCTAGGTGCAACTTTAGTGGATCAATTCAAATTCAATTCGAGTTTAATTTAAAATATATTATCTTTTTGGACAAAGATTTGTAGTGCATGGATTAAGTTTGAAAAAAGAAAAAACCTGATTTGATCTAAATTCATATAATACTCAAATTGGCGTATCGAGTTATTGAGAACCAATTTGAATCCAACATAAAAATGAATTTATATTTCAAACAAGTTAAATCAAAACTTTAGTTTAGGTTGTGTAGCCATAGAATCAAATTTGAATATAAACTGAGTTAAACATTAAATTAAATTTGAATTTTAGCTCGATTTGTTTAACATAAAAATCAAACCTAAATTGAACACGAATTGTGTAACATTTGGCAGTATACAACGTATTCACAATAAGAAAAAAAAAAAATCCAAATATAATATTAGAAAATATTTTTTTTTATCTTATATTTTATTTTTTATTTGATAAAAATGTGGTTTATAATTTTTTTGTTATTTTTTTAATTAATATTATAAATTATTTAAATTAAAAGTAATGACTTTAAATCAATTTCAACAGGATACTAGAGCCATAGTGTAGATTTATTTCAACAAAAATATATAAGTATTTTCCATTTTGTCGTCGATACAAATTTCTTTTAATAAGTTTTTTCTTCAACTCTTTTTTAGGATTATTTATTATTAATAAGTGAGAAACCTACGGGTCTGAATCAGGTAGAAAAAATTAGAAGTAAGTCATACTATTTCACCAAAAGAGCCATTATTAAGTCCTATCAAGTCTATCTTATGACAATTAAATCCTAATTTTGATAACTTATTCCCCATAGTCCTAAACTCTATGAATAGTATATTTTCTTCCAATTTTATTATTCCCATCAACACACCAATTATAATTTTATAAATAATATGTGTTATTACAATTACATAAATTAGCAGTATAAAAAATAATCTATGAATACAATCATTGAGAAAAGCTTATTTAATTACACTTTTTTTT